>CM063528.1:5480923-5856393 GCA_032199755.1 Ambrosia artemisiifolia | reverse complement strand
TCATCATAGGATGATTATATGGGCTTTATTGCCATCGTATGATAACACCGATGGATAATTCTTATCATTTCATCATCCTGTGATGATCATAGTGGTTTCATTGTCTTGATATGATAACCCGTGTGGGTTATCATAATGATTTCATCATCACTTAATCATAATACGGGTTTCTTGTCATCATATGATACAATTTCTTCATCATAGGATGATTATATGGGCTTTATTGCCATCGTATGATAATACCGATGGATAATTGTTATCATTTCATCATCCTATGATGATCATAGTGGTTTCATTGTCTTGATATGATAACCCGTGTGGGTTATCATTATGATTTCATCATCACTTAATCATAATACGGGTTTCTTGTCATCATATGATACAATTTCTTCATCATAGGATGATTATATGGGCTTTATTGCCATCGTATGATAACACCGATGGATAGATATTATCATTTCATCATCCTATGATGATCATAGTGGTTTCATTGTCTTGATATGATAACCCGTGTGGGTTATCATAATGATTTCATCATCACTTAATCATAATACGGGTTTCTTGTCATCATATGATACAATTTCTTCATCATAGGATGATTATATGGGCTTTATTGCCATCGTATGATAACACCTATGGATAATTATTATCATATCATCATCCTATGATGATCATTGTGGTTTCATTGTCTTGATATGATAACCCGTGTGGGTTATCATAATGATTTCATCATCACTTAATCATAATAAGGGTTTCTTGTCATCATATGATACAATTTCTTCATCATAGGATGATTATATGGGCTTTATTGCCATCGTATGATAACACCGATGGATAATTCTTATCATTTCATCATCCTGTGATGATCATAGTGGTTTCATTGTCTTGATATGATAACCCGTGTGGGTTATCATAATGATTTCATCATCACTTAATCATAATACGGGTTTCTTGTCATCATATGATACAATTTCTTCATCATAGGATGATTATATGGGCTTTATTGCCATCGTATGATAATACCGATGGATAATTGTTATCATTTCATCATCCTATGATGATCATAGTGGTTTCATTGTCTTGATATGATAACCCGTGTGGGTTATCATTATGATTTCATCATCACTTAATCATAATACGGGTTTGTTGTCATCATATGATACAATTTCTTCATCATAGGATGATTATATGGGCTTTATTGCCATCGTATGATAACACCGATGGATAATTATTATTATTTCATCATCCTATGATGATCATAGTGGTTTCATTGTCTTGATATGATAACCCGTGTGGGTTATCATAATGATTTCATCATCACTTAATCATAATATGGGTTTCTTGTCATCATATGATACAATTTCTTCATCATAGGATGATTATATGGGCTTTATTGCCATCGTATGATAACACCTATGGATAATTATTATCATATCATCATCCTATGATGATCATAGTGGTTTCATTGTCTTGATATGATAACCCGTGTGGGTTATCATAATGATTTCATCATCACTTAATCATAATACGGGTTTCTTGTCATCATATGATACAATTTCTTCATCATAGGATGATTATATGGGCTTTATTGCCATCGTATGATAATACCGATGGATAATTGTTATCATTTCATCATCCTATGATGATCATAGTGGTTTCATTGTCTTGATATGATAACCCGTGTGGGTTATCATTATGATTTCATCATCACTTAATCATAATACGGGTTTCTTGTCATCATATGATACAATTTCTTCATCATAGGATGATTATATGGGCTTTATTGCCATCGTATGATAACACCGATGGATAATTATTATCATTTCATCATCCTATGATGATCATAGTGGTTTCATTGTCTTGATATGATAACCCGTGTGGGTTATCATAAAGATTTCATCATCACTTAATCATAATACGGGTTTCTTGTCATCATATGATACAATTTCTTCATCATAGGATGATTATATGGGCTTTATTGCCATCGTATGATAACACCTATGGATAATTATTATCATATCATCATCCTATGATGATCATTGTGGTTTCATTGTCTTGATATGATAACCCGTGTGGGTTATCATAATGATTTCATCATCACTTAATCATAATAAGGGTTTCTTGTCATCATATGATACAATTTCTTCATCATAGGATGATTATATGGGCTTTATTGCCATCGTATGATAACACCGATGGATAATTCTTATCATTTCATCATCCTATGATGATCATAGTGGTTTCATTGTCTTGATATGATAACCCGTGTGGGTTATCATAATGATTTCATCATCACTTAATAATAATACGGGTTTCTTGTCATCATATGATACAATTTCTTCATCATCGGATGATTATATGGGCTTTATTGCCATCGTATGATAACACCTATGGATAATTATTATCATATCATCATCCTATGATGATCATAGTGGTTTCATTGTCTTGATATGATACCCCGTGTGGGTTATCATAATGATTTCATCATCACTTAATCATAATACGGGTTTCTTGTCATCATATGATACAATTTCTTCATCATAGGATGATTATATGGGCTTTATTGCCATCGTATGATAACACCGATGGATAATTATTATCATTTCATCATCCTATGATGATCATAGTGGTTTCATTGTCTTGATATGATAACCCGTGTGGGTTATCATAATGATTTCATCATCACTTAATCATAATACGGGTTTCTTGTCATCATATGATACAATTTCTTCATCATAGGATGATTATATGGGCTAATTTATTGCCATCGTAAGATAACACCGATGGATAATTATTATCATTTCATCATCCTATGATGATCATAATGGTTCCGTTGTCTTGATATGATAACCCGTGTGGGTTGTCATAATGATTTCATCATCACTTAATTATAATACGGGTTTCTTGTCATCATATGATACAACTTCTTCATCATAGGATGATTATATGGGCTTTATTGCCATCTTATGATAACCCCGATGGATAATTATTATCATTTCAACATCCTATGATGATTATAGTAGCTTCATTGTCTTGATATGATAACCCATACGGGTTATCATTGTGATTTCATCATCATATAACGATAATAAGGGTTTCTTGTCATCATATGATACAATTTCTTCATCATAGGATGAGTATATGGGATTTATTTCCATCGTATGATAACACCGATGGATAATTATTATCATTTCATCATCCTATGATGATCATAGTGGTTTCATTGTCTTGATATCATAACCCGTGTGGGTTATCATTATGATTTCATCATCACTTAATCATAATACGGGTTTCTTGTCATCATATGATACAATTTCTTCATCATAGGATGATTATATGGGCTTTATTGCCATCGTATGATAACACCAATGGATAATTCTTATCATTTCATCATCCTATGATGATCATAGTGGTTTCATTGTCTTGATATGATAACCCGTGTGGGTTATCATGATGATTTCATCATCACTTAATCATAATACGGGTTTCTTGTCATCATATGATACAATTTCTTCATCATAGGATGATTATATGGGCTTTATTGCCATCGTATGATAACACCTATGGATAATTATTATCATATCATCATCCTATGATGATCATAGTGGTTTCATTGTCTTGATATGATAACCCGTGTGGGTTATCATAATGATTTCATCATCACTTAATCATAATACGGGTTTCTTGTCATCATATGATACAATTTCTTCATCATAGGATGATTATATGGGCTTTATTGCCATCGTATGATAACACCGATGGATAATTATTATCATATTATCATCCTATGATGATCATATTGGTTTTATTGTCTTGATATGATAACCCGTGTGGGTTATCATAATGATTTCATCATCACTTAATCATAATACGGGTTTCTTGTCATCATATGATACAATTTCTTCATCATAGGATGAGTATATGGGATTTATTGCCATCGTATGATAACACCGATGGATAATTATTATCATTTCATCATCCTATGATGATCATAGTGGTTTCATTGTCTTGATATGATAACCCGTGTGGGTTATCATTATGATTTCATCATCACTTAATCATAATACGGGTTTCTTGTCATCATATGATACAATTTCTTCATCATAGGATGATTATATGGGCTTTATTGCCATCGTATGATAACACCAATGGATTATTATTATCATTTCATCATCCTATGATGATCATAGTGGTTTCATTGTCTTGATATGATAACCCGTGTGGGTTATCATAATGATTTCATCATCACTTAATCATAATACGGGTTTCTTGTCATCATATGATACAATTTCTTCATCATAGGATGATTATATGGGCTTTATTGCCATCTTATGATAACACCGTTGGATAATTATTATCATTTCAACATCCTATGATGATCATCGTAGTTTCATTGTCTTGATATGATGACCCGTGTGGGTTATCATAATGATTTCATCATCACTTAATCATAATACGGGTTTCTTGTCATCATATGATACAATTTCTTCATCATAGGATGATTATATGGGCTTTATTGCCATCGTATGATAACACCGATGGATAATTATTATCATTTCATCATCCTATGATGATCATAGTGGTTTTATTGTCTTGATATGATATCCCGTGTGGGTTATCATAATGATTTCATCATCACTTAATCATAATACGGGTTTCTTGTCATCATATGATACAATTTCTTCATCATAGGATGATTATATGGGCTTTATTGCCATCGTATGATAACACCGATGGATAATTATTATCATTTCATCATCCTATGATGATCATAGTCGTTTCATTGTCTTGATATGATAACCTGTGTGGGTTATCATAATGATTTCATCATCACTTAATCATAATACGGGTTTCTTGTCATCATATGATACAATTTCTTCATCATAGGATGATTATATGGGATTTATTGCCATCGTAGGATAACACCGATGGGTAATTATTATCATTTCATCATCCTATGATGATCATAGTGGTTTCATTGTCTTGATATGATAACCCATGTGGGTTATCATTATGATTTCATCATCACTTAATCATAATACGGGTTTCTTGTCATCATATGATACAATTTCTTCATCATAGGATGATTATATGGGCTTTATTGCCATCGTATGATAACACCGATGGATACTTATTATCATTTCATCATCCTATGATGATCATAGTGGTTTTATTGTCTTGATATGATAACTCGTGTGGGTTATCATAACGATTTCTGTGACACCCGGCAATTTCCGATCTACACTGACGTGACTTCATGATTTAAAACAAATAAATAGATAAATATTTATTTCAAATATTGCTAATTATTAAATTTCGGAAGTTTACGGATCGTTTTAACAACGGGAACTGCGACCGATTTAATTAACGCGATTTAAGCGCGTGTTCTGAAAACACGCGTCGGACGTCGAAAATAATTATAGTTATGCTCGGTTTTGTATTTCGAACAAAACCGACTACTTTTTATAATTAATTATGGAGCCTAATTAGAAACCGAGACGTTTTACGTTTATACGGGTTCGATACGGGGTACAAGTCACCTACCATCAAACCCTAGGTATATAAGCTTATTATTCTTCTTCTTCTTCTCATATTATCATCCAACACACAAACCCTAACCTCCCTCTCTCTCTCTAACCGATCTCTCCCTCTACCCTCTCTCTCTCTCTCAACGGCTCGTCTCTCTCTCTCTGGCTAAGGATTAGCCGGCCACCACCCACCCAATGGTGGTGGCGGCGCACTGTTTTCAGGCCAAAAGAGGTGGCGGCGCTGTGAAGAACAGGTGGTGGCGGCGCTGGGAAGGATAGGTGGTTGTTGGTTCGAGCGATGGTGTGGTCACGGGTTGGACCCGATGGTGTCATGGGTGGTTTCTATAGGCCTTCGGTGGTTGCTGGGTTTGGTAATTGGTGGTGGCTCGTTTCATCAGATTCATCGGGGGTTGAAGGTGGTGGTTCAATGGTTCGAGTGGGTCTGGTTATGGTGTGATTCGGGTATGGTTATTGTGGTGGTTCGAGGCGGCAGAGGGATATGGTTGTGGCTTGGCGTTGGTCCGGTTTAGGCGGAGGTAGCAAGTGGTAGCCTAGCAGTGCGTCGGGTTTTGGAGTTGGTCTTGGGTACGTTTTTGGAGCTCGGGTCAGACCCGGTTATGGGTTTGGTCTCAGTTGGTGGTCCGATGGTTTGGTGGTTCACGTGGCTGAGATGGTTCAGGTCCGGTCCAGGTCAGGTTGATTCTGGTTTGGTTGTGCTCGGGTTGCGGGTCTCAGTTTGTTGTTGGTCAATGGTTCGGCTCCGGTCAAGATGGGTCTGTTATGGGTCTCGTCAGTCGGGTCAGACTCGGTTTGGGTTCGTGTTTGGGCTCGGTCAAATCTGGTCAACAGTCAACTCGGTCAACACGGCTTTCGAGCAGATTCCGGTTACGCGCATACGATTCGGTATAACTTGTGTTCGAGTTTACTATTTAATTATTTACTTATTTGTAGATATTATGTATTTATAAACATTGTATATTTGTAAATATTCTATATTTATGAATATTAGATATTTATAAATATACTGATATGGACGAACTAGTTTTGACTCGCGAACGGACCGAATAATGATAAACGGTAACTATATAAACAAACGATTTGGTAAACGATTAACTTGACGTGACTTATGGTTTTGAACTCGGACTAAATATAATTGGACTATATTGTCGGACTATATTATATATATATAATGGTATATATATATATATATATTTATAGGATCAAGTATAGATAGATGTCGAAACGTATAGTCTCGTGAATTGGAAATGTGGATAAAAGGATTTGATAATTTGTGTTTGTAAGTTGATTTTTGGGGAAAATTGTAGACAACGGGTGTTGTCTGGTTGGTACAAAAACAGAGGAAACTCTGCCCGAATTTTTATAAAATCAAAGAGTAACGGACTGCTATTTCTATAAATAAGTTTCCCTAAGTGTTTTGGACAAGTACATTTTATACAAATTGAAATGCTTTTAAAGACGAGCTATTTGTAGCAATAAAGATGGTTTTCAAACAATATTTGAGATAAAGTAACAATTGATATTAATCGATTTTAATAACTAAACATGTATTTCTTTAAAGAGTATATTTCCTAAAAGTAAGTATACTGGACACACATTTATACGGATTACGAGACGAACTAGGATTCAGGATAATTATACGTTTCGGGGTGTTAGTCCAACTTGGTTACATACGGATAGCGACAAGTGTGCAACTTGGGTGCTATGTAATACGTGAATTAAGATAAGTCATGATCAGTTCGTCGAGTTGAAACGTTTTGAGACTCGTGTTGGTTAATAAGCTAGGCTTATGTGTGATAGACTGTTAAGGTGTCCTTTATTGGTAATTAGGGCACGAGGAAGTCGGTCGAGGTTTCAGGCTTCGTTTGCTAGCTTAGCATGGACATTAAGGTGAGTTCATACCCCACTCTTTACTGTTTTTGTAAATGTTTTCGGGGGGAAGACATGCTTCTGTTATGAAAAACTGAGGAACTTAAAACGAAACAAAGTTTTGGAAAATGGAACGGGTTGTGTGAGTTTACGGCCCCACTTTACTTGGTTTTCATTTTTGGGGGAGAAAACATGTGTTAAACAACTATTTGGTAACAACTGTCATACTATGGGTTTTCAAACGGTTTACTATACGATCTTTGGAAGTCCCGGGGGGAACCATGAATGTGCTGGTTTGCACAACGGGGAAATGTGAATAGCGCTATTGGGAGTGACCAACCCCACCCGTCGGCATGGAGCGCCGGGCGGGTGCATATTGTCTCAAACAGGAACAGGTTTACTATTCGGGCACAACATCTGGTTTGCGAGTTAGTAATGGTTTTCCAATCGTAGTAGAAATAAAACATACGCCTAGCTAGCGTACTTTGGTTTACATTTAACATAGTATGGACACGTTGAACTTGGTATCTCTCGGTAACATTCTTGGAACATTTGGTAACATTTTGCAAAACTTATGAACTCACCAACTTTATGTTGACTTTTTAAGTATGTCTTTCAGGTTTAAACTTTGGTAACGGCACGGTTGGAGTAGGTGGCAGTTGGGACCGGGAATCCTAGAGGGTTAGAATTGGCGTTCAGGGAACAAGAGTCTTAGATGCAACTTTCCGCTGCGTTGGCAAAGGCACCAAACGTCACAACCGACTAGGGGAAAAGTCGGGGTGTGACAGTTTGGTATCAGAGCCATAGGTTTTAGCGAATTAGGTGTCTGTGTAGATATCTAGGCTTTAACCTGAGTTTGTTTCGAGATAGGGATCAAAATTTCTAAGACGTAATATTTAGCATGAACGCCTAGGAACTGAAATTCCAACCGTTGCCAAGTGTGTTACATGACTATTAGTGTATTTAATTACACTAGCTCAGCGTACGTTTCTTTGTCGAAAGGAACATTTGTTTTCATATGTGAATAGGAAATCAGAATTTTCTATAATGGTATATAGAAAGGGTAATAGCACGTGATGGCTAGGTGTACTTCACGGGTGACTGGTGAGTCATCGCATTAGATATCAGAGTGGTTATTCACATAGAGTAGCTGAGTCATTGTTTCTTGGTATGAGAAACAATTTACTTGTTTATATACTGTGTGTATTTATGTAAAGTATATATAGTACGTATCACCAATGGTTGTCGACTCAATCTTGGACGTATTGGGAACGCACACATGTGTCACGTTTGTTGGACGAGTTTTGCCAATGATGTTGCGAAGCTGGAATGCAGTCGGGAGAAGCACTCGGAAAGGTGGCGCACACGACAAACATTATATTATGTGATATATACGTGCTATTATGTAAATGTGACGCTTGCTTGTGATACAACTCATGATGGAGGTTAATAGGATGATCTTGTGAGGTAAATTTTCGATAACGTAGACGTCACGTTATCGCAAATCTACAGGCACTTGGTAGTTCTAAGAATTTCTATTGTGAGGGTATCTATATTGTTATGTGTTGTAAATATTTATATTTATATATATATATAAATAATGGATAAGTGTTGATCATTCTTTTGTTGTTGTGGACGTGATTGCCAATTCTCCCCTGTTCGTGTCATTTGTGACTTCGTTTTTCTTGAACCAGTTTAAGATCTTGATGATCTTGTTCCTTGAACTTCTAAGGTTCCTGTTTTAGAACCTAGTTATATCTTTTGGGTATGATTCACTTTTCTCTTCTTTTGTGTTTGTGGCCTTCAACATTCAATCGTAAGGGAATCTAATTTTTGTTGATTCCTTATTCTTTTCACAGAACTAGACACGTCTTTTGTACACACGTGTCAACTATTGTATGCTTGGATTCTTTAAACTTGTGAAGGTCCATTGTAGGGCTTCACATCGAGCAACCGTTTCATTTATGATTTGTTTATCATTACGTTGCTCGTAATGCTTGTTTTCTAGTCTTGATATGTCAGGCCGTTGTGGGCAATGAATCTTTTGATACTTCGTCGATGAGTTTCTTTAGAGTCGATACTTCAGTTAAATCGAATTGTTGGAATTGGATACACCACCTTGTGGTGAACTCGACTAGTGATAGTGGATGGTTTTATTTGGCTTGCCTTCATTTTCATCAGTTTGTTTGTTATTGTCTTAAATCGAGACACGCCTTGCGGTGTGTAATGAAAGGTTGGCGTACTAGTTGCTTCGTTTTGATGTTGTTGTAGGCATGGATTGATTGTCTTTGTATCGTGCTGAGATTGTTTGCTACGACAAGGTTATTCGGATTCCTCTCCCTGATGGAGAAATTCTTTCTGTGTACGGTATCAAGAGCGGTGCTCCGCTAAGTCTCATCTCCAGCATGAAAGCCCTTAAGTATCTTCAGAAGGGTTAATCGGCCAATTACAGAGAATTGAACTAAGTGACCATCAAGAACCGTTATCCTCTTCCCCGTATTGATGATCTATTCGATCAACTCCAGGGTTCTAGCTACTACTCTAAGATTGATTTAAGGTCTGGTTATCACCAGTTACGCGTAAGGGAAGCTGACGTTGCAAAGACTGCCTTTCGGACACGTTATGGCCATTTTGAGTTCTTGGTCATGCCTTTCGGTCTCACTAACGCACCGGCGGTTTTCATGGATTTGATGAACCGCGTTTGCAAATCGTATCTTGAGAAGTTCATCATCGTGTTTATTGATGACATCCTTATTTACTCCAAAAACAAGGCCGAACACGAGGAACACCTGCGTTTGGTTTTGGAACTTTTGCGACGGGAACAACTTTACGCTAAGTTCTCAAAGTGTGACTTTTGGTTACGCGAAGTTCAATTCCTAGGACATGTGGTTAATGAACTAGGAATTCATGTCGATCCAGCTAAGATCGAAGCGATCAAGGACTGGGAAACACCAAAGACGCCAACTGAGGTGCGACAATTCCTAGGCCTTGCGGGCTATTATCGTCATTTCATTAAGGGGTTTTCGGAGATCGCTCAACCCCTCACCACTCTTACTCAGAAGGATAGAAAATTCGACTGGGGTGAACCACAAGAGTCAGCATTCCAAGAACTGAAGTCTAAACTTTGTTCTGCTCCTATTCTGTCCTTGCCTGAAGGCACTGACGATTTCGTTGTTTACTGTGATGCTCCTATTCGTGGTCTCGGTTGCGTGTTGATGCAACGCGAGAAAGTAATTGCATGTGCTTCTCGTCAACTCAAGGTGCACGAGAGGAACTACACCACCCATGACTTGGAGTTGGGTGCAGTGGTATTCGCGTTGAAAATTTGGAGACATCACTTGTACGGTACCAAATGCACCATCTACACCGATCACAAGAGTCTCCAGCATATTTTCGACCAACACCTGAACATACGACAGCGTCGCTGGGTTGAACTCCTGAATGACTAGGATTGCGCCATTAAGTACCATCCTGGCAAGGCGAATGTGGTGGCAGACGCCGTGAGCAGGAAGGAACCAACAAACCCTCGTCGCGTTTGGGCGTTGCAGCTCACCATTCATTCCTCTCTACCTGACCAACTCCGTTCTGCCCAGTTAGAAGCTTTGAAGGAGGAAAACCTTAAAGCTGAGACTATGCATGGTGCCGACAAGCACCTCGAGCGAAGGCCTGATGGCCTGCACTACTTCGCAGAACGCATATGGGTTCCTTTATTCGGGGGACTTCGGGAGCTTGTCTTAGATGAGGCTCACAAATCCCGGTATTCCATTCATCCTGGTTCGGATAAGATGTACCAAGATTTAAAGGTGCTCTACTGGTGGCCAAACATGAGGTCGGATATAGCCTCATACGTGAGCAAATGCTTGACCTGTGCTAAGGTCAAGGTGGAATACCAGAAACCGTCGGGTCTCTTGCAACAACCTGAAATTCCAGAGTGGAAATGGGAACGGATTACAATGGACTTTGTCACGAAACTACCTAAGATACCGAGCGGGTGTGATAAGATATGGGTGATTGTTGATCGGTTGACGAAATCAGCCCATTTTCTCGCCATTAAGAAGACCGACATCATGGATCGTTTGGCTCGTCTTTATCTCAAGGAAGATGTTTCTAAGCACGGGGTGCCGGTTTCTATTATTTCGGATCGTGACTCCCACTTTACTTCTCACTTCTGGAAGTCTTTGCACAAGGCTTTGGGTACCTAGCTAGACATGAGTACAGCTTATCACCCACAGACTGACGGTCAGAGTGAACGCACGATTCAAACCCTAGAAGACATGCTTCGGGCATGTGTGATCGATTTTGGCAAAAGTTGGGAAGGTCACCTACCGTTAGTAGAATTCTCTTACAACAACAGTTACCACACGAGCATCAAGGCAGCTTCGTTCGAAGCACTGTACGGGCGGAAATGCCGGTCCCCTCTTTGTTGGGCTGAGGTGGGTGAGAGTCAACTCACTGGGCTTGAGCTAGTGTACGGAACTTCGGAAAAGATCGTACAGATTCGTAACCGGTTGGCAGCGGCACGGGATCGGCAAAAGAGTTATGCCGATCAGCGTCGCAAGCCATTAGAATTCCAAGTTGATGACAAAGTACTTCTGAAAGTTTCACCGTGGAAGGGCGTCATACGCTTTGGGAAGCGTGGCAAACTTAACCCTCGGTATGTCGGATCATTTACGATCCTGGAACGGATTGGACCGGTGGCATATCGACTTGATTTACCGACGGAGCTCGGCAACGTACATAACGTCTTCCATGTGTCTAACTTAAAGAAGTGTCTGGCTGACGAGTCTCTTATTGTTCCACTGGAATTCGAATCGAGATATGTTACCACTGCAGCTGAATGAATCTCGGGGCGAGATTCCTTTTTAACGTGGGGATGATGTGACAACTCGGGTAAATCTCTCTCTTGGTTTCTATCTTTGGTTTGTTTCTTTTGTTACTCCTTTTGGTACTTGTGCAATTTTCGGGACGAAAATTCTTTTAACGTGGGGATGATGTGACACCCGGCAATTTTCGATCTACACTGACGTGACTTCATGATTTAAAACAAATAAATAAATAAATATTTATTTCAAATATTGCTAATTATTAAATTTCGGAAGTTTACGGATCGTTTTAACAATGGGAACTGCGACCGATTTAATTAACGCGATTTAAGCGCGTGTTCTGAAAACACGCGTCGGACGTCGAAAATAATTATAGTTATGCTCGGTTTTGTATTTCGAACAAAACCGACTACTTTTTATAATTAATTATGGAGCCTAATTAGAAACCGAGACGTTTTACGTTTATACGGGTTCGATACGGGGTACAAGTCACCTACCATCAAACCCTAGGTATATAAGCTTATTATTCTTCTTCTTCTTCTCATATTATCATCCAACACACAAACCCTAACCTCCCTCTCTCTCTCTAACCGATCTATCCTCTACCCTCTCTCTCTCTCAACCGCTCGTCTCTCTCTCTCTGGCTAAGGATTAGCCGGCCACCACCCACCCAATGGTGGTGGCGGCGCACTGTTTTCAGGCCAAAAGAGGTGGCGGCGCTGTGAAGAACAGGTGGTGGCGGCGCTGGGAAGGATAGGTGGTTGTTGGTTCGAGCGATGGTGTGGTCACGGGTTGGACCCGATGGTGTCATGGGTGGTTTCTATAGGCCTTCGGTGGTTGCTGGGTTTGGTAATTGGTGGTGGCTCGTTTCATCAGATTCATCGGGGGTTGAAGGTGGTGGTTCAATGGTTCGAGTGGGTCTGGTTATGGTGTGATTCGGGTATGGTTATTGTGGTGGTTCGAGGCGGCAGAGGGATATGGTTGTGGCTTGGCGTTGGTCCGGTTTAGGCGGAGGTAGCAAGTGGTAGCCTAGCAGTGTGTCGGGTTTTGGAGTTGGTCTTGGGTACGTTTTTGGAGCTCGGGTCAGACCCGGTTATGGGTTTGGTCTCAGTTGGTGGTCCGATGGTTTGGTGGTTCACGTGGCTGAGATGGTTCAGGTCCGGTCCAGGTCAGGTTGATTCTGGTTTGGTTGTGCTCGGGTTGCGGGTCTCAGTTTGTTGTTGGTCAATGGTTCGGCTCCGGTCAAGATGGGTCTGTTATGGGTCTCGTCAGTCGGGTCAGACTCGGTTTGGGTTCGTGTTCGGGCTCGGTCAAATCTGGTCAACAGTCAACTCGGTCAACACGGCTTTCGAGCAGATTCCGATTACGCGCATACGATTCGGTATAACTTGTGTTCGAGTTTACTATTTAATTATTTACTTATTTGTAGATATTATGTATTTATAAACATTGTATATTTGTAAATATTCTATATTTATGAATATTAGATATTTATAAATATACTGATATGGACGAACTAGTTTTGACTCGCGAACGGACCGAATAATGATAAACGGTAACTATATAAACAAACGATTTGGTAAACGATTAACTTGACGTGACTTATGGTTTTGAACTCGGACTAAATATAATTGGACTATATTGTCGGACTATATTATATATATATATAATGGTATATATATATATATATATATATATATATATATATTTATAGGATCAAGTATAGATAGATGTCGAAACGTATAGTCTCGTGAATTGGAAATGTGGATAAAAGGATTTGATAATTTGTGTTTGTAAGTTGATTTTTGGGGAAAATTGTAGACAACGGGTGTTGTCTGGTTGGAACAAAAACAGAGGAAACTCTGCCCGAATTTTTATAAAATCAAAGAGTAACGGACTGCTATTTCTATAAATAAGTTTCCCTAAGTGTTTTGGACAAGTACATTTTATACAAATTGAAATGCTTTTAAAGACGAGCTATTTGTAGCAATAAAGATGGTTTTCAAACAATATTTGAGATAAAGTAACAATTGATATTAATCGATTTTAATAACTAAACATGTATTTCTTTAAAGAGTATATTTCCTAAAAGTAAGTACACTGGACACACATTTATACGGATTACGAGACGAACTAGGATTCAGGATAATTATACGTTTCGGGGTGTTAGTCCAACTTGGTTACATACGGATAGCGACAAGTGTGCAACTTGGGTGCTATGTAATACGTGAATTAAGATAAGTCATGATCAGTTCGTCGAGTTGAAACGTTTTGAGACTCGTGTTGGTTAATAAGCTAGGCTTATGTGTGATAGACTGTTAAGGTGTCCTTTATTGGTAATTAGGGCACGAGGAAGTCGGTCGAGGTTTCAGGCTTCGTTTGCTAGCTTAGCATGGACATTAAGGTGAGTTCATACCCCACTCTTTACTGTTTTTGTAAATGTTTTCGGGGGGAAGACATGCTTCTGTTATGAAAAACTGAGGAACTTAAAACGAAACAAAGTTTTGGAAAATGGAACGGGTTGTGTGAGTTTACGGCCCCACTTTACTTGGTTTTCATTTTTGGGGGAGAAAACATGTGTTAAACAACTATTTGGTAACAACTGTCATACTATGGGTTTTCAAACGGTTTACTATACGATCTTTGGAAGTCCCGGGGGGAACCATGAATGTGCTGGTTTGCACAACGGGGAAATGTGAATAGCGCTATTGGGAGTGACCAACCCCACCCGTCGGCATGGAGCGCCGGGCGGGTGCATATTGTCTCAAACAGGAACAGGTTTACTATTCGGGCACAACATCTGGTTTGCGAGTTAGTAATGGTTTTCCAATCGTAGTAGAAATAAAACATACGCCTAGCTAGCGTACTTTGGTTTACATTTAACATAGTATGGACACGTTGAACTTGGTATCTCTCGGTAACATTCTTGGAACATTTGGTAACATTTTGCAAAACTTATGAACTCACCAACTTTATGTTGACTTTTTAAGTATGTCTTTCAGGTTTAAACTTTGGTAACGGCACGGTTGGAGTAGGTGGCAGTTGGGACCGGGAATCCTAGAGGGTTAGAATTGGCGTTCAGGGAACAAGAGTCTTAGATGCAACTTTCCGCAGCGTTGGCAAAGGCACCAAATGTCACAACCGACTAGGGGAAAAGTCGGGGTGTGACAATTTCATCATCACTTAATCATAATACGGGTTTCTTGTCATCATATGATACAGTTTCTTCATCAAAGGATGATTATATGGGCTTTATTGCCATCGTATGATAACACCGATGGATAATTATTATCATTACATCATCCTATGATGATCATAGTGGCTTCATTGTCTTGATATGATAACCCGTGTGGGTTATCATAATGATTTCATCATCACTTAATCATAATACGGGTTTCTTGTCATCATATGATACAATTTCTTCATCATAGGATGATTATACGGGCTTTATTGCCATCGTATGATAACACCGATGGATAATTATTATCATTTCATCACCCTATGATGATCATAGTGGTTTCATTGTCTTGATATGATAACCTGTGTGGGTTATCATTATGATTTCATCATCACTTAATCATAATACGGGTTTCTTGTCATCATATGATACAATTTCTTCATCATAAGATGATTATATGGGCTTTATTGCCATCGTATGATAACACCCATGGATAATTATTATCATTTCATCATCCTATGATGATCATAGTGGTTTTATTGTCTTGATATGATAACCCGTGTGGGTTATCATTATGATTTCATCATCACTTAATCATAATACGGGTTTCTTGTCATCATATGATACAATTTCTTCATCATAGGATGATTATATGGGCTTTATTGCCATCGTATGATAACACCGATGGATAATTATTATCATTTCATCATCCTATGATGATCATAGTCGTTTCATTGTCTTGATATGATAACCTGTGTGGGTTATCATAATGATTTCATCATCACTTAATCATAATACGGGTTTCTTGTCATCATATGATACAGTTTCTTCATCATAGGATGATTATATGGGCTTTATTGCCATCGTATGATAACACCGATGGATAATTATTATCATTTCATCATCCTATGATGATCATAGTGGTTTTATTGTCTTGATATGATAACCCGTGTGTGTTATCATAATGATTTCATAATCACTTAATCATAATACGGGTTTCTTGTCATCATATGATACAATTTCTTCATCATAGGATGATTATATGGGATTTATTGCCATCGTAGGATAACACCGATGGGTAATTATTATCATTTCATCATCCTATGATGATCATAGTGGTTTCATTGTCTTGATATGATAACCCGTGTGGGTTATCATTATGATTTCATCATCACTTAATCATAATACGGGTTTCTTGTCATCATATGATACAATTTCTTCATCATAGGATGATTATATGGGCTTTATTGCCATCGTATGATAACACCGATGGATAATTATTACCATTTCATCATCCTATGATAATCATAGTGGTTTCGTTGTTTTGATATGATAACCCGTGTGGGTTATCATAATGATTTCATCATTACTTAATCATAATACGGGTTTCTTGTCATCATATGATACAATTTCTTCATCATAGGATGATTATATGGGCTTTATTGCCATCGTATATTATTATCATTTCATCATCCTATGATGATCTTAGTGGTTTCGTTGTCTTGATATGATAACCCGTGTGGGTTGTCATAATGATTTCATCATAACTTAATCATAATACGGGTTTCTTGTCATCATATGATACAATTTCTTCATCATAGGATGATTATATGGGCTTTATTGCCATCTTATGATAACCCCGATGGATAATTATTATCATTTCAACATCCTATGATGATTATAGTAGTTTCATTGTCTTGATATGATAACCCGTATGGGTTATCATTGTGATTTCATCATCATATAACGATAATAAGGGTTTCTTGTCATCATATGATACAATTTCTTCATCATAGGATGAGTATATGGGATTTATTGCCATCGTATGATAACACCGATGGATAATTATTATCATTTCATCATCCTATGATGATCATAGTGGTTTCATTGTCTTGATATGATAACCCGTGTGGGTTATCATTATGATTTCATCATCACTTAATCATAATACGGGTTTCTTATCATCATATGATACAATTTCTTCATCATAGGATGATTATATGGGCTTTATTGCCATCGTATGATAACACCGATGGATAATTATTATCATTTCATCATCCTATGATGATCATAGTGGTTTCATTGTCTTGATATGATAACCCGTGTGGGTTATCATAATGATTTCATCATCACTTAATCATAATACGGGTTTCTTGTCATCGTATGATACAATTTCTTCATCATAGGATGATTATATGGGCTTTATTGCCATCTTATGATAACACCGTTGGATAATTATTATCATTTCAACATCCTATGATGATCATAGTAGTTTCATTGTCTTGATATGATAACCCGTGTGGGTTATCATAATGATTTCATCATCACTTAATCATAATGCGGGTTTCTTGTCATCATATGATACAATTTCTTCATCATAGGATGATTATATAGGCTTTATTGCCATCGTATGATAACACCGATGGATAATTATTATCATTTCATCATCCTATGATGATCATAGTGGTTTTATTTTCTTGATATGATAACCCGTGTGGGTTATCATAATGATTTCATCATCACTTAATCATAATACAGGTTTCTTGTCATCATATGATACAATTTCTTCATCATAGGATGATTATATGGGCTTTATTGCCATCGTATGATAACACCGATGGATAATTATTATCATTTCATCATCCTATGATGATCATAGTCGTTTCATTGTCTTGATATGATAACCCGTATGGGTTATCATTGTGATTTCATCATCATATAACGATAATAAGGGTTTCTTGTCATCATATGATACAATTTCTTCATCATAGGATGAGTATATGGGATTTATTGCCATCGTATGATAACACCGATGGATAATTATTATCATTTCATCATCCTATGATGATCATAGTGGTTTCATTGTCTTGATATGATAACCCGTGTGGGTTGTCATAATGATTTCATCATACCTTAATCATAATACGGGTTTCTTGTCATCATATGATACAATTTCTTCATCATAGGATGATTATATGGGCTTTATTGCCATCTTATGATAACCCCGATGGATAATTATTATCATTTCAACATCCTATGATGATTATAGTAGTTTCATTGTCTTGATATGATAACCCGTATGGGTTATCATTGTGATTTCATCATCATATAATGATAATAAGGGTTTCTTGTCATCATATGATACAATTTCTTCATCATAGGATGAGTATATGGGATTTATTGCCATCGTATGATAACACCGATGGATAATTATTATCATTTCATCATCCTATGATGATCATAGTGGTTTCATTGTCTTGATATGATAACCCGTGTGGGTTATCATTATGATTTCATCATCACTTAATCATAATACGGGTTTCTTGTCATCATATGATACAATTTCTTCATCATAGGATGATTATATGGGCTTTATTGCCATCGTATGATAACACCGATGGATAATTATTATCATTTCATCATCCTATGATGATCATAGTGGTTTCATTGTCTTGATATGATAACCCGTGTGGGTTATCATAATGATTTCATCATCACTTAATCATAATACGGGTTTCTTGTCATCATATGATACAATTTCTTCATCATAGGATGATTATATGGGCTTTATTGCCATCTTATGATAACACCGTTGGATAATTATTATCATTTCAACATCCTATGATGATCATAGTAGTTTCATTGTCTTGATATGATAACCCGTGTGGGTTATCATAATGATTTCATCATCACTTAATCATAATGCGGGTTTCTTGTCATCATATGATACAATTTCTTCATCATAGGATGATTATATGGGCTTTATTGCCATCGTATGATAACACCGATGGATAATTATTATCATTTCATCATCCTATGATGATCATAGTGGTTTTATTGTCTTGATATGATAACCCGTGTGGGTTATCATAATGATTTCATCATCACTTAATCATAATACAGGTTTCTTGTCATCATATGATACAATTTCTTCATCATAGGATGATTATATGGGCTTTATTGCCATCGTATGATAACACCGATGGATAATTATTATCATTTCATCATCCTATGATGATCATAGTCGTTTCATTGTCTTGATATGATAACCTGTGTGGGTTATCATAATGATTTCATCATCACTTAATCATAATACGGGTTTCTTGTCATCATATGATACAATTTCTTCATCATAGGATGATTATATGGGCTTTATTGCCATCGTATGATAACACCGATGGATAATTGTTATCATTTCATCATCCTATGATGATCATAGTGGTTTTATTGTCTTGATATGATAACCCGTGTGGGTTATCATTATGATTTCATCATCACTTAATCATAATACGGGTTTCTTGTCATCATATGATACAATTTCTTCATCATAGGATGATTATATGGGCTTTATTGCCATCGTATGATAACACCGATGGATAATTATTATCATTTCATCATCCTATGATGATCATAGTCGTTTCATTGTCTTGATATGATAACCTGTGTGGGTTATCATAATGATTTCATCATCACTTAATCATAATACGGGTTTCTTGTCATCATATGATACAGTTTCTTCATCATAGGATGATTATATGGGCTTTATTGCCATCGTATGATAACACCGATGGATAATTGTTATCATTTCATCATCCTATGATGATCATAGTGGTTTCATTGTCTTGATATGATAACCCGTGTGGGTTATCATAATGATTTCATCATCACTTAATCATAATACGGGTTTCTTTTCATCATATGATACAATTTCTTCATCATAGGATGATTATATGGGCTTTATTGCCATCGTATGATAATACCGATGGATAATTGTTATCATTTCATCATCATATGATGATCATAGTGGTTTCATTGTCTTGATATGATAACCCGTGTGGGTTATCATAATGATTTCATCATCACTTAATCATAATACGGGTTTCTTGTCATCATATGATACAATTTCTTAATCATAGGATGATTATATGGGCTTTATTGCCATCTTATGATAACACCGTTGGATAATTATTATCATTTCAACATCCTATGATGATTATAGTAGTTTCATTGTCTTGATATGATAACCCGTATGGGTTATCATTGTGATTTCATCATCATATAACAATAATACGGGTTTCTTGTCATCATATGATACAATATCTTCATCATAGGATGATTATTTGGGCTTTATTGCCATCGTATGTTAACACCGATGGATAATTATTATCATTTCATCATCCTATGATGATCATAGTAGTTTCATTGTCTTGATATGATAACCCGTGTGGGTTATCATAATGATTTCATCATCACTTAATCATAATACGGGTTTCATGTCATCATATGATACAATTTCTTCATCATAGGATGATTATATGGGCTTTATTGCCATCGTATGATAACGCCGATGGATAATTATTATCATTTCATCATCCTATGATGATCATAGTGGTTTTATTTTCTTGATATGATAACCCGTGTGGGTTATCATAATGATTTCATCATCACTTAATCATAATACGGGTTTCTTGTCATCATATGATACAATTTCTTCATCATAGGATGATTATATGGGCTTTATTGCCATCGTATGATAACACCGATGGATAATTATTATCATTTCATCATCCTATGATGATCATGGTGGTTTCATTGTCTTGATATGATAACCCGTGTGGGTTATCATAATGATTTCATCATCACTTAATCATAATACGGGTTTCTTGTCATCATATGATACAATTTCTTCATCATAGGATGATTATATGGGCTTTATTGCCATCGTATGATAACACCAATGGATAATTATTATCATTTCATCATTCTATGATGATCTTAGTGGTTTCGTTGTCTTGATATGATAACCCGTGTGGGTTGTCATAATGATTTCATCATCACTTAATCATAATACGGGTTTCTTGTCATCATATGATACAATTTCTTCATCATAGGATGATTATATGGGATTTATTGCCATCGTATGATAACACCGATGGATAATTATTATCATTTCATCATCCTATGATGATCATAGTGGTTTCATTGTCTTGATATGATAACCCGTGTGGGTTATCATAATGATTTCATCATCACTTAATCATAATACGGGTTTCTTGTCATCATATGATACAATTTCTTCATCATAGGATGATTATATGGGCTTTATTGCCATCTTATGATAACACCGTTGGATAATTATTATCATTTCAACATCCTATGATGATTATATAGTTTCATTGTCTTGATATGATAACCCGTATGGGTTATCATTGTGATTTCATCATCATATAACAATAATACGGGTTTCTTGTCATCATATGATACAATTTCTACATCATAGGATGATTATTTGGGCTTTATTGCCATCGTATGTTAACACCGATGGATAATTATTACCATTTCATCATCCTATGATGATCATGGTGGTTTCATTGTCTTGATATGATAACCCGTGTGGGTTATCATAATGATTTCATCATCACTTAATCATAATACGGGTTTCTTGTCATCATATGATACAATTTCTTCATCATAGGATGATTATATGGGCTTTATTGCCATCGTATGATAACACCAATGGATAATTATTATCATTTCATCATTCTATGATGATCTTAGTGGTTTCGTTGTCTTGATATGATAACCCGTGTGGGTTGTCATAATGATTTCATCATCGTTTAATCATAATACGGGTTTCTTGTCATCATATGATACAATTTCTTCATCATAGGATGATTATATGGGATTTATTGCCATCGTATGATAACACCGATGGATAATTATTATCATTTCATCATCCTATGATGATCATAGTGGTTTCATTGTCTTGATATGATAACCCGTGTGGGTTATCATAATGATTTCATCATCACTTAATCATAATACGGGTTTCTTGTCATCATATGATACAATTTCTTCATCATAGGATGATTATATGGGCTTTATTGCCATCTTATGATAACACCGTTGGATAATTATTATCATTTCAACATCCTATGATGATTATAGTAGTTTCATTGTCTTGATATGATAACCCGTATGGGTTATCATTGTGATTTCATCATCATATAACAATAATACGGGTTTCTTGTCATCATATGATACAATTTCTACATCATAGGATGATTATTTGGGCTTTGTTGCCATCGTATGTTAACACCGATGGATAATTATTACCATTTCATCATCCTATGATGATCATAGTAGTTTCATTGTCTTGATATGATAACCCGTGTGGGTTATCATAATGATTTCATCATCACTTAATCATAATACGGGTTTCTTGTCATCATATGATACAATTTCTTCATCATAGGATGATTATATGGGCTTTATTGCCATCGTATGATAACGCCGATGGATAATTATTATCATTTAATCATCCTATGATGATCATAGTGGTTTTATTGTCTTGATATGATAACCCGTGTGGGTTATCATAATGATTTCATCATCACTTAATCATAATACGGGTTTCTTGTCATCATATGATACAATTTCTTCATCATAGGATGATTATATGGGCTTTATTGCCATCGTATGATAACACCGATGGATAATTATTATCCTTTCATCATCCTATGATGATCATAGTGGTTTCATTGTCTTGATATGATAACCCGTGTGGGTTATCATAATGATTTCATCATCACTTAATCATAATACGGGTTTCTTGTCATCATATGATACAATTTCTTCATCATAGGATGATTATATGGGCTTTATTGCCATCGTATGATAACACCGATGGATACTTATTATCATTTCATCATCCTATGATGATCATAGTGGTTTTATTGTCTTGATATGATAACTCGTGTGGGTTATCATAATGATTTCATCATCACTTAATCATAATACGGGTTTCTTGTCATCATATGATACAGTTTCTTCATCATAGGATGATTATATGAGCTTTATTGCCATCGTATGATAACACCGATGGATTATTATTATCATTACATCATCCTATGATGATCATAGTGGCTTCATTGTCTTGATATGATAACCCGTGTGGGTTATCATAATGATTTCATCATCGCTTAATCATAATACGGGTTTCTTGTCATCATATGATACAATTTCTTCATCATAGGATGATTATATGGGCTTTATTGCCATCGTATGATAACACCGATGGATAATTATTATCATTTCATCATCCTATGATGATCATAGTGGTTTCATTGTCTTGATATGATAACCCGTGTGGGTTATCATAATGATTTCATCATCGCTTAATCATAATACGGGTTTCTTGTCATCATATGATACAATTTCTTCATCATAGGATGATTATATGGGCTTTATTGCCATCGTATGATAACACCGATGGATAATTATTATCATTTCATCATCCTATGATGATCATAGTGGTTTCATTCTCTTGATATGATATCCCGTGTGGGTTATCATAATGATTTCATCATCACTTAATCATAATACGGGTTTCTTGTCATCATATGATACAATTTCTTCATCATAGGATGATTATATGGGCTTTATTGCCATCTTATGATAACACCGATTGTCACACCCTCAAAATCCACTTGCGGAGTTTTACCGCGAGGCGCATGACAAACCAGGATCCAAGTCAACGATCACAATAAACAAATCTAAATGAACATATGCAATTTCAAAAACATAGTTTAAAATCCCCAAATACAGCAGAAGCTTATTCTCAAAACATAATCCAAAAGTAAACCAAAATATTCAATGTTCGAAAACCATGCAACATGTTGGATCAGTGGCTATGTTTATGAACACTTATGTGTTATCAGATTTATATATGAGTTATTAAGCAGCGGAAATACAAGTGTTCAAAGGTCTAAAAGATCACTTTGATGAGGAGTTATTACTCCCCCTTGACTGAACAATAAATGAGAAACAATAAACAGTTTAAGTATAAAGCAGTAATAGCAATTTATGTTTCTCAGATGTGAAATGGAATTATAAGTTTAAAGCCCGAAGGATTTCAATTTAAGTTCAAAGATATTACACAAAATCACATCTGAAAATAGATGAACAAACTCATCTATTTATAGACTAATGTACTAAACTGTAGTCTGAAGTAATCTAAGATTTTTAACAAAGATATTATGCTAAGATAAGGTTACTACAGTCTGTACATTGAAACTTGAAATCAAGACTTTAACAAAACTATATTATAATCAAACTGCTGATCTTCAGTCGGTTTAGAAGCTTCTGATGCAAAGTGCTGATGAGTGACAAACTGCTGATGAGCAGTTTGTCTTCAGCAGTTCTTCAGTGAAATGTCTGGTTAGACTTCAGAACTTCTGATGAGTTTACTCTTCAGTACTTTGGTGTTTGTTCTTCAGCACTTCTTCTTTTGTTCTTCAGCAGTTCTATACTTAGGCAGATATGAAATAGACTAAGGTTATCAAAAGGTGGTTTCGTCAATCCTCTTTGTCCCAACACAACCCTAACTAGACGCCGTGCAGACGCGTGCGCCCTAGTTCCGTAGTGCTACCTTAGCGACCTGAGAAAACATGTAAGAGTTACGTCAGCACAAAAATGCTGGTGAGTTCACAGGTTTGTAAAATAAAGTACCAAGTTCAACCTGTCCATACTATATCAAATTGTAAACCAAAGTACGCTAGCTAGGCGTATGTTTTGTTACTACTACGATTGGAAAACCATTACTAACTCGCAAACCAGATGTTGTGCCCGAATAGTAAACCTGTTCCTGTTTGAGACAATATGCACTCGCCCGGCCCTCCAAGCCGACGAGCGGGGTTGGTCACTCCCAATAGATCTAGTCACATTTCCCCGTTGTGCTAACCCGCACATTCATGGTTTCCCCCCGGGACTTCCAAAGATCGTATAGTAAACCATAGAAACCCATAGTATGACAGTTGTTACCAAAACATCAGTTTAACACATGTTTTCTCCCCCAAAAAGTGAAAACCAGTTAAAAGTGGGGCCGTGAACTCACCTTAGGTTGCGTTACTTCGTAATACGAATAAAATCAGCAAGCTATGCTAGCCCCGTAAAGCGGCGACCTAACATATGACAGTTACAAGTACTTAGACTAATAACCCGTAGGTTAGTTAGTCCCTAGATGTCCAGACCATAACCAAGTTCGTTTGAAAACACTGCGACTGTTAAACTAACCCAATGTACAAGACTCGACATCCCATTGGTGACCCGAGACTCCCCGTGTTATACTTGCACCCTCAAACACACAATCATGCAATCACACTTAACATACGTTAAAGTGCAACAAGTTCTAGCACATAGTCCAAGTATCACATAAATGAGTCCGAGCACATGTTACTAAGTTATTAGGTATGATACGGGGTTCCTAGCATGTTCCTAGGTGTCAAATCGGGTCCCGGAATGCTAAGATACACTTACAGCAGCAGTACAGGCGATTAGGAAAAGTCAACTAGCAATTACGTAGGTCAACAGGCAATTGTGAGGGCTAATCGCCTATACTATAGGCGATTAGGGTCATGTGGTATGCAAATCAGGAGTTTATAGGCGATTAGGGTCATAAGACATGCATTTCAGGACTTAACTAGCAATTAGGATCACAATTGCATGCAACGAAGGCAATTAGCCCCCAATCATCCATGCTATAGGCGATTAGGGTGTCCTAGCAGGCGATTAGCCTCCTAATCGCCTATAGCATAGGCGATTAGGGTTCATAATCGCCTTCAGCCCAGCTGTTCCGGTTTTTCACGCGTTTAACACTCCAAATCAAATCCAGAACGTGTGTAAACATCAATTATCAATCAAACAACCATATAAACATATTTCAATCAAAATCCTTCGTTTAACCTCGTTCTACCAGCCCTGAATGCAACCATGTATCCCAAAAACAATACACATAGCATGAAACATCACATTAACATGCATAACCGTAACCCTAATGAACAATTACTCAGATTTCATCAACATGCTATCATCATCAATCTGTAACTAGCTTAATATCATGTTAACAATCCTTCTTGAATCACAAAAATCCTATCTTTTAATTATAAACACACATATAACATGCATACTAGCTAGGATTCAATTAACAACGATTATTAACGAATTTCAGAAGACACATACATTTATAAACAGGTCTGGACCATTAGGGATTCAATAAAAACATTATTAAAGGTTGCATGAATGAAAACCACACCTTAGGTTTATGATAGATTGATGTAATAGGCTTGAAATCGTGTAGTTTGATCCAAAATCGTGTTCCAGAGGTTGTGTGTGTGTTGGGGCGAGTTGTGGGACGACTAGGGTTGTTATAATGAAGTTTAGGAGGTCAAGTATTGTATTTATAGTCGTTTTTAGTCGCCAGGTACGTTGCAGGCGATTAGGGCTGCTAATCGCCTTCCCTATAGGCGATTAGCCCCCTAATCGCCTAAAGGCAAGCCTAAACGCCTAAAGACAGATGCTACTCGCCCTTATATAGGCGATTAGGGTCCCCTAATCGCCTATAGGGTCTGGTGCAGCATATTTTGCGCGTTAAACTCCGTTTTAATAGGGGTGCAAACGAGCCGAGCCGAGCCGAGCCCGAGCTCGACCAGGCTCGAGCTCGAGCTCGATTAACTTATAAGAGCTCAAGCTCGAGCTCGGTTCGAGCTTTGTTTTTAAAGCTCGAGCTCGGCTCGTTAGTAGTTTCTCAAGCTCGAGCTCGGCTCGGGCTCGGCTCGTTTAGTGTTTATTAGTTAATATATTAAATTAAATAATATATATAATAGGCTCGTTTAGGCTCGATAAGTCACATAATGATTGTAAACACATGTTAACACATTTTCACATACCGACAAGTCACATAATGATTGTAAACACATAATACTTGCAAACAAACACATTCACACTCGTTCACCAATTCCCGGGACTCGAGACTTGTATGTTCCCTATGCTCTGATGATTCTACGAATCGTCACCCCTTGTACACTTGGTTAAGGACTGACATCTAATGATTCTCTAGACGGACATCTCATGATCCTCTAGACTAAAATAACAGTTCCCGAACCATAACACGACTCAACTAACCCAGTTAAGTATAATATACGCGTGACTCGCTAAGGTAGACTTTAGTCTAGACAACGTTGTTAACCTGAATTTGCCGGGTGTCACATCATCCCCACGTTAAAAGAATTTTTGTCCCGAAAATTGCACAAGTACCAAAAGGAATAACAAAAGAACCAGACAAAAGATAGAAACCAAGAGAGAGATTTACCCGAGTTGTCACATCATCCCCACGTTAAAAAGGAATCTCGCCCCGAGATTCATTCAGCTGCAGTGGTAACATATCTCGATTCGAACGCTTCCTTAGGAAAAAGATGAGGATACTTAGACTTCATCTGGTCCTCCCGTTCCCAAGTGTACTCTGGTCCCCGGTTCGAGTTCCAGCGAACCTTAACAATGCGAATTTTGCTATGACGTAGGCTACGAATCTTGTAATCAAGAATCTCAACAGGTTCCTCCACAATCCGAAGACGATCATCAACCTTGATCTCTTCCAGTGGAACAATAAGAGACTCGTCAGCCAGACACTTCTTTAAGTTGGACACATGGAAGACGTTATGTACGTTGCCGAGCTCCGTCGGTAAATCAAGACGATATGCCACCGGTCCAATCCGTTCCAGGATCGTAAATGGTCCGACATACCGAGGGTTGAGTTTGCCACGCTTCCCAAAGCGTATGACGCCCTTCCACGGTGAAACTTTCAGAAGTACTTTGTCATCAACTTGGAATTCCAATGGCTTGCGACGCTGATCGGCATAACTCTTTTGCCGATCCCGTGCCGCTGCCAACCGATTACGAATCTGTACGATCTTTTCCGAAGTTTCGTACACTAGCTCAAGCCCAGTGAGTTGACTCTCACAACAAAGAGGAGACCGGCATTTCCGCCCGTACAGTGCCTCGAACGGAGCTGCCTTGATGCTTGTGTGGTAACTGTTGTTGTAAGAGAATTCTACTAACGGTAGGTGAGCTTCCCAACCTTTGCCAAAATCGATCACACATGCCCGAAGCATGTCTTCTAAAGTTTGAATCGTGCGTTCACTCTGACCTTCAGTCTGTGGGTGATAAGATGTACTCATGTCTAGCTGGGTACCCAAAGCCTTGTGCAAAGACTTCCAGAAGTGAGAAGTAAAGTGGGAGTCACGATCCGAAATAATAGAAACCGGCACCCCATGCTTAGAAACAACTTCCTTCAGATAAAGACGAGCCAAACGATCCATGGTGTCGGTCTCCTTAATAGCGAGAAAATGGGCTGATTTCGTCAACCGATCAACAATCACCCATATCTTATCATTCCCGCTCGGTGACTTAGGTAGTTGCGTGACAAAATCCATTGTAATCCGTTCCCATTTCCACTCTGGAATTTCAGGTTGTTGCAAGAGACCCGACGGTATCTGGTATTCCACACAGGTCAAGCATTTGCTCACGTATGAGGCTATATCCGACCTCATGTTTGACCACCAGTAGAGCACCTTTAGATCTTGGTACATCTTATCCGAACTAGGATGAATGGAATACCGGGACTTGTGAGCCTCATCTAAGACAAGCTCCCGAAGTCCCCCGAATAAAGGAACCCATATGCGTTCTGCGAAGTAGTGCAGGCCATCAGGCCTTCGCTCAAGGTGCTTGTCGGCACCGTGCATAGTCTCAGCTTTAAGGTTTTCCTCCTTCAAAGCTTCTAACTGAGCAGAACGGAGTTGGTCAGGTAGGGAGGAATGAATGGTGAGCTGCAACGCCCGAACGCGACGAGTGGTTTCATTGTCTTGATATGATAACCCGTGTGGGTTATCATTATGATTTCATCATCACTTAATCATAATACGGGTTTCTTGTCATCATATGATACAATTTCTTCATCATAGGATGATTATATGGGCTTTATTGCCATCGTATGATAACACCGATGGATAATTATTATCATTTCATCATCCTATGATGATCATAGTGGTTTCATTGTCTTGATATGATAACCCGTGTGGGTTATCATAATGATTTCATAATCACTTAATCATAATACGGGATTCTTGTCATCATATGATACAATTTCTTCATCATTGGATGATTATATGGGATTTATTGCCATCGTATGATAACACCGATGGATAATTATTATCATTTCATTATCCTATGATGATCATAGTGGTTTCATTGTCTTGATATGATAACCCGTGTGGGTTATCATAATGATTTCATCATCACTTAATCATAATACGGGTTTCTTGTCATCATATCATACAATTTCTTCATCATAGGATGATTATATGGGCTTTATTGCCATCTTATGATAACACCGATGGATAACTATTATCATTTCAACATCCTATGATGATTATAATAGTTTCATTGTCTTGATATGATAACCCGTATGGGTTATCGTTGTGATTTCATCATCATATAACGATAATACGGGTTTCTTGTCATCATATGATACAATTTCTTCATCATAGGATGAGAATATGGGATTTATTGCCGTCGTATGATAACACCGATGGATAATTATTATCATTTCATCATCCTATGATGATCATAGTGGTTTCATTGTCTTGATATGATAACCCGTGTTGATTATCATTATGATTTCATCATCACTTAATCATAATACGGGTTTCTTGTCATCATATGATACAATTTTTTCATGATAGGATGATTATATGGGCTTTATTGCCATCGTATGATAACACCGATGGATAATTATTATCATTTCAACATCCTATGATGATTATAGTAGTTTCATTGTCTTGATATGATAACCCGTGTGGGTTATCATAATGATTTCATCATCACTTAATCATAATACGGGTTTCTTGTCATCATGTGATACAATTTCTTCATCATAGGATGATTATATGGGCTTTATTGTCATCGTATGATAACACCGATGGATAATTATTATCATTTCATCATCCTATGATGATCATAGTGGTCTCATTGTCTTGATATGATAACCCGTATGGGTTATCATAATGATTTCATCATCACTTAATCATAATACGGGTTTCTTGTCATCATATGATACAATTTCTTCATCATAGGATGATTATATGGGCTTTATTGAAATCTTATGATAACACCGATGGATAATTATTATCATTTCAACATCCTATGATGATTATAGTAGTTTCATTGTATTGATATGATAACCCGTATGGGTTATCATTGTGATTTCATCATCATATAACGATAATACAGGTTTCTTGTCATCATATGATACAATTTCTTCATCATAGGATGATTATATGGACTTTATTGCCATCGTATGATAACACCGATGGATAATTATTATCATTTCATCATCCTATGATGATCATAGTGGTTTTATTGTCTTGATATGACAACCCGTGTGGGTTATCATAATGATTTCATCATCACTTAATCATAGCACAGGTGTCTTGTCATCATATGATACAATTTCTTCATCAAAGGATGATTATATGGGCTTTATTGCCATCTTATGATAACACCGATGGATAATTATTATCATTTCAACATCCTATGATGATTATAGTAGTTTCATTGTCTTGATATGATAACATATGATGATTATATGGGCTTTATTGCCATCTTATGATAACACCGATGGATAATTATTATCATTTCAACATCCTATGATGATTATAGTAGTTTCATTGTCTTGATATGATAACCCGTGTGGGTTATCATTGTGATTTAATCATCATATAACCATAATACGGGTTTCTTGTCATCATATGATACAATTTCTTCATCATAGGATAATTATATGGGCTTTATTGCCATCGTATGATAACACCGATGGATAATTATTATCATTTCATCATCCTATGATGATCATAGTGGTTTCATTGTCTTGATATGATAACCCGTGTGGGTTATCATTATGATTTCATCATCACTTAATCATAATACGGGTTTCTTGTCATCATATGATACAATTTCTTCATCATAGGATGATTATATGGGCTTTATTGCCATCTTATGATAACACCGATGTATAATTATTATCATTTCAACATCCTATGATGATTATAGTAGCTTCATTGTCTTGATATGATAACCCGTATGGGTTATCATTGTGATTTCATCATCATATAACGATAATACGGGTTTCTTGTCATCATATGATACAATTTCTTCATCATAGGATGATTATATGGGCTTTATTGCCATCGTATGATAACACCGATGGATAATTATTATCATTTCATCATCCTATGATGATCATAGTGGTTTTATTGTCTTGATATGATAAGCCGTGTGGGTTATCATAATGATTTCATCATAACTTAATCATAATACAGGTTTCTTGTCATCATATGATACAATTTCTTCATCAAAGGATGATTATATGGGCTTTATTGCCAACTTATGATAACACCGATGGATAATTATTATCATTTCAACATCCTATGATGATTATAGTAGTTTCATTGTCTTGATATGATAACATATGATGATTATATGGGCTTTATTGCCATCTTATGATAACACCGATGGATAATTATTATCATTTCAACATCCTATGATGATTATAGTAGTTTCATTGTCTTGATATGATAACCCGTGTGGGTTATCATTGTGATTTCATCATCATATAACGATAATACGGGTTTCTTGTCATCATATGATACAATTTCTTCATCATAGGATGATTATATGTGCTTTATTGCCATCGTATGATAACACCGATGGATAATTATTATCATTTCATCATCCTATGATGATCATAGTGGTTTCATTGTCTTGATATGATAACCCGTGTGGGTTATCATTATGATTTCATCATCACTTAATCATAATACGGGTTTCTTGTCATCATATGATACAATTTCTTCATCATAGGATGATTATATGGGCTTTATTGCCATTTTATGATAACACCGATGGATAATTATTATCATTTCAACATCCTATGATGATTATAGTAGTTTCATTGTCTTGATATGATAACCCGTATGGGTTATCATTGTGATTTCATCATCATATAACGATAATACGGGTTTCTTATCATCATATGATACAATTTCTTCATCATAGGATGATTATATGGGCTTTATTGCCATCGTATGATAACACCGATGGATAATTATTATCATTTCATCATCCTATGATGATCATAGTGGTTTCATTGTCTTGATATGATAACCCGTGTAGGTTATCATAATGATTTCATCATCACTTAATCATAATACGGGTTTCTTGTTATCATATGATACAATTTCTTCATCATAGGATGATTATATGGGCTTTATTGCCATCGTATGATAACACCGATGGATAATTATTATCATTTCATCATCCTATGATGAGCATAGTGGTTTCATTGTCTTGATATGATAACCCGTGTGGGTTATCATAAAGATTTCATCATCACTTAATCATAATACGGGTTTCTTGTCATCATATGATACAATTTCTTCATCATAGGATGATTATATGGGCTTTATTGCCAACTTATGATAACACCGATGGATAATTATTATCATTTCAACATCCTATAATGATTACAGTAGTTTCATTGTCTTGATATGATAACCCGTGTGGGTTATCATTGTGATTTCATCATCATATAACGATAATACGGGTTTCTTGTCATCATATGATACAATTTCTTCATCATAGGATGAGTATATGGGATTTATTGCCATCGTATGATAACACCGATGGATAATTATTATCATTTCATCATCCTATGATGATCATTGTGGTTTCATTGTCTTGATATGATAACCCGTGTGGATTATCATAATGATTTCAATATCACTTAATCATAATACGGGTTTCTTGTCATCATATGATACAATTTCTTCTTCATAGGATGATTATATGGGCTTTATTGCCATCGTATGATAACACCGATGGATAATTATTATCATTTCATCATCCTATGATGATCATAGTGGTTTCATTGTCTTGATATGATAACCCGTGTGGGTTATCATAATGATTTCATCATCACTTAATCATAATACGGGTTTCTTGTCATCATATGATACAATTTCTTCATCATAGGATGATTATATGGGCTTTATTGCCATCGTATGATAACACCGATGGATAATTATTATCATTTCATCATCCTATGATGATCATAGTGGTTTCATTGTCTTGATATGATAACCCGTGTGGGTTATCCAAATGATTTCATCATCACTTAATCATAATACGGGTTTCTTGTCATCATATGATACAATTTCTTCATCATAGGATGATTATATGGGCTTTATTGCCATCGTATGATAACACCGATGGATAATTTTTATCATTTCATCATCCTATGATGAGCATAGTGGTTTCATTGTCTTGATATGATAACCCGTGTGGGTTATCATAATGATTTCATCATCACTTAATCATAATACGGGTTTCTTGTCATCATATGATACAATTTCTTCATCATAGGATTATTATATGGGCTTTATTGCCATCGTATGATAACACCGATGGATAATTATTATCATTTCATCATCCTATGATGAGCATAGTGGTTTCATTGTCTTGATATGATAACTCGTGTGGGTTATCATAATGATTTCATCATCACTTAATCATAATACGGGTTTCTTGTCATCATATGATACAATTTCTTCATCATAGGATGATTATATGGGCTTTATTGCCATCGTATGATAACACCGATGGATAATTATTATCATTTCATCATCCTATGATGAGCAAAGTGGTTTCATTGTCTTGATATGATAACCCGTGTGGGTTATCATAATGATTTCATCATCACTTAATCATAATACGGGTTTCTTGTCATCATATGATACAATTTCTTCATCATAGGATGATTATATGGGCTTTATTGCCAACATATGATAACACCGATGGATAATTATTATCATTTCAACGTCCTATAATGATTACAGTAGTTTCATTGTCTTGATATGATAACCCGTGTGGGTTATCATTGTGATTTCATCATCATATAACGATAATACGGGTTTCTTGTCATCATATGATACAATTTCTTCATCATAGGATGAGTATATGGGATTTATTGCCATCGTATGATAACACCGATGGATAATTATTATCATTTCATCATCCTATGATGATCATAGTGGTTTCATTGTCTTGATATGATAACCCGTGTGGGTTATCATAATGATTTCATCATCACTTAATCATAATACGGGTTTCTTGTCATCATATGATACAATTTCTTCATCATAGGATGATTATATGGGCTTTATTGCCATCGTATGATAACACCGATGGAAAATTATTATCATTTCATCATCCTATGATTATCATAGTGGTTTCGTTGTCTTGATATGATAACCCGCGTGGGTTATCATAATGATTTCATCATCACTTAATCATAATACGGGTTTCTTGTCATCATATGATACAATTTCTTCATCATAGGATGATTATATGGGCTTTATTGCCATCGTATGATAACACCGATGGATAATTATTATCATTTCATCATCCTATGATGAGCAAAGTGGTTTCATTGTCTTGATATGATAACCCGTGTGGGTTATCATAATGATTTCATCATCACTTAATCATAATACGGGTTTCTTGTCATCATATGATACAATTTCTTCATCATAGGATGATTATATGGGATTTATTGCCATCGTATGATAACACCGATGGATAATTATTATCATTTCATCATCCTATGATGATCATAGTGGTTTCATTGTCTTGATATGATAACCCGTGTGGGTTATCATAATGATTTCATCATCACTTAATCATAATACGGGTTTCTTGTCATCATATGATACAATTTCTTCATCATAGGATGATTATATGGGCTTTATTGCCATCGTATGATAACACCGATGGATAATTATTATCATTTCATCATCCTATGATGAGCATAGTGGTTTCATTGTCTTGATATGATAACCCGTGTGGGTTATCATATCATCATCACTTAATCATAATACGGGTTTCTTGTCATCATATGATACAATTTCTTCATCATAGGATGATTATATGGGCTTTATTGCCATCGTATGATAACACCGATGGATAATTATTATCATTTCATCATCCTATGATGAGCATAGTGGTTTCATTGTCTTGATATGATAACCCGTGTGGGTTATCATAAAGATTTCATCATCACTTAATCATAATACGGGTTTCTTGTCATCATATGATACAATTTCTTCATCATAGGATGATTATATGGGCTTTATTGCCATCGTATGATAACACCGATGGATAATTATTATCATTTCATCATCCTATGATGAGCATAGTGGTTTCATTGTCTTGATATGATAACCCGTGTGGGTTATCATAAAGATTTCATCATCACTTAATCATAATACGGGTTTCTTGTCATCATATGATACAATTTCTTCATCATAGGATGATTATATGGGCTTTATTGCCAACTTATGATAACACCGATGGATAATTATTATCATTTCAACATCCTATAATGATTACAGTAGTTTCATTGTCTTGATATGATAACCCGTGTGGGTTATCATTGTGATTTCATCATCATATAACGATAATACGGGTTTCTTGTCATCATATGATACAATTTCTTCATCATAGGATGAGTATATGGGATTTATTGCCATCGTATGATAACACCGATGGATAATTATTATCATTTCATCATCCTATGATGATCATAGTGGTTTCATTGTCTTGATATGATAACCCGTGTGGGTTATCATAATGATTTCATCATCACTTAATCATAATACGGGTTTCTTGTCATCATATGATACAATTTCTTCATCATAGGATGATTATATGGGCTTTATTGCCATCGTATGATAACACCGATGGATAATTATTATCATTTCATCATCCTATGATGAGCATAGTGGTTTCATTGTCTTGATATGATAACCCGTGTGGGTTATCATAAAGATTTCATCATCACTTAATCATAATACGGGTTTCTTGTCATCATATGATACAATTTCTTCATCATAGGATGATTATATGGGCTTTATTGCCAACTTATGATAACACCGATGGATAATTATTATCATTTCAACATCCTATAATGATTACAGTAGTTTCATTGTCTTGATATGATAACCCGTGTGGGTTATCATTGTGATTTCATCATCATATAACGATAATACGGGTTTCTTGTCATCATATGATACAATTTCTTCATCATAGGATGAGTATATGGGATTTATTGCCATCGTATGATAACACCGATGGATAATTATTATCATTTCATCATCCTATGATGATCATTGTGGTTTCATTGTCTTGATATGATAACCCGTGTGGATTATCATAATGATTTCAATATCACTTAATCATAATACGGGTTTCTTGTCATCATATGATACAATTTCTTCATCATAGGATGATTATATGGGCTTTATTGCCATCGTATGATAACACCGATGGATAATTATTATCATTTCATCATCCTATGATGAGCATAGTGGTTTCATTGTCTTGATATGATAACCCGTGTGGGTTATCATAATGATTTCATCATCACTTAATCATAATACGGGTTTCTTGTCATCATATGATACAATTTCTTCATCATAGGATGATTATATGGGCTTTATTGCCATCGTATGATAACACCGATGGATAATTATGATCATTTCATCATCCTATGATGAGCAAAGTGGTTTCATTGTCTTGATATGATAACCCGTGTGGGTTATCATAATGATTTCATCATCACTTAATCATAATACGGGTTTCTTGTCATCATATGATACAATTTCTTCATCATAGGATGATTATATGGGCTTTATTGCCAACTTATGATAACACCGATGGATAATTATTATCATTTCAACGTCCTATAATGATTACAGTAGTTTCATTGTCTTGATATGATAACCCGTGTGGGTTATCATTGTGATTTCATCATCATATAACGATAATACGGGTTTCTTGTCATCATATGATACAATTTCTTCATCATAGGATGAGTATATGGGATTTATTGCCATCGTATGATAACACCGATGGATAATTATTATCATTTCATCATCCTATGATGATCATAGTGGTTTCATTGTCTTGATATGATAACCCGTGTGGATTATCATAATGATTTCATCATCACTTAATCATAATACGGGTTTCTTGTCATCATATGATACAATTTCTTCATCATAGGATGATTATATGGGCTTTATTGCCATCGTATGATAACACCGATGGATAATTATTATCATTTCATCATCCTATGATGATCATAGTGGTTTCATTGTCTTGATATGATAACCCGTGTGGGTTATCATAATGATTTCATAATCACTTAATCATAATACGGGATTCTTGTCATCATATGATACAATTTCTTCATCATTGGATGATTATATGGGCTTTATTGCCATCGTATGATAACACCGATGGATAATTATTATCATTTCATTATCCTATGATGATCATAGTGGTTTCATTGTCTTGATATGATAACCCGTGTGGGTTATCATAATGATTTCATCATCACTTAATCATAATACGGGTTTCTTGTCATCATATGATACAATTTCTTCATCATAGGATGATTATATGGGCTTTATTGCCATCTTATGATAACACCGATGGATAACTATTATCATTTCAACATCCTATGATGATTATAATAATTTCATTGTCTTGATATGATAACCCGTATGGGTTATCGTTGTGATTTCATCATCATATAACGATAATACGGGTTTCTTGTCATCATATGATACAATTTCTTCATCATAGGATGAGAATATGGGATTTATTGCCGTCGTATGATAACACCGATGGATAATTATTATCATTTCATCATCCTATGATGATCATAGTGGTTTCATTGTCTTGATATGATAACCCGTGTAGGTTATCATTATGATTTCATCATGACTTAATCATAATACGGGTTTCTTGTCATCATATGATACAATTTTTTCATCATACGATGATTATATGGGCTTTATTGCCATCGTATGATAACACCGATGGATAATTATTATCATTTCAACATCCTATAATGATTATAGTAGTTTCATTGTCTTGATATTATAACCCGTGTGGGTTATCATAATGATTTCATCATCACTTAATCATAATACGGGTTTCTTGTCATCCTGTGATACAATTTCTTCATCATAGGATGATTATATGGGTTTTATTGTCATCGTATGATAACACCGATGGATAATTATTATCATTTCATCATCCTATGATGATCATAGTGGTCTCATTGTCTTGATATGATAACCCGTATGGGTTATCATAATGATTTCATCATCACTTAATCATAATACGGGTTTCTTGTCATCATATGATACAGTTTCTTCATCATAGGATGATTATATGGGCTTTATTGAAATCTTATGATAACACCGATGGATAATTATTATCATTTCAACATCCTATGATGATTATAGTAGTTTCATTGTATTGATATGATAACCCGTATGGGTTATCATTGTGATTTCATCATCATATAACGATAATACAGGTTTCTTGTCATCATATGATACAATTTCTTCATCATAGGATGATTATATGGACTTTATTGCCATCGTATGATAACACCGATGGATAATTATTATCATTTCATCATCCTATGATGATCATAGTGGTTTTATTGTCTTGATATGACAACCCGTGTGGGTTATCATAATGATTTCATCATCACTTAATCATAATACAGGTGTCTTGTCATCATATGATACAATTTCTTCATCAAAGGATGATTATATGGGCTTTATTGCCATCTTATGATAACACCGATGGATAATTATTATCATTTCAACATCCTATGATGATTATAGTAGTTTCATTGTCTTGATATGATAACATATGATGATTATATGGGCTTTATTGCCATCTTATGATAACACCGATGGATAATTATTATCATTTCAACATCCTATGATGATTATAGTAGTTTCATTGTCTTGATATGATAACCCGTGTGGGTTATCATTGTGATTTAATCATCATATAACCATAATACGGGTTTCTTGTCATCATATGATACAATTTCTTCATCATAGGATAATTATATGGGCTTTATTGCCATCGTATGATAACACCGATGGATAATTATTATCATTTCATCATCCTATGATGATCATAGTGGTTTCATTGTCTTGATATGATAACCCGTGTGGGTTATCATTATGATTTCATCATCACTTAATCATAATACGGGTTTCTTGTCATCATATGATACAATTTCTTCATCATAGGATGATTATATGGGCTTTATTGCCATCTTATGATAACACCGATGTATAATTATTATCATTTCAACATCCTATGATGATTATAGTAGTTTCATTGTCTTGATATGATAACCCGTATGGGTTATCATTGTGATTTCATCATCATATAACGATAATACGGGTTTCTTGTCATCATATGATACAATTTCTTCATCATAGGATGATTATATGGGCTTTATTGCCATCGTATGATAACACCGATGGATAATTATTATCATTTCATCATCCTATGATGATCATAGTGGTTTTATTGTCTTGATATGATAAGCCGTGTGGGTTATCATAATGATTTCATCATAACTTAATCATAATACAGGTTTCTTGTCATCATATGATACAATTTTTTCATCAAAGGATGATTATATGGGCTTTATTGCCAACTTATGATAACACCGATGGATAATTATTATCATTTCAACATCCTATGATGATTATAGTAGTTTCATTGTCTTGATATGATAACATATGATGATTATATGGGCTTTATTGCCATCTTATGATAACACCGATGGATAATTATTATCATTTCAACATCCTATGATGATTATAGTAGTTTCATTGTCTTGATATGATAACCCGTGTGGGTTATCATTGTGATTTCATCATCATATAACGATAATACGGGTTTCTTGTCATCATATGATACAATTTCTTCATCATAGGATGATTATATGTGCTTTATTGCCATCGTATGATAACACGGATGGATAATTATTATCATTTCATCATCCTATGATGATCATAGTGGTTTCATTGTCTTGATATGATAACCCGTGTGGGTTATCATTATGATTTCATCATCACTTAATCATAATACGGGTTTCTTGTCATCATATGATACAATTTCTTCATCATAGGATGATTATATGGGCTTTATTGCCATTTTATGATAACACCGATGGATAATTATTATCATTTCAACATCCTATGATGATTATAGTAGTTTCATTGTCTTGATATGATAACCCGTATGGGTTATCACTGTGATTTCATCATCATATAACGATAATACGGGTTTCTTATCATCATATGATACAATTTCTTCATCATAGGATGATTATATGGGCTTTATTGCCATCGTATGATAACACCGATGGATAATTATTATCATTTCATCATCCTATGATGATCATAGTGGTTTCATTGTCTTGATATGATAACCCGTGTGGGTTATCATAATGATTTCATCATCACTTAATCATAATACGGGTTTCTTGTTATTATATGATACAATTTCTTCATCATAGGATGATTATATGGGCTTTATTGCCATCGTATGATAACACCGATGGATAATTATTATCATTTCATCATCCTATGATGAGCATAGTGGTTTCATTGTCTTGATATGATAACCCGTGTGGGTTATCATAAAGATTTCATCATCACTTAATCATAATACGGGTTTCTTGTCATCATATGATACAATTTCTTCATCATAGGATGATTATATGGGCTTTATTGCCAACTTATGATAACACCGATGGATAATTATTATCATTTCAACATCCTATAATGATTACAGTAGTTTCATTGTCTTGATATGATAACCCGTGTGGGTTATCATTGTGATTTCATCATCATATAACGATAATACGGGTTTCTTGTCATCATATGATACAATTTCTTCATCATAGGATGAGTATATGGGATTTATTGCCATCGTATGATAACACCGATGGATAATTATTATCATTTCATCATCCTATGATGATCATTGTGGTTTCATTGTCTTGATATGATAACCCGTGTGGATTATCATAATGATTTCAACATCACTTAATCATAATACGGGTTTCTTGTCATCATATGATACAATTTCTTCTTCATAGGATGATTATATGGGCTTTATTGCCATCGTATGATAACACCGATGGATAATTATTATCATTTCATCATCCTATGATGATCATAGTGGTTTCATTGTCTTGATATGATAACCCGTGTGGGTTATCATAATGATTTCATCATCACTTAATCATAATACGGGTTTCTTGTCATCATATGATACAATTTCTTCATCATAGGATGATTATATGGGCTTTATTGCCATCGTATGATAACACCGATGGATAATTATTATCATTTCATCATCCTATGATGATCATAGTGGTTTCATTGTCTTGATATGATAACCCGTGTGGGTTATCCAAATGATTTCATCATCACTTAATCATAATACGGGTTTCTTGTCATCATATGATACAATTTCTTCATCATAGGATGATTATATGGGCTTTATTGCCATCGTATGATAACACCGATGGATAATTTTTATCATTTCATCATCCTATGATGAGCATAATGGTTTCATTGTCTTGATATGATAACCCGTGTGGGTTATCATAATGATTTCATCATCACTTAATCATAATACGGGTTTCTTGTCATCATATGATATAATTTCTTCATCATAGGATGATTATATGGGCTTTATTGCCATCGTATGATAACACCGATGGATAATTATTATCATTTCATCATCCTATGATGAGCATAGTGGTTTCATTGTCTTGATATGATAACCCGTGTGGGTTGTCATAATGATTTCATCATCACTTAATCATAATACGGGTTTCTTGTCATCATATGATACAATTTCTTCATCATAGGATGATTATATGGGCTTTATTGCCATCGTATGATAACACCGATGGATAATTATTATCATTTCATCATCCTATGATGAGCATAGTGGTTTCATTGTCTTGATATGATAACCCGTGTGGGTTATCATAATGATTTCATCATCACTTAATCATAATACGGGTTTCTTGTCATCATATGATACAATTTCTTCATCATAGGATGATTATATGGGCTTTATTGCCAACTTATGATAACACCGATGGATAATTATTATCATTTCAACGTCCTATAATGATTACAGTAGTTTCATTGTCTTGATATGATAACCCGTGTGGGTTATCATTGTGATTTCATCATCATATAACGATAATACGGGTTTCTTGTCATCATATGATACAATTTCTTCATCATAGGATGAGTATATGGGATTTATTGCCATCGTATGATAACACCGATGGATAATTATTATCATTTCATCATCCTATGATGATCATAGTGGTTTCATTGTCTTGATATGATAACCCGTGTGGATTATCATAATGATTTCATCATCACTTAATCATAATATGGGTTTCTTGTCATCATATGATACAATTTCTTCATCATAGGATGATTATATGGGCTTTATTGCCATCGTATGATAACACCGATGGATAATTATTATCATTTCATCATCCTATGATGATCATAGTGGTTTCATTGTCTTGATATGATAACCCGTGTGGGTTATCATAATGATTTCATCATCACTTAATCATAATACGGGTTTCTTGTCATCATATGATACAATTTCTTCATCATAGGATGATTATATGGGCTTTATTGCCATCGTATGATAACACCGATGGATAATTATTATCATTTCATCATCCTATGATGATCATAGTGGTTTCATTGTCTTGATATGATAACCCGTGTGGGTTATCCAAATGATTTCATCATCACTTAATCATAATACGGGTTTCTTGTCATCATATGATACAATTTCTTCATCATAGGATGATTATATGGGCTTTATTGCCATCTTATGATAACACCGATGGATAATTATTATCATTTCAACATCCTATGATGATTATAGTATCATTGTGATTTCATCATCATATAACGATAATACGGGTTTCTTGTCATCATATGATACAATTTCTTCATCATAGGATGATTATATGGGCTTTATTGCCATCGTATGATAACACCGATGGATAATTATTATCATTTCATCGTCCTATGATGATCATAGTGGTTTCGTTGTCTTGATATGATAACCCGTGTGGGTTATCATAATGATTTCATCATCACTTAATCATAATACGGGTTTCATAAGTCCTTCTCCTCTACAGGTTGAGACGGTCCGATAGGTGTACTGGGAGGTGGTTGTGGAGAAAATTGTTGGGTAGGTTGAAACGATTGTGCCATTTGCATATAGTGTTGCATTTGCATGTATTGGATTGTGTTGAATTGGGCAAAGGCTATCGGGTTTTGTTGCATTTGTTGGACCGCCATTAATGGAGGTAGTTGTTGCGATATTGATGGGTCGACTACCGGCGTGTAACCCGGTACGGAGAATGGATTTGGGTTAGAATTCGGGCTATTTGGGGTGTTTTAGTTGAATTGGTTGAATTGATCCATGATGTTTTTTTTTTTATAAAGAGTTGATGGTTTATAAAAAAATATGAGAGATAAAGTGAAAGGTTTAGGTGGATGCGGTATAAAAATTAGGTAACCACGTGACTTTTTTGCCAGGCCAAATGTTATTATTTTTAATAGATTTTTTATTATTTTTAATAATTTTGGTCAATGAGAAGGCCCGTCATCATAGTACACACCACCCCCTTGGATGCCCATCATGAAAATGCATCTCCCCCCACTCATACGTGGCGCCTACATGGAGGCCCATCATGAAGATGCCACCCCCCTCCACACCCAATAGTCTAAGAGTTTGTACTTTGGCTTGTTGGATCTAACATCTATTTAAAAAAAAAATTCGCTGATTGGCGCGTCCTTTTAGTCTCGCTGGGAATGGGGGATGTGGGACGGTGGTAGGGGGTGGTGTAGAGAGGGGAACGGGGGAAAAAAGTGGAGACGAAGGAGGTTTTAGTCTCTATACCGATCAATCTTATTCTTACTTATTGTTTGGGATATAATTGTGCCTCATTCCTTCCCTGTCTTTACAAAAAAAGGGAGTAAATTCCTTTTTTAGTCCCTGTGTTTTGTCGATTTTAACTACTCGAGTCCAACATTTTGATTTTTAACATTCTAAAGCCCTGGTTGATTATTCTATAACCATTTGAATCCAAATTACTAACTCTGTTAGATTTTTTCTGTTAATATTTGTGAAATAACCAAAGTACCCTTACAATAATATACTTTATTATATTATATGTAAGATTTTTTCTGCACACACACAACACATCTCTCTCTCTCTCTTTAAAAGTACCAAATCCACCATCACCATACACCTTCAGCAACCACCACCACCATACACCTTCAGCAACCACCACCACCATCAATATCCACCGATGGTTGAACCACCATCAATCTCCACCGCCTCAGCCCTGAAACCACAACTGAAACCCTCCATGAAACCGCCTCAGCCTTGAAACCACAACCTGAAACCGATGGTTGGACCACCATCAATCTCCACCGCCTCAGCCCTGAAACCACAACCGAAACCCTCCATGAAACCACCTCATCCTTGAAACTACAACCTGAAACCGATGGTTGAAGATATCTGATGCAGATCTAGGGCGTTGACTATGGGAGATAGAGAAATGTGTTGTGTGTGTATATATATTATGCATTAAAAACTTGTTCCTTATACATTATGCATTAGAAAGTTGTACTTAGGTGTTAAATGACTGAAATACCCCTATACTTAACTGACTTGATTAACGTCGTTACAAAATTGGACTCAAAGGGTTACAAAATTAAAACTTAGATATTCAGAATGTTAAAAATAAAAATGTTGGACTTAAGTAGTTAAAATCGACAAAGCACGCAGAGACTCAAAAAGAAATCGACTCAAAAAAAAATAAAAAAAAAGGCGTAAGAGTTTGTACTTCGGTTTGTTGGATCTAACACATAGACGACACACGTGCTCAGCTGAACTCAAGACAACCCTCCTTTCTTCCTTCCTTGGTTCCTTCCTGACACTACACTAGTGATGATGGTATGACCCTTTCATGGCTAATTCAATTCCTTCCTTCCTTCCTTGTTTACCTTTCATGATTCTTATTATTGTTTACCCTTCCTTGATTCTCTTTCAATTCCTAAATTATACTACTCCTACTCACGCTTTCTTTCTTTATTTTATTTTTTTATTTCAATCGCTCGAATTTTTAACCTAATTAAGCAGCTGCTGCTGCTTTTGCTTTTGCTTGCAGATATATTCTTCTTCTTCTAATTATTATTATTATTATTATTATTATTATTATTATTATTATTATTATTATTATTATTATTATTATTATTATTATTATTATTATTATGTTTGGTAATCAAAGTTTTTGTTTGCAGTTTGAAGTAACTAATTTATCAGACAACAGCAGCAGCGAAGAAGAAGAAGATGAGGTTAAACCCCAGCCTCCGCCCCCTAGAAGCAGAAGCGTTTCTAAAGTAGAGACCATACATTGCAGCAATGCCTTTCCATCTCAACACATATTCTTCACCAATAATAATATTAGGGTAGGGCATTATTATTATTCTTACTCACTTACTTACTTACTTAATAATGAATGCTGTTAATTAATTAATTAATGTTTTGTATTTGACAGAACGATGGTGCCAGTTGTTCCGGAAGCAATAACAGATCATCCCTCCTAGGGATGGGCTTTCCCCCTGATCATGTTGACAAAGCCATCCAACAACATGGTACGGTATCCTCCTTCCTACCTTTGATTGTTTGATTGATGATGCTATCTAATCAATGTTTTCAGGATCATTTAATTAGTGTTCCATTTCTATCCGACATTAAACATTTTACTTCTTCTATAACATACGTAGGCGAAGACAATATGGATTTATTATTGGAGGCTCTCATTGCATATTCTGTAAGTCACGCCTCTAATCTAATCTAGAAAGCTTCAAATTACACATTTACCTGCTCCCTCACAAATTGGTTTCTATAAACATCACCAACGCTGGTGGTAGGGAGTATGAAGTAGCATTTTGCATACTGTCACCTTCATTTATTTCCTCTTGTATTTCTAAAACATAGAGAGTAAATATTTTCATATTAGGCTGTTTTATACGTTTCAGAGTTCAACAACTGGTCTTTTAAACTATACTTTCTTAACAGACGCTTCAAACATCAAAGGTCAGATCGCTGCAGCCTGCTCAGAATGGGTCTTTATTGGACAAAGACAAAGACCTGGCTCAAGCTAGCGGAAAAAGGAAGGTAATTACCGCCGCATGATGCTTCAGTTTTCTACTGCAGGATTGGTTCCTATAATAATATGGAACGTTCTTCAAGTATGTTTATGCCAACAATAGATTCTTTTTCGATAGTTGGAGGATGCTTTCTTGGTATCATAGGACTGGAGGGAGGGTAATTGACATTTGGAGTTTATACCGTATCTTATAAAACATTGTTATCCTCCACGATATCTTTTATCAACCTAGTAGCCCACACAGTTAGTTGATGATGCAAGTTGGTAGTATATATTTTACCTTGTGGAAGGACATGAAACTATATAATTAATCGAATGGGAAATAATGATTGCAAGGAGACATACCTATATAGGCCATGTTTCTGTTGCCATTTTTAGCTTCAGATGACTGAAAGTGACTTTTTTATGCGACTTCAACAGGCTCTTCTTATATCACATTCAGAATCATCAGATTCTCTGGATGACTTATTTGAAGATGAAAAGGATATAAGCAGTCGGGGCATTATTGGCTCTACAACTATTCCCTTAAAAGAGGTAATTTAGTCTCTGACATATATAGAAGGGGGAGTAAATATCTTTAGTAAAGCAATAATAAACAGATTAGAAGTTTAAAAGTAGACAGCCAAAGGTATTAGGTATTCTCATCTAATACCTTTGGCTATCTGCTTTTGGCACCAATAGTGATATTGCCTTTTCTAAGAAGGTCTTTCAATTCCATTTCTTGTGCTCCTTGATGTTACATTTTATGGTTTTCTTAAATCTATCCAGGACTCTGACGAGTGTTGTGACGACAAAAAGGCGTCCTTACTAATGATGAACTTCACTATGGAGGAAGTTGAGTTCGCAATAAACAAACTCGGTATCGTAACTTCTATATACCAGTTTATTATTCTCCCTATGTCTGAACCAGAACAAGCCTAGTAACTGCAGCTAGTGGGGGTGGTTCGAACATGTGAACCTCTGGCTGCTTTTACTGCATATATGGCAAAAAATATTCACATGGCATACAACTTTGTAATTTAGATACTATCTTTTCTTGACTATTAACAGGAAAAGATGCTCCTGTAAACGAACTCGTAGATTTCATATTTGCTGCTCAGATGGCTGCAACAGATGATTCAAACATGAACCATGGAACAAGGAATGAGGTTTATTATCTTTCATTTACCAATAATATATATTCTCAATTTCTTCTTTTTTTTTTTTTGGTTTAGTGCCCGTTATGCACTGCTTCTTGTTATTTTCTGCAACTCACCTCATCTCTCGTTGTAGACTAACAATGTTAGCAAAGTATTTGTATATATAATTGACTGTCTCAATTTCATATTGAAGTTGGTAGTTCTTTTAATAAAAAAGTTATGATTACATTTAATGGATATATATATATATATATATATATATATATATGCCATCTCTAGTAAAAAGAAATGTGAAAAACTCTTGTTATATTAGAAAATAAAGCAATTTAATATTTATAACAGAGTGAATAATGAATTCACAAATTTGGAGAAATGTAACCTACAGAATGACAGTTTGTATGAGTGGTCTAGCCCCCTAAGATATATAATTATAATATTATATAAAAGGTACTCAGTTCTCAAAATTTCAATGTTCATTCTGCTAAGGGTGAGTTCATTTAAACTTTTTATGAACTCACATATTGATATAGGTAAGTGTTTCAAAATTAAAATGAGTTTTAGTACGAAAAGGTTTGAACCAACTGCGATAATGAATTTGCATTACATCAAGGTTCTATTACGGTTGAATCATTTTAAAGCTAAAGCAAAACAAATTTACTGTTTGTCCCTTAAACTAATGGTGGATCGCATTGGTTCGATATCTACCGGGTTGGGTGACATTTACTGTTTGTCCTTTTAAACTATTGTTATCTTACCAAAACACGTCACATCTGATTTTAGACAGTCAATGCAATTACTTTTCAAGCTACGTATCGATTATCTTTTTTTTTTTTTTTTTTATCAATGTCCATTGATAATTAGATATCAACTATAAGTTTGGTCTCATTCTCTATATCAGTCATGAAACCTATGATTTTCCTTTCATTTTCTTTTGTTCAGAGAGAGCTTAGTTTGCTAACTTTGCAGTGGTAAATCAGAACCAATCGGTTCCTATAGTTTAAAAAATGATTCCTACTAATTATAACTAAAGGACCTATTTTTGTGATGGTTAATACTGTCTGCAAAAGTTGTGAAATTAAGTATTACATATGTACTGTTCACTCACCAATGTGGTAAAGTTGCAGAATACATCATATTTCACTTGCTTATGGGACAAACGTTCTTGCATGTTTTTCTACAGTATTAATTAATCTCCATTACAAGTCATATTATTTGTTGTAACACTAATTCGGTTAACATTAGCAGGATGCCAACACTGAGACCTTGTTTGGGACCATGGACAAGACTCTTAGATTGCTTGAAATAGGCTTTTCGGAACAGGAAATTTCTGCAGCCATTGAGAAATATGGTGAGCATATTTTAATATTTTTTCCAACCTGTATCTATATGTTCAATGAGGCTAGTTATGTCATTATCGTAGTCTAGATGTATCCAAGTGTAATATTATTCTCTATATATACATACACTCCATGTACAATTTGTTTTCTGGGTTTAGGTTCTAAAATAAAACTAAAGCAACAGTGAAATGATACTGCAATTTGATTAATCTTGTATCAGGTTCGGAAGTTTCCATATCAGAGCTTGCTGACGCGATTGTTTGTGATAGGATGGCTGGCCCTTGTGTTAAGAATGAAGAGGTTTTCATTTTACCTTTTCTGTTTGGTTTATTAAGCATAATTCTGACAAAAGTATATTGACTTCACAGGATCCCTTTTCATCTTTTGGAGACAATTCATGGATGGTTGGAAATAAATTCAAGTCTACAGCTATGGGGGCGGATAAAGTGTTAGATGCTAGTTTTTATAGTAAGTTGGCGTTAAGAACTGAAGAAAGTATTCAGGCTGCGGCTTCTCAGAGTAAGGCATTGGACATTGCTAACAGCTTTAAAGGGAAACAACCAAAAGAAGATGAAGCGGCTGATGAATTAGTTGGTTTACGTAGACCAAAACCAGAGTTTGAGGAATTGAGTAATTATTCTGGACCAGCACAAACTGTACCAAAACCTCCGGTTAGTTCCAAGGTTTTACAGAGACAGCTCAAGTATAAGGCTAGGCGTATGGCGGCAATGGGAGTGCCTAAGCTCATCCAGCCTGCTTCATGTAGCAGTGTGGACCAAATGGTTGCCAAAGCACCGTTATTCTTTTACGGGAATGTTATGAACTTATCTCGTGATTCATGGGTCAAAATCTCTCAGTTTTTGTATGCAATTGAGCCTGAATTCGTCAGCACAGAGTTTTTCTCAGCCTTGAGTAGGAATGAAGGCTACATACATAATCTGCCAACTGAAAACCGTTTTCACATCCTGCCAAAACCACCTATGACCATAGAAGACGCGATATCACTTAAAAAGAAGTACTGGCCATCATGGGATACAAGAAAACAGTTGAGTTGTATTAATTCTGAAACTATTGGAATTTCCCAACTCTGTGACAGGCTCAGAAATACATTGATAAACTCAAACGGGCTACTTTCTGTTGAACAGCAAAATGCTCTTCTTCAGCAATGCAGGACCTTGAATCTTATGTGGGTAGGCCGTAACCGATTAGCACCGATTGAACCTGAGTCGGTGGAAAGGATTCTCGGGTACCCATTGCATCACACTGAGGCCGATGGGCTGAGCCTGGGAGAAAGGCTGCAATCTCTGAAACACTCTTTTCAAACAGACACTTTAGGATACCACTTGTCTGTTTTGAAGTCTATGTTTCCTGAAGGATTATCTGTGCTTTCAATCTACAGTGGGGTGGGAGGGGCTGAAATCACTTTGAACCGGCTTGGGATTCGGTTAAAGGTGGTAGTTTCAATTGAGCCATCAGAAGTGAAGCGTGGGATATTAAAGCGGTGGTGGGATAAGTCAGACCAGACTGGGGAGTTGGTTCAGATCGCAACCATTCAAAAGTTATCGAGTAGTAAGCTTGAGAGTCTGATGAACAAGTTCGGTGTTTTTGATTTTATCATATGTCAAAATCCATATACCTACTCTCCTAGAAGCGTTACTGTGGCTGCTGCAGAAGCGGAAAGCTTTGCAGGTCTGGACTTCTCGATGTTTTATGAGTTTGTCCGTGTTCTGCAAAGAGTTAGGAGTGCGATAAAGACCAGGTGATTAACTTTAGTTTTCTATGATGGATGGAACATAAATTATTGCTGTAGTTTGGAACACCTTGAAACTTATAATATTATGGTGATTAACTGGTAGTATGTATTTTGGCATTTCACTTGCTAATTTCCAACATTATTATCGGTTGGTGAAAGGAAAACTAAGCAGAAGGAAGGTTAACAATAAAATGTTTGCTGATGATCTCTCTTTTACGACCTTCTGTATTTTTTTATTTTTATTTTTACTTAGGTTTACCATAATATTTATTTATAGTCAGTTATCAATACAGAGGAAGATGGCATAATATTTATTAGCAATCCAAATTAACTCATTGAAACTATTGGGAATCATACATGAAATTTATCCATGACTGTTACTAGTTACCGATTCACCACTGCTCCACTAGTATTAAAACTCACCCACTATTTTGGTTCATTCAATTATCATTATTATATTATATAATAACAATTAGTGTATGGTCTTGGTTGCAGTGTTCGTTTTGTTCTAGATTTTTAGTGTTAACACGCCGCAACGTGCGTGTGGGGTTGAACATTTTTTTATCTCAATCTTTTTTCACGTTTGACAGGCTCGTCAAAGTGCCTCTATTTTTCCGTGTTTAATAGGTTTGTCATAACGTATGGATCCTACATCGACTTGGTTTTTTTTTTTTTTGAAAACCACCGAGATAACCAATGACCGAGCCAAATCACCAAAATAGCCACCTCAACCGACTCTGGAGAGTCGGTTCTCGGATCCCGAGGCTCTGGAGTCGACCTCAGAGACTTGTCCGTTGCTGACCAAGGGTAAGACGCCACATGTCTCGAAAGCCTGCGACGCATCTCCGAGACGTTTGCGCGCCGTCGAGACGTCTCCGGAGAGGTGGGAGACGGCACCAAGTGTCTTGTAGCTCGGCTTGAGCCGTCAAGGAGACGTCTCGGCTCGGTGAAGCCGACCAATTTTTTATTATTTTTTCCATCAAATTTTGGGGATAAATAGTTACCCCAGTTCCCAAATTTTTGTGTTCTTCTTCTCATCATGTCTTCTAAAATTCAATATTATATTCAAAATTTTTATAAAGTTTTCAAACCTTTATCTAGTTTTGATTCCCAGGATGTTTTTCTAAGCTTCAGTTCAAGTTGCATCAGACTGAATGCGCTCATGATGTTTTTGTAAGCTTCATTTGGATCGTTCTTACCTCTGCGTAAAAACTTGTCAGATCGTTGTTACAACTGCATAAAAACTTGCCGGATCGTTGTTACATTTGCACGTGGTATAACTCGTGTAGAATGCAACTTCGGTCTGGTAGTTTATAATATTGGCGAGTTCATTGACCTCCCAAATCTACGTTATGCCTTGCTGGAATATTTTTCTCACTCGTGTGAAAGGACGTGAATGGTGGCAGTAGCAGTAGCGCACGCCGACGAGTTCCAGGGACGGACGTAAGCTAGCGAGCCGCCCTTAAATACCCCCAAGGTTTTCATTACTTTCAACTACCATAATGACGAACATTCCGAATCCGGTAGAAAACACAAACTAGTCACATCGAGCAGACCAATCATGTTTTTGGTTGCCAAATGTTTTGGAATTTTACTACGACGGTGATTGCCCGTGTTGCTTTTCAACCTATACGGGCCGAACTCCATTAAGCAAAGAGTGGTGGGGTGGTCTGTTAGGTTATTGCGGAAACGGTTTTATTCAAAAGACGGTACGGTCTTAATCTTTCATTAACCGTTATAACTATGCGATATAATTTTTATTTATTTTATTTTACAGCATGTGCGTGCTTTGTGTAATAATTTGATGTCTTTAAGGGATACCGACAGACAAAGACAAACGTCCTTATCTAGTAATTATCGTTGGAGTGTAGTTCCCTTCAATTTTTATAGGCTAATACTTGAACAAGATCATCATGCTTATGGTTATGCAAATGGTTCAAGAAGAATATATCCTCCCTTCTGGGAAGTTGATACGGTGTTTATACCAGTTTCCTTAGACATAGAAAACTGGTTTATTTTAAAGATTGATATGCCGTCGATGCAAGTAACTGTATATTTTGCAAATAATTGTAATGCGAATAACTGTGGTAACACATTCTGCGTTCACAGAAAAATTCACCAAATTCTTGTAGAATTTGAGTCTGCGTTCTTATGGTTTATAGGAGCAATAATGTACAGGCAAAACTCTGCTACTGACAAGGTCCATTCATTAGAAATTTACGGAGAAGTTGTCTGGTCTGGCAACGATCAGCAAATTGGTTGGCATTCAGGGGTGATAATTTGTATGATGCTGCAAAATTTGGTTCAAAACAGGTCAATGACATGGGAAGAAACTTTCATGATGCATGTATGAGATACCGACGTTTTATGGCAGATGAAATATATGTTGCTCGTTTCACACCGTCAAATATTTCATATTAGCAACATTTTAATTTTTTTCTTCATATAAATTTGTATATGTTTGTGTTTAGTTTTATTATCTTTGTACTTTGGAACATAATCGTTAAAATTTTCAAAATTTGTATATCTTTGTGTTTAGTTTTAGCTTTGACCGTTTATAAATTTTACCTTTTATAAACACCATATCATTAAACATTAAACATTAAACCTATCGCGCAACAATTGCCATGCCGCAACATGGTTGAAGTTACTCCCGTGTGCATTCACATAGTCGACGCGCGTGACTAGGATTGCAATGTCTTCTTGAAGATTAGGGTGTCGCGCAATCGTGGCTTCAAATAGGGCGTTCCATCGGTTACACTTGGCGAAGAGATTTAACCACTTACTAATGAGCGAATCCTTGTTGCGGTCATTTGTGCTCGTTATTCAATTGAATTCCACCAACACGTTGCGCCAAAACGAATCTCTTCGAAAACCGAGAGGATGATTTGTGTGTCTGACTTCCAAATACGCCATCACAAACGCGATCTCCTCATTCACAGTTCACGGGATCATTTTTACGATATGATTAAAATACGATTTTGGTTTTGGTGCAATTTTGGTATTAGAAATTATGGGGTTTTATAGGGGTAAAAAAAAAGGTAGGCGTTAATTACCGTTTGAAAATTAAAAAAATACGGTTACCAATTCGAAAGACGCCTCCGTACAGTTGAGACGTCTTTCGTACGGTTGAGACGTTGCCGGAGACGTTACCGGCTGCGAAAGATGCTTCCGTACAGTGTTAGTACGGATGATACATGACCTGACACGTCACCGAGACGCAACCGGAATCGGCTTTGGCAGGTGCAGAGACGTCAAGGAGATGTGTTCGTTAGAGCCAACAGAGGGAATCCGAAACGGCTTGAGCCATGAGCCGAGAAGACTTGGTGCCGTCTCCCACCTCTCCAGAAACGTCTCGACGCCACGCCGGCGTCTCGGAGATGCGTTGCAGGGTTTCGGGACAGGTGGCTTCTTTCCATTGGTTATCAGCGGACAAGTCTCTAGAGCCTCGGGATCCGGGAACCAACTCTCCAGAGTCAGTTGAGATGACTATTTTGGTGAAATCCGTCGGTCCATGGTTATTTCGGTGGTTTTCCCTATATTTTTTCTATATTTATATACCGATAAAAGTAACAAATATTAAGACATGGAACCACAGATCGATGTATGCGTTGTTAATAGCAAAGTACTCCATATAAATTAGTCAGAAAAGAAAAGACACAAACACGTTGTCCTTGTGTTTCTCTTGCTATTACTAGTCACGTATCGATGCGTTAGAGATTGAAGCCAACCACCTATTCGCCGGCCGGCATGTTCGAAGCACACGTACGTAAGAATAATTAATATATAATTTTCTTCTTTCTTCGATCTGTTTACGTACGTAGGTACGTATATCACATGATTATTAATTTATTATTATTATTATTTATATGCATGCAATTGCAATTGCATTTGACAATGGGTAAAAATTGCCTAATGAAATGAAAGTTTAATTAATAATAATAATTTGGATGGATGGATGGATATAGGTATTACATTTACTTCGAAGATATCTGGGTGAATATGTCCATGGACTTTCATCGGAAGCTCTAAGAATCAGCGTCTGGCAAGGCATGCAAGCCAATCATAATATCTTAATTAATTAATATCCGATCCTTGGTTTATTCATGTTGTAGCTAATTAATTAATTAAATAATAATAGTAGGCTGGCTGTTTGTTTGTTGTATGTGTTCTCAGGTGATGTTGTACTCAAAGACTTGAAATTGAAGGCAGACGCACTCAATTCATTAAAACTTCCCGTTACTGTCAAAGCCGGTTTTGTTGGTACCATAACATTGAAGGTCCGTCCGTCCGTACCTACTACTATTACCTATTACTATATATACGCTTTAATTTCTTCAAACAAGTCTTTATTTGATTGATTGATGCATATATATATATATATATATATATATATATATTAGGTTCCATGGAAAGGTCTTGGCAAAGAGCCTGTCATTGTTCTTATTGACCGTGTCTTCGCTCTTGCTCATCCTGATTCTGATGGAAGGTCTCTTACGGTAAGACTGACTACCATATATATGTTAGTTATCTTTTCAACCTTCACTTCCTCATTTTAATTTCATACGTACGTACGTGTCTATTTATTTATTTCTTTATTTTGCAGCCTGAGGAGCGTGAAAAGATTTTCGAAGCCAAACTTCAACAGATTGAGGTCTTATATATATTGCCTTAATTTCTCTGTTGAGATTGCTTATATATATATATATATATTTATGTTGTCTCAAATATATTTTTTTTTTCAATCGTCTTGCAGGAAGCCGAGTCAGCAACTCTTGATGCAATATCAAAATCAAAGCTTGGAAACGTATGTGTTACACACGTCAGTAGCATATATAGTATTTATATGTTGCTCAGCAGTTTACCTCTTTACAATAGCAGCTTCTGGCATTGTTCCTTTAAAGAAACACTAAATAGGTTTTTGAATGCTGGCATTGTTTCCATTACTATGTTCTGAGCATGTGATGTTCTAATTTTGGCAGTCAGCTTCTGGGAATTCATGGTTGGGTTCCTTGATTGGTACAATAATAGGAAATCTGAAGATTTCAATAGGAAATGTTCATATCAGATATGAGGATCCAGTTAGGTTGGTGTACATCTATATGTTGGGAATCACACATTTCGTCCTTTATATAGTGAAAGCTTTTTCATTTAATGTTGCTTTATCTGCTTTGCTAGCTTTCCCCTTGATTAGAATAGCTTTTTTAATCTTCAGCAATCCAGGACATCCTTTTGCTGTTGGTATTACTCTGGCAAAGCTTGCTGCCTTTACAGTGGACGAGAAGGGGAATGAAACATTTGACACGAGTGGTGCTCTTGATAAATTGCGAAAGGTCAGCTCCTTTTGAATTCTCATCTCACTAGAACATAGTTGTAATCTGGAGCCTGCCATTTATTTGGTTAGCTCGGCTTTACTAGTTTTCAAGATGATGCAACCTTCATTTGCCAAAATGTGAAGTTTGTTTTTCTGATATCTCAGCATTTTTATTTTTTTTAGTCATTGCAACTTGAAAGGCTTGCTATGTATCATGATTCCAACCAACTTCCTTGGAACATGGAAAAAAAATGGGAAGACCTCAGTCCTAAGGATTGGGTTGAGGTATGCATCCTTTCCCCTATTACCATATTATATTTCTTCGTATATTAGATGGCAGTAATGGAAGTACCTTTACTTTGTCATGTGGTAGATATATATATCTGAGACTTCACCTTTCATAAATGTTAGATATTTGAAGATGGAATAAATGAACCGGCCAAGGGTCATAAATTTTCCGAATGTGCTGGAGATCGCAACTACTTGGTTTCACCAATCAATGGTGTTCTTAAGTATCACCGTTTAGGGAATTCTGAGAGAACTAATCCAGAAATGCCTTTCGAGGAGGCCCATCTTATCCTAGGTGACGTTTCTTTGGCACTCACAGAGGTAATTGTCCTTGACTTCTAATGAGTTGGTGCATGCTCTTTTAATTTTGTCATGGGAGAAATCATGCTTTCACACTTGTTCCCTCTTAGATGTGATCTATGAATTTCAAAAATGCATTCAAAGAAGTTGGTGGACTTATGTCATCATTTGGACTTGTGGTTGCATTCTGTCCACTTTGTTTGTACCTGGACAAGTTGCTCGTTTCACCTTCATCGTTTAAAACATGTAGGACAATACTTAGGGTGGATGGGGTGGTCATCACCCCCATCACACTATCACACCCAATCATCTTGTGCCACCTCATTTTATCACATTCTATCACAGCCGTGATATTTTAGGCGGGGCGGTGTACGTGATGGTCACGGCCAGCCCATCACGGACCGCCCCGTCCGCCCTTAACACTTCTATGGCTGCATAAGCAAAATTTTCATTTAAACTTTGGCTTAGCTAAAATCTCTCTATTGGCTGTGATACACCTTTCCCATTGCCAGTAAATTGAAATCTAATAATTTGGCTATTATGTTATCACTTCCTTTCATTGATTCATTGAGGGTACTCATTTTCCATCCTCTCCCAATCATCCCCTCGGGTTTTCCTTCTTTGTGTTTATCTTAGGCAGTATTCTGTTTGATTGAATATGAAAAATTGCTTTACAGGCTCAGTATCATGATTGGATTCGGCTTCTTGAGGTCATAAAAAGATATAAGTCATATATTGAGGTGTCACATTTAAGGCCTGTGGTGTCCGTTACCGAGGGTCCTAAACTGTGGTGGAATTATGCGGCTCAAGCTGCATTGCAGCAAAAGAAAATGTGGTAATCCTTCATGCATGCTTTGAAATTTTTTAGATAATTTGACCTTTTACTTTATACTGCGCGCCTTTCTTCCAAAATAAGAGAAACGTCCTGGGAAAGTGCTTTCTTTTGAGATCCATATTCGACATTTGCTTTTTTAGATAACAAACATTTTTTTGTTTCTAAAGAACCTGACACTGTACTCTTGTTTCCTGCTGCTTGATTTGGATCCAAAGATGACTTGTTAACCACGTAAGTCCAAATGCCTCTCCAGTTTTGGAACTTATGGGCAACTGATGAAAGATGCTTAAATAGTTCCGCTGCTCAAATTTTCTTTCGATCTCTTCATGTTTTTGTTACTTATTTTGGTACAGGCCAGCTTAATTATAGATAATTCTGCCAGTATATATCTGCTTGTTATATGATCATGTGCATGTTGGCTTTCCTGTAATGATATATTGTTTATGCTTGTTAAATCAGCTATAGGTTATCTTGGGCCCAAATTCAACACTTGAGCAGTCTTCGAAGGCGATATATCCAACTGTATGCTGATTCACTGCAAGAGTTGTCAGATTCTGATGACACTGAAATTAGAAGTATTGAGAGAGATCTTGATCCAAAAGTAATTCTTCTGTGGAGGTTTGTCCATGGTTTTACTTTTATGTTCCTTGCCATGCCAGATGGTTAGCTGCAGTTTATATACTTATTATCCTAAAAGTTAGTTCTCCATTTAGATTGCATCAGTCATCATCTTCTACTTTTAGACACAGAGAAGCTTCATTATTACCTATAACATGGAAAAACCTTGATACGATGGAGAAGATCCATATGCACTAGTCATGTATGGAGGAGATATTTTGTGTGTGGATAGTATTGTGTATAATTGATTACAGATACCTCTGTGTTTTGTTTCATGATTATTCATATATAAGTGCTTTCTCTGATTGTATCTTTTTGTTGCTGATCTTTCAGGTTTCTTGCCCATGCAAAAGTTGAATCTGTAAAATCAAAGGAAGAAGCCGAACAAAGGATGCTTAAAAAGAATAGTTGGTTCTCACTTGGATGGTGTGTTAATCTTTCCCTCGTCAGAAACCTTTTTTTTTTTTTTGACTCATCTCCTTTTCTTTCTGATGTTTGCAATTGTTTTTTTTTTTTATGATTTTTTTTTCAATTTTCAAGAACATCATCTATCACGTTTCCTTCAATTCAGGGGTTCTGCTTCATCTGATCCATTACAGCAAGATGCTCCTGAGGGATCGCAAACTGTTGTGAACGGGTTGAGTAAAGAAGAGTGGAAGGCACTCAATAATATATTGAGTTCCCAACCAGATGAGGATTCAGTATCACAATCTGGAAAAGATATGCAAAATATGACACAGCGTATGGTGATTGTGTCCATTGGTCAAGCTGCTGCGAGAATTATCAATATAAATGAAACTGAACTTGTATGTGGTAGATTTGAACAACTTCAAGTCTCCACAAAGTTTAAACATAGAAGCGTTTATTGTGATCTAACATTGAAGTTCTATGGATTGTCTGCACCTGAAGGTCCACTTTGTGAGGTTTGTTTTGGAATATTAACATTTTCTTTGCCTCAATTCAGTTTGTTTTTTTATGCACAGAATTCTCTGTTTCTTGTTTCTTTGGGGGTAAAGTTAACTGTCAGTTTGTCACTCATTCTTTTGTTGAATTCTTGGATGGTTATACTTGCTTTTAGTTTGGCTTCTGATCATTGCGTTTACTGTAAATATAATAGTTATATTTTCTCTTCTGCAAATCACATATGGATTTATTTGTTCGTATGATGATGAGTACATCTATGTCACCTTTTTTGTTCTGCTCTTCATTCTTATGTGAAACCAACTTACATTTGTAGAGCGTCTCCAGTAAGCATAAGGCGAATGCTTTGGGTGCTTGTTTTGTATATTCACCAGTTGGAGAGAATCTAGACTGGAGGCTTTCAGCAACAATATCTCCTTGCCATGTCACGGTAATTTTGTTCTTAAGAAATAGTAATCTATTTGGTGAACGAAAGTCACATGTCTGTGCAATCTTTTTGGTTTTCTCACTGATTTCAAATATCTTTATTCTTTAGAGAAGACCAGGTATTGATTATTCAGTCAATAACAATTACATGTTCTTTTAATTATTGTAAACAGCAAGTGCAATACACCTCACTACCTTATAGTTAACTAGAACTAGATTTTCGACACTTGAGTTGATTTTGGTGTTTGATTGTAAGCGACACATCTACTGAATATATTATTACAAGAAAGTACTAAGAACGCTTTAGAAAATACCACCTTATACATGCTAGCTCCTTGTTATCTCTTTCAGCCTTCTATATGTTTCTAGTAAATGGCTACGTGGCGTTATTGATTGATTATCATGTGTTCGAATGGCCACAAGAGTAGGGTGAGGCTAAGTGGACTGAGTACATATTTACTTTCATCAAGGTGAAGTCTTCCATAATATTTCTAAAACCTAAATTTGGAAGCGGTACAATGAATATTTGACTACTCTTTATCAGCTTATATATAGGCACAAACCCTTTTGTACTTGTTTGTAATTGCTTATGTTTTCCCATGCATGATCTCTTTCTTTTTTGATTCTTTGGGTTAACTGAAATTCTTTTTCTGGAACTGGTATAGGTCTTGATGGAAAGTTATAACCACTTCCTGGAATTTATGAAGAGAAGCAGTTCTGTTAGTCCTACAGTTGCATTTGAAACAGCAACCGCTTTACAGGTACATTGAGATGATCTCTGATAATTTTGGCTGTATCTTTGAGAGCCAGGATCTCACTTTTTGATGATATAATTACAGAATAAGTTAGAAAGCGCCACTCGTCGAGCTCAAGAGCAATTTCAAACAGTCTTAGAGGAACAAAGCAGGTTCACTTAATTCATTTAATTTTATGAGGATAAATTCCTTCCCTTGCTGGTTTATCTCAACCATGTTCGTATATATCTATACAGTTGATCATGTCGAACATTCCTAACTTCGAAACACCCCAATTTATCTTGGGCATTATAGAGGTTTAGGTTGCTTTAAATTTAATTTCAAATTAATGGGCCCTTTGCATTATTGTTATGCTGAACTTTAGTGTTACTTGTTAGTTGATGTCCATGCTGGTTGGGGAGACTTTAGAATTTGCCTCAGTTGCTATATCTAACCTATTTTTTATTTTCTTCTTCTCTTCCTTCTGTTTGTTATGCTGGTTGGGGAGACTTTAGAATTTGCATCAATTTATCTAGACTTTTTTTCGTTTGTAAGAAATTTGTAAACTGATTTATAGAGGTAGGGTCTGAATTGAGTGGGGAAGTCGGGATTTGAGTGACAGGTTCAGCCTACTTTGGTAATAACTCCCTTCATGTATAACACTCTAGAGCTTGTGCAATATCTGTACTTAAAGGTCATTCATATTTTATGCAAGGGTGAAGGACGGTCTACAGAACAGTATAGGCACAAACAATAATTTAACACATTTATGTAAGTTTCAAAACTGATAACAATATAAGTAAAAGGAAATCATATTTGTTGGTCTTTGCCAACTCTTTTTGATGAAAACAGCTTTCCCTTGTGAGCCTTGTTCCTTTGTAATGGATGTCTTCATCGTGATTTTAGTACTATAGTTAATATATGTTTGTAAAATGTTTCTCTTATTTATATCTTGCAGTTTCGCTCTTGATATTGATCTTGACGCTCCAAAAATTAGAGTTCCAATACGAACAAGTGCCTCGTCAGAGTATGATAGTCTTTTCCTTTTGGACTTCGGTAATTTTACATTGCGAACAGAGGTATGCTACTTAACTTGATCTATATTTTTATGTTGCTACTTGAAGATTGATGTATTTTTTGTTGCAGGAGGGCCGCCATGATAATGACGGACAAAACCTGTATTCTCGTTTTTGTATTTCTGGAAGGGATATAGCTGCTTTCTTTACAGATGGAAATTCTGACATTCAGACATGTGATGTAGAATCTTCGGGTTATGGTAGTCAGCTTTCAGCATATCCTGTTACGGGTAGTACTTGTCATTCGTATTCTCTTGTTGATAGGTGTGGGATTGTTGTTATCGTAGATCAGGTACATTAACCTCCATCTCATTAATTTGCTTTTGCAATATACATCACTATCCTATAACACTTTCTTTGTACCTTTTCAACTCAAGATTAAAGTACCTCATCCATGTCATCCGTCAACTCGTGTCTCTGTCCAAGTTCCTACACTAGGGATTCACCTTTCACCATCCATATTCAGCCTGCTTATGGAACTTTTGAAGATACTGTCTGGTACTATAGAAAGTAGCACAAAGCTTGTAGAAGATTATCAAGCAGAACATGCCCCATGGAGTTCCCCTGATCTAGCAACTGAGGTTCAAATACTGGTTTGGAGGGTATGTGTTCTGTTTTCTCTTCAGAAACTGATATGTTTGTCTAGATGATGCGTATAAATTTACATGTCCTTTCATCTTTAAACTATTATAGGGGATCGGCTACTCAGTTGCTTCATGGCAGTCCTCGTATCTTGTATTGTCTGGACTGTATCTTTATTTGCTGGAATCTTCTACATCTCAGAACTATCAGCGGTGCTATAGGTGCACATCATATCCTTATGTCATTTGAGCATTGCTGCTGATCTTATAAGGATGTGACTTATATTATCTTTAGTGATTCTATAAGAAGATACTCTATAGGTCCATGGACTAATATTTCCTAAACTAACTGATCCAGCATGGCTGGTAAGCAAGTATACGAAGTACCTTCGAACAGTGTTGGTGGTTCTTCTTCTTGTATTGCGCTGTGTATTAGAGGCATGGACATCCAACAGGTAAATGGTGTTTGCAGTTTAACTTTTTCTTTATTGCCTAGAAAGCTAAACAACAATTGTGTTGGTTCAGGAAAATATCAATTTCATGTAGTTTTGATCTTCGTATTCATGATAACATAAGGCGAATGTGGTGCTAATCTAGATTTGTTTTATTTGCGAACCACTTTTTGAAGGCTTTAGAGTCGTCTAGTACTTTGGTGGTAAAGTTTGGGAACGAGCAGGAGAAGGCTAGTTGGTTGAGAGGACTTGTGCAAGCAACCTACCAAGCTTCTGTATGATACTAAATCTTCAGGATTGTTAATCCATTTTAGTAGCATCTTGTTTCACTACAAGCTATTGTATTTTATATTGTGCTTGGTATAGGCTTCTTCATCAGTTGATATACTTGGAAAGCAAACTGATATTGTTGCAGAACTTTCGGAACCAAGTTCTACTAGTATGAAAGTCGCTGATGTTATTGTCAATGGAACTTTGGAGGAAACAAAGATATTTATAAGTGGGAAGGTTAGATTTAGTTGTTCTCTTAATGTACCAAGTACTAAGTGTGTGTGTTCAATAGGTATTCTAGTATGATGTGTCTCTTTCTTTCCTCTGTCCTAATCTGATATAAAGTTGCCTGAATGTGATACTCTTGCAGGTGCACAATGATGTTGAGGAGGCTCAGATTCTTGAGGTTCTTGCTTCGGGAGGGAAGGTTCGTATATTGTTTGTGTTGATGTGTTTGTAAATATAGTTTAGTTGGAAGTGAAATTATGCAGTTGCAATTTTGGTTTCTTATCTGAGGGTAAGCTTGCCTAATATGGAAATGTAAACTTAGTTCAGTAAGTCTAATATGGGAGTTTGCCTAATGTTTTGCGTTGTTGTGGTAGTTTTTTAGGTTTAGGCATGCATATAGAATGTGCCTACCAGAAGCCTGGTATCATCGTAGATGGTCTACTTTAATGGGAGTTTTTAGAATGAGTTATTATAGTTAGAGAAAATTGCAATTTTCGTCCCTGTGGTTTGCCTAAACTAACAGGTTCAGCCAAGGCTTAACACCTTAAGTCCCTGTGGTTTGGTTTCCTAACACTTTACGTCCCTCCTTCTAACAGACGTCACGTTTTCCGTTAGTTTGTGCTAAAATGACTATTATACCCTTAACTTTTTTGGGTGAAATGACTATTATACCCTCCCCTCTTCTTCCCCAACCCACCCAACCTGCAACACCACCACCACCATCTCCACCACCTGCAACACCACCACCACCACCACCATCTCCACCACCACCCTCCCTCTCCTCACCATCTCCTTTCTCTCTCTCCTCACCATCTCCAATCAACCACCACCACCAACATCCCACCTACCACCAAACCCTCATCAAAATCCTCCAAAACCATCAAAGAAACCTACCAGAAGAAAACCCAACTTGAACACATCCTCCTTCGCCTCGATACCTACATCGGCTCCATCGAAAAACACGAACAAACCCTATGGGTCTGGGAATACGACCAAATGATCAAAAGACCCATTCCTATGTCCCCGGCCTTTACAAGATCTTCGATGAGATTTTAGTCAACGCGGTGGATAATAAACAACGAGACCCTAAAATGGACACTGTGAAGGTTAATATTGATGTTGGGAACAATTTGATTAGTGTGTTTAATAATGGGGATGGGATTCCGGTTGAGATGCATCAGGAAGAGAAGGTTTATGTGCCTGAGTTGATTTTTGGGCATTTGTTGATGAGTAGTAATTATTATGATTCGATGGTGACCAGTAAATGTATTAAAATGATTGTTGACTTTTAAGTTTTACAGATAATATCATCATTCTTCAGTTGGTGGTGGGTGGGATATTAATTATGATGATTCGATTGGTTTATATTATATCATCATTCTTCAGTTGGTGGTGGGTGGGATGGTGGTGGTGGTGGTTGATTGGAGATGGTGAGAAGAGAGAGAGGGGATGGTGAGGAGAGGGAGGGTGGAGATGGTGGTGGTGGTGTTGCAGGTGGTAGTGATGGTGGTGGTGGGTGGTTGGGTGGGTTGGGGAAGAAGAAGGGAGGGTATAAGAGTCATTTCACCCAAAAAAATTAAGGGTATAATAGTCATTTTAGCACAAACTAACGGAAAACGTGACGTCCGTTAGGAGGGACGTAAAGTGTTAGGAAACCAAACCACAGGGACTTAGGGTGTTAAGCCTTGGTTGAACCTGTTAGTTTAGGCAAACCACAGGGACGAAAATTGCAATTTTCTCTTATAGTTAATTGCTAACTTGACAAATTTTGTATGTCAAAGTCAAACTCACATCGGTTCTTTTACATATAGTGTCTAGTTTTAAATTTGTTGCTAGTAAATTGATTTCTTACATTATCAACACATATATATATATATATATTTGTGCAGGTGTATGTTGCATCTTGTGAGGGGGATCTAACTGTGAAGATGAATTTGCACTTGCTAAAAGTCAAAGATGAACTTCAAAGTTCTTCGACGGGTCCACAATATTTAGCGTATTCCGTTTTAACAAACTATCGTTCTCTTGATCCCACAAGTATTATAAATCCTCATGTAGAAGAGGAGGGATTAGTAGGCCTAGCCGAGGATGATGATACTTTTGTAGATGCCTTGACAGATTTCATATCATTGCCTGATTCTGTTGATGCTGTGGTTCATGAGAAAGATCATGGAAAAGCAAGAGGTAATTCTGCAGATGTATTTTTTGAGACAGAAGCCACTGATGACTCTAATTTTGTATCCCTTACCTTCTTGAAACGGACTCCTCAATCACATGATTATGATGGTATAGATACTCAGGTAAATAGTGCTTAAAATACTAGTGAAAATAATTTGTGATCCTCTCTTTAGTGATTTTCTTTGTGTTGATGCTATTACTTCCAGATGAGTATCTGCATGTCAAAGTTTGAATTTCTTTGCCACCGCCCGACTATCGTTGCTTTAGTTAGTTTAGGCATCGATCTGGGCAATGCAAGTAGTGGCAGCGTCTCATCAAAAAAGGAAGATGAGCGTGGAGAAGTAAAAGTCAAGGGATTATTGGGACATGGGAAAGATCGAGTTGTTTTATCTTTGAACATGAATATTGACAGTGTCACTGTATTTTTCAACAAAGAGGATGGCTCTCAGCTTGCGATGCTTGTGCAAGAAAGTTTCGTCTTGAATCTGAAGGTGAGTCTTATCTTTTATGTTCTATTGCTCTGATAGATGAGCGTTTGCTGCTTTTCTGGAAAATCTAATCATCAGGTTAGGTTTCTTATTCGCTAACTAATGCTTGTCTTAGGTTCACCCTGGTTCTATATCATTTGAAGGTACATTAGGGAACTTAAGGCTCAGTGATCTCTCGCTGGGTAAAGATCATTGTTGGAGATGGTTTTGTGACATACGCAATCAGAGGGCTGATTCTCTTATCCAGGTACAGTCTTTCATAGATGATGTTTTAGTGTGATCCTAAACTAGATCCTATGCTAGTTAATATACGTTGCTTAATTATATGTTTACAATCTGACAATATGCACGTTGAGTTGACCGTCTTCACACTGTACCCTGACCTCTCTACTCTTTCTATGTATCAGTTTACATTCCAGTCCTACAGTCCCGATGATGACGACTATGAAGGATATAATTATAGCTTGAGTGGCAAACTTTCTGCTGTGCGTATTGTTTTTCTCAACAGGTTCATTCAAGAGGTTAGTTCGGATTCATTCTATTCTTTTCTATTGGATGACTGAGCTCTCAATACACTCTTTTAGTCGCTATGCATGATTCTTTTGAGAGATCATGATACTCCTATGACATTGATAGTTTTTTGACTTGGTGTCATTTAACTTCCCTAATACATGTTTAAACTTTATTTCCATAAACGAAATTCATGCTGCAGCTCTCTGCATATTTTGTGGCGCTGGCAGCTCCCAATACAGAAGAAGCGATCAAGTTTGTTGATAAAGTTGGAGGCTTTGAATGGTTGATTCAGAAGTATGAGATGGATGGATCTGCTGCAGTGAAGTTAAATCTCTCATTAGAGACTCCAATAATAGTAGTACCTCGGAATTCCTCGAGCAAAGAGTTAGTACCTCTTCCAACTGTTAGTTTATGGTTAAGTTCAATTATGATCTTGGAATCCTTGTCCTGAAGTTCAATCAGTCGAAACTGTCCTCTTAACCCTTATTGATATCAATATTTTAATCTTTTTAGTGTCAGTGACCATTGGTGGTGATATTAGTTCACCTATCCATGGTAGTATATATTTATGTGGTGAGATGCGGTGTGGCAAGTAGGGTTTGTTGTAAGCGACATGTTTAGATGAGCAAGTTTTTGTTGCTAAACCTGGTTGTTTCGCGATGGTTTAGGGCAGTATAGTGAGCGGTTGTTATGAAGTGCCTGTGGTGACAACTTGAGTTTCCATTGACCAATGTGAGCGGTTGTTAGATTGTATGCGGCAGCTAGGGTTTAGAAGTGCAAATGAGGCACAACTTGTGATGGTAGAGGGTGTGCAAAAAACCGAATTAACGAAAAAACCAACACAAATAAAAAACCAGTGGGTCAGTTAATTTTTTTTTATAATGAAGTAAGTGGGTCGGTTACGAACCAACCCGACATGTAATAAAATCTTTGTTGGGTTTTTGGACTTTTCAACATTTTTTAATATTTGATGTTTTTGGTTATGTCATATTGCTTTGGTTGAATGTATGTTTGAATTTATGGATTATATCACATTGTTAGTTTGAGTATTTGGTATTAATATTATTGATTATATGTACTTTTATAATTAGGTGTAATACATATACTAATGTATTTCTTTATACAGCTGCAAAATTTCATTAAAATTCACCACTAAGCTTAGCAACAATTTATTCCATGCTAAAAAATGAACTATTTTTAGCTAGGTCTAGATTCACGGTTAACCGACATGCTATAACCTTCAAAACCGCTATAATAGATGGAGTATTATATATAGATAATATTCGTACACTTGAATATACCTTATAGGCTGGATAATTTTGTAACTAGTCTGATAAGCATGTTCCCATGTCTCTATGGTTTGAAAATTTTCCCCATGTATTCGTCTAGTTGCACCATCTGATTTATTTTTTATTTGTTGTTCTCTATTGTGATAACAATCATATTGTTGGAATTTTAATTTATGATTTTTTTTTATGAATGCAGTTTCCTGCAACTTGATTTAGGGCATTTGTCTGTGACAAATACAGTTAGTTGGCATGGACCTATGGATGATCCATCAGCTGTCCATCTTGACATTCTTCACGCACAGGTAATTTTGTTGGATTTTGTTTTCTTGTATTAGAAGATAACATGAACTATAAGGCATTGCAGGTCTATGGAATCAACATGGCTGTTGGAGTAAATGGTGTTTTAGGAAAACCAATGATACGAGAAGGCCGTGAAATTCACATTTTTGTTAGGCGCAGTTTAAGAGATATTTTTCGCAAAGTTCCAAATTTTGCACTGGAAGTAAAGGTTAGGTTTTGAAATACTTTCTTTTACCGGCTTTACTTGCTTCTATGTCCAAAGAAATGCTTAATTAAAGCTATAATCCTGAGCATGTGGTTTAGTTTATGTATTTGTAACACATTAGTGATTTTTTCTATCATTATTCTGCTTCTTGTTAGCATGTGTACACATCAAAGTGAACGCCGTAGTCCTTCCCTTGCTATTTGATAGGTAAAGGTAGTTCAAGTTTACAGATTGTGGTTGATACATGTTTCCACAACTAGCATAATGAGGGATGATGCTTGATGGCTGACATAAGTAATTCGATCCTAACATTATCAAATCACTTCTTGCAAAGGGATGCTCCAGAGAAACAGACACTTTTCTTAAATTTTAGTAAACATCATGTTTAAGTTACCTTCCTTAATTGGAAGACAATAAGGTCCATGATTTTATGGTATTATTGCCTTTGATATTTGATTGTCATTAGTATAAAGTTATTGTATTCTTCAAACATATCTTTGCTTTAAGAACTTATTAAACTGAATTGCATTATGCATTTGTTATACCTATTACTAATTTTTCTTCCTATCGTTTGGAGGGCAGGACTAAACTTACTGGCTCTAATTTTAATTTTTTTAATATTCATAATATGGTTAAGTGTCAGACTCATAATTATTCTGTTTTTTTGACAGATAGGGTCGTTGCACGCTGTGGTGTCGGACAAAGAATATAGCGTAATTACTAGCTGCGTGACCATGAACATGAGTGAAGAACCTAATCTCCCTCCTAATTTCCGTGAAATAAACTCTGATTCAGTTGATGCTATAAAGATGTTGACTGATAAGGTTAACATGACAAGTCAAGTTTTCTTGTCACGTACCGTTAATATTATGGAAGTTCAACTTAATTATGCGTTGCTAGAGCTCTGCAATGGCATCCAAGAGGATTCACCTTTAGCAAATATTACTGTAAGTAAAGAGAATCTCATGTTAGCTTATCATATTTCCTTTTGCGTGTGTTATTTAGCTATGCCAGTGTTGTTAAGATGTCCATCCTTGTCTCAGCTGGAGGGCATGTGGTTTTCTTGCCGAATGACTTCTTGTTCGGAAATGGATCTTTATGTCACCATTCCTCGATTTTCTATTTTGGATGTCCGTCCTGATACCCGCCCGGAAATGAGATTAATGCTTGGGACAAGCACTGATGTTCTTAAACTAGCGTCTAGTAAAGGTGGACTTGTAAGAGCTGTAACCATGTCCAATGTGGATGCACCACACTCAACCATGTTATTGATGGATCTCAGATGCCGCTCATCATCCCAATTGCTTGTGGTTCGGATTCAGCTGCCTCGGGTCCTAGTTGTCCCAGACTTTCTTCTTGCTGTTGGTGAGTTTTGTGTACCATCTTTGGGAGCAATAACTGGAAAAGAAGAGATGATGAATCCTAAGAATGATCCAATCAGTAAAACCGACACGATAGTCCTATCTGATGCACTCTACAATCAGACTGAAGATGAGGTCAACCTGTCACCAAACCAAAAGCTGTTAGTAGATGCAGCAGGAGTTGACGACTATACTTATGACGGTTGCGGGAAAACTATAATTTTAAATGAAGATCCTGAGCGGTCAAATTCTTCAGAATTTCGACCCATTATAGTAATTGGAAGGGGTAAAAGACTTCGGTTTGTAAATGTGAAGATTAAGGTAATTGCTTCACAGTCTTCAATCTGATGTATTAGTCCTATTTCGTATACATAGTAACATAAAAAAACTTGTGTTATTATCTTCCAAAAGCAACCTTAATTTACTTGACTCCTTGATTTAACATTTATCCTTTTATATTTGTCAAATTTGAGAATTCGCATGAATGCACCCAACTTGACTAGTTGATTAGTAAAGCACTAATCAAAATTTCTGCCGAGGAAGTCTTCAGGTAACTGAGATACGTAATCAAATGATCATACAAAACATTAGTAAATTAACATCATGATTCTGTAGTATATGGGTGCTATGCAATGTTCATGCCTCGTCTGGATTGTCTACTTCATTGCATAGCCTACATTCTAACAGGAAACAAGTCTATATATGTACCAAGTTTTGGACCAAACCACATTAATGACAGCCAAAAAATAGTATGTGATTGCTAACTTTCACAGAACTGATGTTTCTCTCCACTTTTTGTGTCAGAATGCTTGGCTCTTGACAGAGTACACATACATGAGTAATGATAGTAGTTTCTCAGCGTCCATTGAAGATGGTGTAGAAGTTGTGATGGAGGACAACTATTCCTCAACCAGTGAAAGGAAAAGCCTAGATAGAGCTGAAAAATTGTCATATTCCTCAAGTACTCCCGACTCCGATCAAACTGATTCACCTAAACTATGTCTAAGTTTTGAGGCCCAGGTAGGTTATCATAGTGGTTCCATGAGTGTTTGATAGTGCTTTGTTTTTCAGACATGGACTTCATCTTAATATTCCATCTATTTCTGAATGTTATGCTTTTATGAGTCAATATTGCATTACACGCTTTTACTGTTCATTGGGTTCAACTTTATAACTTGTGGAGTGTAGCATGAGGTTGAAATACGCATTGAGCTTTTTGTGTTTGTACTGCTTAATGAATTGATTATTTCATGGCTTGTAATATTCTCGATGGGGTTTAATCTAAACCTTTAGATATCAGTGTTTCTCGATGTCTTATGTGTGCTCATTTACTGATTTGGCAGGTGGTGTCCCCTGAGTTCACCTTTTATGATAGCAGCAGATCGTCCATTGATGGTTCCTTCCATGCTGAAAAGCTTCTTCGTGCAAGAATGGATTTGAGCTTCATGTAATATTCCTTTTTGTTTAACTGATGCCAATTCCTTGTGAATTGTACAAGGGTTGATATTTAAGGCTACATATTTGCCGTCACATGAAGTATTCAACTAATAAGCTACTTTACTATCCATGACCAGTCAACGTATCATCGTATTTCCTCAAGAAAAGTGCTTTGAGGAATCTTTGATTCAGTCACTCTCAACACCAAAAAAGTTGCCTAATCTAGTTGTTATATGCATTTGTTTTCTTAATAGGTTTGCATTAAAAGAAAATGATAAATGGGCTCGAGCTCTTGTCAAAGATCTAACTGTGGAGGCTGGTTCTGGTCTTAGAATTCTTGATCCAGTGGATATCTCTGCGGGATATACTTCTGTGAAGGACAAAACAAATATATCTTTGATATCGTCTGATATATATGTCCACTTATCTTTAAGTGCCATCTCCCTGATTCTTAATCTACAAAGTCAGGCAGTTGCAGCATTACAGTTTCAGAGTGCTGATCCATTATCTCCTTGTACTAACTATGATCAAGTTTGGGTGCCTCCAAAAGGTTTTTCATTTACACTCTTCCTTTTTTGGGCAAGTCACCCGTTTGTTGTTTTCTTTCTCCTTTGTACTATTATTTGACAAAAAGGGCAATTGATTTCTTATGCAGCGAAGGGGCATCATTACGGAATTACATTCTGGAGACCTCGAGCTCCTAAGAATTATGTCATTTTGGGAGATTGTGTGACTTCCAGGTATAACATGTTTGAATGCTTACACAGATCTTCTCTGCAACTCATTAGTTGTTTGGTTATTACTTAATTAATGATCACTCTATTTTTATAACTCGTGTAAGGTTAAGGTGTATCACATTCTTTTTCTTTCATGCATGTGAATATGGGAGGGCTATTTATATATTTAATATTTTCTCAGTTTATACCTAGAAACATCACTGTTAGATTTGGGTTTGAACTACGCACATATTGATTTATTTTGAATTTTTTATGTTCCTTAGTAGTAATTTGTTATTGTAACATGGTTTTGACCTTACTTTTTGTTCAATATGGTTTATTTAGGCCCATTCCTCCTTCACAAGCTGTTATGGCTGTGAGTAATACATACGGGCGTGTACGTAAGCCTCTAGGCTTCAAGCTTGTTGGCTTATTTTCTGATATCCAGCAAACTGAAGTGAAGGATACGGGTTGTGATTGTTCTCTGTGGATGCCTATTTCACCCCCAGGATACTTGTCTTTAGGGTGTGTTGCACATATTGGAAACCAACCACCACCAAATCATATAGTCTACTGCATAAGAGCTGACCTGGCAACGTCCACAGCATATTCGGCTTGCATGTTCAGTGCTTCCTCAAACAAGACATACCCTTCAGGTTTTAGCATTTGGAGACTCGACAACCTTGTTGGATCATTCCATTCAAATACTTCTGTGAGCTGTCCCCCACGGGACATATGCTATGACCTTAACTATCTTCTTCTTCTGAACTCAAGTTGGCATCGTCTCTCTACACGAGAATCCAGGTCTGATGTAAATGTTGACCATGAGAATGCACACCAACAAAAAAGTAACCAAAGTTCATCATCAGGGTGGGATACTCTCAGATCAATTTCAAAAGCTAGTTGTTACATGTCAACTCCAAGTTTTGAGAGGATCTGGTGGGATAAGGGTAGTGATATCCGCAGACCAGTCTCTGTTTGGCGACCTATACCACGACCTGGATTTAAAGTCTTAGGTGACTGCATAACGGAAGGGTTAGAGCTCTTTCTCCCTCTCTTTGTCCCTTTTCTCATCACACCGTCGTAATAGTATTAATCATCTTTGATCACCTATATATGCAGTTTAGAGCCACCTGGCTTGGGAATAATATTTAAGGCTGACAACCCTGATATCTCAGCAAATCCTGTACAGTTTACGAAAGTTGCTCATATCATTATCAAAGGCCTGGATGAAGCCTTTTTTTGGTACCCAATTGCACCCCCAGGTTATGCTTCTATGGGATGCATAGTTACTCGAGTAGATGAGATGCCAAAATTTAATTCAGTCTGCTGCCCGAGGATGGATCTTGTTAGCCAAGCTGATATTTCTGAGACGCCAATATCAAGTTATTCAAGTTCAAAAGCATCTCCATGCTGGAGTATCTGGAAACTGAATAATCAGGTTAGCATTTAATATGGTTTTTTAGCATGTATATCACAGTACATTTTTATGTTTAGATATCATTTCAGTCGTCTGCACAGATTTAGAATTTTTTGTAACTTGAGAGCCTAATGCCAATAACTTTGGCTACTTTCAGGCCTGCACTTTTCTTGCACGTTCTGATTTGAAGAAGCCTTCCAGACGATTGGCCTTCGCAATTTGCGATTCCGTGAAGCCAAAGACACGAGAGAACGTAATGGCGGATATAAAATTAAAATGCATCTCTTTAACCATTTTGGACAGTCTGTGTGGAATGGTACCCAGCTCTCATATACTTTTCATGGTGATAAAGATAGTTCTATATTTTATGCACTCTCATTGCATACTTGTATGTTGAAATCTTTCCAGATGACACCGTTTTTTGATGTCTCTGTCACGAACATTAAGCTTTCAACTCACGGTGGAATAGACTCTATGAATGCTGTGGTGATCTTTTCAATTGCTGCATCAACTTTTAACACACTATTAGACTCATGGGAACCACTAGTGGAGCCATTTGATGGATTACTCAAGTATTAACTTACCTACAATGTCTTGTACTCTATTTTTATTTGTTTTTGGTATTTGATAAACTATTGCATGGCCTTTCATTTACTTCCATTTTTCTTTTGAAGATTCGAAACATATGATACCAATGAGGAATGCCAATCAAAAATTGGAAAAAGAGCACGTGTTGCAACTACAAGTCTCCTTAATATAAATATTAGTGCTGCAAGTATTGATACATTTGCGGAAACCATCGCTTCTTGGGGAAGACTGAGAGAGCTCGAACAAAAGGCAGTCAAGTCGGAGGAGGTCTACTGGTGTCGAATATATTATCTTCAACAATTTCTGGAAGTTGAGTTACATAAATTAATGTTTGTCTTGTTTTCTATATGAATACTTGGCAGGAAGCTAGCAGTCATAGCGTTGATGAAGATGGTTCAATATTTTCTGCATTGGATGTGGAGGATTTCCAGACTGTGACCATAGAGAATAGACTTGGATGTGACATTTACTTGAAGAAGTATGAACAAAGTTTTAGTACAGTTAACCTTCTACAGAACGGTGACAGTACCTCCGTGTGGATCCCACCTTCAAGGTACTCAGATCGATTGAACTCCGTGGATGACTCAAGGGAAGGGCGATGCTATATTGTTGTCCAGATAACTGAAGCCAAGGTTGTGTGGTTGACATCCTCGCATAAGTTATCATGAAGTTGGTTCGAACATGGTTGTGAATGTTAAAAATATTGTTTATGTTTCTTGACAACAGGATCTACCAGTTGTTGTTGATGGAAATAGTAATAGCTTCTTCTGTGCACTACGGCTTGTTGTTGAGAGTCAGGAGGCAAGTCAGCAGAGGCTGTTCCCTCAGAGTGCTAGGACCAGATGTGTAAAGCCCTTGATTTCCAAAAGTAGTGATCTTGGTAGTGCCAGATGGAATGAACTTTTTATTTTTGAAGTTCCTCGGAAGGTATGTTCTAACTTACAAGAACACCTTTTCTTTTTTGTGCAAAGTCAAAAGGCTATATTGTCACACCTTAACTAAACTACCTGGCATTTCAATTTCCCATTGCAAAGCAGAAATTTGTCTAGAGCCGGTGGTTTCTCTGGAAGCAGCCTCTCTATCCCTAGGGATGGGGGTAAGGTTTGCCTACATCCCACCCTCCCCAGGCCCTACCAATAGTTTTACTATTTGTGGGAATTACTGGGTATGGTTGTTGACTTTTTGTTGTATTGCAAAGCAGAAATTTAGGACATAGGCTGATAGCTGCATAACTTGGAACTTTTGCGGTAACACAGCTAACTATTTTAATTTTAATATATACAATGCAGAAGTTGTTGTTGATGGCATTGTGGTTGTTCCCTCTTAATATGAACTTTGTAATAATATCTTTAACCCTACATTCTGAGGGCTAACCATCCCCCACAATTAGGCATGGCAACACGACACAAACCTACACGATGCGATGACAAATTGCATTAACATAGTGACTACACAACAATTACAAGTTAGAGCAGGGCTGTAACATAAGGCTTATAATTTTAGCAACACTTCATGATAACAAGTTCCATGAAATTGGGCAACTCACTAGGTTATGTGCACTAGAATTCTCTCACAATTTATTATATCTTTATTTATTTGGTTTTGACTCTTTGCCCTTTCTTTGTTTGAGATCATAATTGGTACGCACAATTCGTTTAGCCGTAATGCCTTGTGTATGCTTTAGATATTTTACTGAAATAATTTAGCTATGATCCTATAAATACATTATTTGGTGTTTTTGTAGGGGTTGGCTAGGTTGGAGGTTGAGGTGACTAATCTAGCTGCAAAAGCAGGAAAAGGTAATATAAAAGTGGTAAACAACTTCCTAAGTTTCAATTGTCTTTGCACTACATTACACATATTGTTAATGTGTACTATTAGAATATATTATAGACCCTTTAGTTAACTGGATTTGTCTATATATATGCTTGTAACATTAAATTACACAGAATCGTCTAAATAACATCTCTTTTACTTCACAATGTTAAATGATTTCTATCTGTGTGGTGTAACAAATCAGCACCCACCTTTTTCCATGATGTATTGTTTTCCGACCACAATCTTCTTACCTAGTATGACCACCCACATAAACAGCCTCCATACTAAAAATCGTCCAAAACCTAACCACCAGACCACCATCGCCACCTCTTTTTCTTTCGAATCCTTGTGGCAAGTTTAAGAACATTCCACAACTGTAGTGATGGTCATTAATTTCCGACTAACCAAACCCCAGTATTTTGTCTTTGTTTTTCACTCCTGGTTGATTTGTTCTTGTAAACCCTTAGCGATCCATTAGCAATCACTTCCAACCTTCGTTTACAACTGCAACTTATTACCATTGAAAAACTAACAATGTCATGAAATTATTGAGGCAAGGGCAATGCCAAATAGATAATTTGACAATGACAATATAGTTGAATTCATTCATTCAAGTATAAACAAGTGGATCCAACTTGTAATTCGATGTGAATGTATGTTGCACCTGGTTGGGAAAGTATGTTGATCCCTTCATCATACAATTGTGTCGATATTTAGAGACATGTAAAGAGGTTTGGATCAAAATATGACAACATTCAAACTATGAAACATGCCTTCGGTTCTTTAGGGTAAGTTTGGGCACTTACCCTAAAGAGTGTGATGCACACATGTGTAGGGAGTAGATTCTATAAAGGCAAAAGTTTTGTGGTTGCAGCCTTTTCAAGATTGTAACTAGCAAGACAAATTCTAACTACTTCCACCACACCAGCATAGTTAATCAGTAGAATGAAACTTTGTATTGTATTAGATGATTCAATTATGTACAATAGGTGGTCCTTATATAGGACAATACAATACTAATAAATGTAAATATAAATCAATTACAATTAATATGTAATCCCTAAAATCTAGGCTATATTATTGTCTAACAAGTAGTGTGAGGTATCTATAGATCAAAAATCACAACCAAACAATTATATGCACAAAACAAAATCAAACGGAGAAATGGAAACAAGATTTACATTGTTCGGTACATATATGAACGTTTCACCCTTTCTAAAACCGAGATTCTAAACCAACATTTAAATCTATTTCATTGTGACACTGATTTGAACTTAAAAGCATAAAAGTAACATGGTGATGTGATTCTAGCTAGTGCATGCATGAGCTGATTTTGGTTTGTGTTTTGGATCAGGTGAAGTGGTGGGTGCTTCAACAATATCGGTTGGACATGGTACGAATCCCTTAAGAAAGGTGGCCTCAGCTAGAATGTTGCAACAAGCAACCAACGGTCAGAACAATGTTACACACCTACTGATGAGGAGGGTTAGTACGTAATTGTCATTTTCATGCTTTTTAATATTTCATTGTGTTTTAATAATTTATGATTTGTAATTAATTACTTTAGGGTCAGCAAAAGGATGGTGACTTGCCCTTTCAAGGGTGTCTTGTAGCTTCTACCTCCTATTTTGAAATGAAAGCAATTTCAAACCTTCAAACTACGGTGGAGGAGCAGGAGAAAGATGCGGCGGATAAAGATGTAGGGTTTTGGGTGGGACTTGGCCCCGAAGGTGTGTGGGAGAGTTTTAGATCATTTCTTCCAGTCTCGGTCATCACAAAAAAGATGGACGATGATTTTATCACCATGGAAGTAGTCATGAAAGATGGAAAGAAACATGCAATTTTGAGGGGGCTTGCAACCATTGCTAATGATTCAAATGTTAAGTTGGATATAAATGTCTCTTCTATTTCTAAGATTCACGAGACTTCTCAAGTAGTTGCTAGTAATATTGTTGTAGAAGAGATTTTTGAGAATCAAAGACATAGCTCGATTTTTGGTTGGGGTACTAAGCTGCCTGGTTTCCGTGGGAAGGATCCTGGACGTTGGAGTAACAGAGATTTTTCATATGCATTAAATGTAAGTCTTCCGTTAAACGTTAAAATATGTTCTTATGGCCGGCTTTTAATTGTTCTGTGGCATATTAGGATTTCTATGAACCACCACTTCCACCTGGATGGACATGGACATCAGCTTGGGTGATTGATAAATCGGACCCTGTTGATGTGGATGGATGGGCATATGGACATGACTATGAAACTCTAAAATGGCCTCCAACTCCTCAAAATTCTTCAAAGTCAGCACAAGATCATGTACGTCGCAGACGTTGGACCCGTACAAGGAAAACACTTACTGACGAAGACACACCAAATGCTGGTTCTGATGTCCATGTCTTAGAACCTGGTTCTTCTTTTGTATTACCTTGGCGATCTATTTCTAGGGATTCTGATAGTTGTTTACAAATTCGCCCTTCTGCTCAACATCATGAGGTTTGGGGGTCTCCCGCTGGCTTAGTTTCCACCACCCCTGTTGGGACAAATGACTCAGGAGAGCACTCTAAAGAATCTTCAGCGAAACAAGGAAAAAAGATGTCGAGTTATGCATTCAAGTTAAATCAACTTGAAAAGAATGACACACTTTGGTGTTGCCCATCATCGGACGGCAGGCAGTTTTGGCTTAGCGTAGGTGCAGATGCATCAGTTCTTCAGGCAGAACTCAGTTCCCCTGTTTATGATTGGAAAATATCGGTGAATGCTCCTTTGAAGTTGGAAAACCGACTTCCATGTCCAGCACAGTTTACAATATGGGAGAAGTCAAACCATGGAAGTACAACTGAAAGGCAGCAAGGGCTTTTATCATCACGTGGTGTTGTGCCCATATATTACGCTGATGTCCGCAATTCTCTGTATATTTCATTGTCGCTACAAGGAGGATGGATGATGGAAAAGGTAGGTTATCATTTCTGGTTTCTTTTTTGCTTCTGATGAGAAGATAATTTTATTATTTGCTGTATTCTTTAAAGCAGGATCCTGTCCCTGTATTGGATATTTCATCTAATAACCATGCTTCCTCATTTTGGATGATTCATCAGCATAAACGCAGGTTAGTATACCATTTCTTGATTATGGTAAATCCTTCACTTTTTAAGAAACCTATATAAAATGCATATGCAGGAGATTGCGTGTGAGCATTGAACGGGACATGGGAGCATCTGCTGCTTCCCCCAATACCATAAGATTTTATGTCCCATATTGGATTACCAATGACTGCTCTATACCACTTACATATCAAGTCGTTGAAATCGAACCTTTAGAGAATGCGGCTTTGGCAAACACAAAATCTGGAAAATTGTTAAGTTTTAAGAGTCTTTCTAGCTCCCACCCAGAGACCAAGTCAAGTGGGAATATCCAAGTTCTAGAAGCAATCGATGACACTAGTCCTACTCCCAGCATGCTTTCTCCACAGGATTATGTAGGACAAGGTGGTGCTATGCTGTTTTCATCCCGGAATGATTCATATCTTTCACCGCGTGTGGGTTTGGCTGTCGCTATTCAGCATTCTGAAAGCTTTAGTCCTGGACTATCACTTCTTGACCTGGAAAAGAAGGTGAGACGTACATATTTTTTAGTTTACCAATGTAATTCTATTACCTCTATCATGTATGTTGCTAACCCCTCCACTCGTATATAGCAAAGAGTAGATGTGAAAGCTTTTAGTTCAGATGGATCTTACTACAACCTTTCAGCTCTAATGCAGATGACATCAGACAGGACAAAGGTATATACCCCTTAAAGTTTGGAAAGCTCAATCTAGCATTAGTCTAAAATCCAACCCTCATATATGACGTCAACATCCCTGATGCAGGTTATCTATTTCCAGCCACACACCTTATTTTATAATAGGGCTGGCTTAAGCTTATGTCTGCAGCAGTGTGATACACAGTCACTGCTTTGGCTCCATCCTACCGATGCTCCAAGCCATTTTAGATGGCAGAAATCTGCCAAAGTTGAATTGTTGAAGGTCTGAATGTTCTTTTTGTAAATACTACTGATTAATATGTTTATTGCTTACTTTGGTTTCGTGGTCAATTTTTTACCTCTACTGTAGTTAAAGACTGATGGATACCATTGGAGTGCGCCGTTTAGTGTTGCAACTGAAGGCTGGATGCGTGTTTCTTTGAGAAATGAAACTACCGGAAAACAATCATATTTTAAGGTTGAAGTAAGGAGTGGAACAACAAGCTCACGCTTTGATGTCCTCTTTCGACCCAATTCGTTTTCAAGCCAGTACAGGTTATCTTCTCTTCTGTTTTTTAGAGCGTAAACCTTTGCAAATTGAAAAACTGAATAACTGATTGTGTGGCAGGATTGAAAACCATAGTATGTTTTTGCCGTTCCGTTTTCGGCAAACGGATGGTGCTGATGATTCATGGCGATGTCTACATCCTTGCACAAGTGCTTCATTTTTATGGGAAGACCTTGGTAGACAACGAATCCTGGAGGTCCTGGTGGATGGCACTGACACTAAAGATTCAGCAAAGTACAATATTGATGAGGTTCGTGATTATCTACCTGTTCAGGTGGGTGGAGGACCCACAAAAGCAGTGCATGTTTCTATAGTTAAAGAAGATAAGATGAATGTTGTTATGTTGAGGGACTGGATGCCAGACAACAATAACGATCCCAAAGCACCAAAAATCAATAGAAATGTTACCACCTCACCAAGGAATGATTTGGTCTCATCAACCGTAGATTGTGAATTTCATCTTACTCTTGAGCTCGCTGAACTTGGAGTGTCCATTATTGATCATACACCTGAGGAGATACTCTACTTGTCAGTACAGAACCTTGTATTGTCACATTCAACTGGTTTGGGCTCTGGAATCAGTAGGTAATCAATGTCCTGCCTGCCACACTTGAAATCCACTTTTTCTATTATGCTAATTAATACATGTAACTTGGATGTTTTAGGATCAAATTAGGAATGCGAGGGATCCAAGTGGACAATCAGCTGCCTTTGACACCGATGCCGGTTCTCTTTAGACCACAAAGAATTGGAGTAGAGACAGATTGCATACTGAAGTTTTGTATGACAATACAAACTGATGGATCATTAGATTTTCGTGCGTATCCTTATATTGGTTTACAGGTTAGTATGAGCTTTTTTATTTCTTTTAGTTAAGGGTTTAGTCATTCTTAATTCTGTAGTAAAACACCCTGCGGCTTTTGTTTCTGATAGGGACCTGAAAAGTCCGCCTTCTTGATAAGTATTCATGAACCAATTATTTGGCGCCTTCATGGTATGATCCAGCAGATTGATATAAGTAGGTTCAGTGACGCTCAAACAACCTCCGTCTCGGTCGACCCTATCATTGAGATTGGGTATGTTATTCACTGTCATTTCTGGCCTCTTCAACTTATTTCTAGTAACGAAATAATTTGTTATTATGGTGTTTACAGAGTTCTAAACATCTCAGAGTTTCGGTTTAAGTTCTCCATGGCTATGTCACCAACTCAACGCCCTGTGGGTGTACTTGGTTTTTGGGCATCCTTGATGACAGCTCTAGGGAACACGGAAAATATGCCCGTAAGTACCTCACCGTCACCTTATATTTGCAACAAATTAAGTGATTTCTCATCTCAAGTCTGACCAGATACATAGGCATTGTATAGACAATAGAATGACAATGCATACATGTTGAAATGACAGGTGCGTCTAAATCAGAGATTCCTTGAAAACTTGTCAACGAGACAAAGTGTTCTTACGACGAGTGCCATCTCAAATGTAACAAAGGATATTCTAAGCCAGCCTCTTCAGCTGCTTTCTGGTGTGGATATACTGGGAAATGCAAGCAGTGCATTTGGACATATGAGCAAAGGTGTTGCTGCCTTATCAATGGATAAGAAATTCATTCAAAGTCGGCAAAGACAGGAAAATAAGGGGGTAGAAGATTTTGGTGATGTGATAAGAGACGGGGGAGGAGCATTAGCAAAGGGGCTATATAGAGGAGTAGTGGGTATAATAACAAAACCATTAGAAGGTGCAAAGGCATCAGGTGTAGAGGGTTTTGTTTCGGGTGTGGGTAAAGGGATAATAGGTGCTGCTGCACAACCAGTGAGTGGTGTCCTTGATTTGTTATCAAAGACGACTGAAGGTGCAAATGCAATGAGAATGAAGATTGCTGCTGCTATCACCTCTGAAGACCTTCTTCTGCGCAGACGACTCCCAAGGGTTATCAGTGGTGATAATCTACTTAAGCCATATGATGAGTACAGGGCACAGGGACAGGTAATACTGCAGCTTGCGGAATCAGGCTCATTCTTCTTACAGGTGGATTTATTTAAAGTCCGTGGAAAGTTTGCTTTATCTGATGCTTACGAGGACCATTTCTCACTGCGTAAAGACAAGATACTTGTTGTCACGCATCGAAGACTTATACTGTTACAGACATCCAACATTATAACACAGAAGAAATTCAATCCAGCTAGAGATCCATGTTTAGTGTTGTGGGATGTTTTGTTGGAGGACGTAGCGACCATGGAATTAACGACTGGCAAAAAAGATGGGGCTAATGCACCCCCATCTAAACTTAAATTATCATTGAAGTCTAAATCATCCTCCTGTGAGAACTTAAATGATCATAGTCGTGTCATCAAATGCTACCGTGATACGGAACAGGCAACTCAGGTTCATTCATCCATTGAGCAAGCAATGAGTACATATGCACCAAAAGAATCAAAGGAAATGCATAAAAGGAAAGTGAAAAGGCCATATGCGGAAACTAGTGAGGTATCGACTGCTGAAGAAATATTTTTAAAAGAACGGCCATGGTCTTCACAGCAGGCCCCTGCACCTCTTCCTCCCAATTCCACCTTTGGCAGCAGCAGCAGCAGCAGCAGCAGTGGTGCTCCCCATTAGTAGACAGACATGTTCAAATGTCAATCAATCAATCAATCCCTGGATCGATATTGCTTTTCTTAGATAACTACATTCATTCATCATGTTTGCTTTTGCTGTACATAAATGCATGTATGCTTCCTGTAAAAGGATTTTATCATTAAGTCCTCAGTTAATATCAGATGACAACGAGACATTTTTTAATGTCTGTTCTCAAAGTGACAGGTAGCTGGTTGTGTTCAGATTTTGGGCAATGTCATTTTGAACTCCTCGAGTTTTACGTGCTCATTTTTTTGTACATGAGCCAAATATAATACGTTTTTTTTTTTTTTGCTTATTAGTTTTTATGTACATTTATTGCTAGTTTATGTTTGACATAAATTTCGTTCGGAAATGAGTCGGGTCAAATATCGTACGTTTTCACTAGGTGGTATAAATTCGAGTTACTTTCCGTTCTAAAACCGCCGCAACGCGCGCGTGGTACCATTCTTTAAAGGAAACAACACTATTTCTTATGTTTTATTTTTTAAGTATGTTTCGTTATATATTCAATTCAAGTTTAGTTTTGACGTATATTTTTCTTGGTAATGAGTCATGTAAAATATAATACATTTTTGTGTTTATTAATTTTCATTTGTGTCTTTTGTCTACGTTTTCATGTAAATTTTAATTAAAGTTTCGACGTTTGTTGCGATGGCGAGTGAAAATACTAGTTGGTTTATATAGTGTAAAAAAAATGGAAATTGTGTTTATGTTATTAAGCAATGTTTTCAAAACTGGACCGGACATCGAACCGGTCTCCTTACCGGTCCAACCGGTCAGACCGGATATAAGAACCGGATGATGTCGTAAAATTAATAAGATAAAATTTTGAAAAATATAAAAAATCCGGTTCAACCGGCCCGGTTCCCGGCCCGACCGCTGGTTCACCAGTCCAACCCCCAGTTCGATGCATATCCGGTTCAATACCCTAACCCGGACCGCTTCAACCTTCGGTTCTCGGTCCGACCGGCCGGTCTGGGTTTCAATGTTCCAAAGTACACATTTTCTTTTAATATTTCAGTAATTCAATTACTAAAAACGACAAAATCCTACTTATATTTAGTTAATTGATTCATAACTACAAAACTATTTTACAATAATTATTTTATTTTAACTAAAAACGGTATAATCTTATTTAAATTTAATAAATTTAGTTTTGTATATTATCGTTTTTTACTAAAGAGATGATAATACAAAGGTCAGGTCAGGTCAGGTCAGGTCAGCAAAGCAAAGCAAATGAGGAATTAATACAATATTAATAATAACAATATAAAAAGGAGAAAGTGGCTGGCTGGCTGCTGATGAACAGCTATTTTTTTTTTAACAAAAAAACACCAACCCATCTCTTTTCTATTCATATTCTATTATTGTTGACTGACTGACTGACTATGACGATGATGATGATGATGATGAATAATCTGGTGAGGAGGAAGGCGACGACGAGGAATCTGTTGTCTGCTGTGTTGAGGAGAGGATTCGCCTCTGAATCAGACGTAGACGACGTGGTAGTCATCGGAGGAGGCCCCGGAGGGTACGTGGCAGCCATCAAGGCTGCTCAGCTTGGCCTCAAAACCACCTGTATTGAGAAACGTGGTTCCCTTGGTGGTACTTGCCTCAACGTCGGCTGCATCCCTTCCAAGGCAACCCACCTTTACTTTACTACTATCCATTCATATCAATTAATCAATTATTATTATTATTATTCCTCTAGCTAATGAATGATCGATCTCATATTGGTTTGGTTGGTTGGTTTTGTTTTATTATTATTATTTAGGCCCTTCTTCATTCTTCTCACATGTATCACGAAGCCAAAACCAAATTTGCAAATCATGGAGTCAAGTGTTCTGATGTTGAGGTTGATCTCCCTGCCATGATGGCCCAGAAGGACAAAGCCGTCTTTAACCTAACTAAAGGCGTTGAAGCCCTCTTCAAGAAGAACAAAGTCAACTATGTCAAAGGCGCCGCCACCTTCCTCTCTCCTTCCCAGATCTCCGTTGAACAACTTGAAGGTACTGGGGACAGGGCCATTCTCAATGCCAAAAATATTATTATTGCCACTGGCTCTGATGTCAAAGGCCTGCCCGGGATTACCATCGACGAGAAGCGCATCGTCTCTTCCACCGGAGCTCTCGCTTTGACAGAGATCCCCAAGAGGCTCATTGTTATTGGAGCTGGATATATAGGATTAGAGATGGGCTCTGTCTGGGCCCGCCTTGGCTCGGAGGTTACGGTTGTTGAGTTTGCTCCAGTTATTGTCCCTACCATGGATGGTGAGATCCGGAGGCAGTTTCAACGCTCTCTTGAGAAGCAGAAGATGAAGTTCATGCTCAACACTAAGGTCATGGGCGTTGACACTAGTAGTACTGATGTGGTGAAGCTCACGCTTGAGCCTGCAGCAGGCGGTGACCAGACCGTGCTGGAAGCGGATGTGGTTCTTGTTTCGGCTGGGAGGACTCCGTATACAGCTGGATTGGGGTTGGAGAATATAGGAGTGGAAACGGACAAGATTGGGCGAATCCCTGTTGACAGAAAGTTTTCTACGAACGTGAAAGGGGTTTACGCGATTGGTGATGTCATTCCTGGGCCTATGCTGGCTCACAGAGCAGAGGACGATGGGATTGCAGTGGCTGAGTTCATTGCTGGAAAGGAAGGGCATGTAGACTATGACAAGGTGCCAGGCGTGGTATACACGCACCCTGAAGTGGCGTCTGTGGGAAAGACGGAGGAGCAGGTGAAGGAGTCTGGGGTGGCGTACAGGGTAGGCAAGTTTCCCATGTTGGGGAACAGCAGGGCCAAGTCCATTGATGATGCGGAAGGCCTGGTGAAGGTGATAGCGGAGAAAGAGACGGACAAGATATTGGGGGTTCATATCATGGCGTCAAATGCTGGAGAGCTGATCCATGAGGCTGCTTTGGCGATAAGTTATGATGCATCAAGTGAGGATATTGCGCGCACATGCCATGCTCATCCTACATTGAGTGAGGCTTTGAAGGAGGCTGCCATGGCCACTTATGATAAACCCATTAACATTTGATAAAAGATTCATATTTTTTTTTTCCAGTTGCTTCATCCATCATGTATTTAAGATTGTTGTAAGTGTGTTTCCTTTTCATATTCAAAATAAAATCACATTCTTGCTGGTTGCAGCATGTTTAAGGAGAGGTGGGAATGAGATGGAGAGATGACATTGGTTTTTATGATATTATTAAAGTAATCATGATTGATAAAAGAGAAACAAAGAATTTTGGTGTCTATAAAAGATCTTCTGGTTACTATAAGGCAATTCTAGTTTTGATTTTTACGTAACGAGTGTTCTAACACGCTTAGATGATCATTACTGATCAACTTCTAACTCTACATATCCCACACCAAGTCTAGAACTCAAATTAAATCTTCATGATATATTGAATGGTAACTAAACCTCTTTAAATGGTCACAACAGTTTCTTGGTAATGGGAAATCAAAGAGTTGAAGAGCTTTTTAAACCACTGTCAATATGTGTGTGTGACAAGTAATGAACCATTCATTGAGATTGCTTTGGGTTTTATGGTGAATCCATTCCAAAAATACAACAAAGTAATTAACTAAATAGTGGATTAAACGCATGGGGATTTTAAGAATTTCAAGTAAATTGATATGGGGCTTCTTCATGATATTTTCAAGTAATCACGATTGATAAAAACATAAGTTAATGGTAACTAGGGCCGGCAATTTTGTATACGAACACGATTACCTGAACGATCTTAACAGGTACAGGTATGGCTTTAACAGGTTTTGTGTCCTAAACATGTAGACACGAATTTACCTGTTAATTTTCGTGTCGTGTACAGGTAGCCAGGTTTCGTGTATCGTGTCTTAACAGGTTCGTGTATACACGATTTGCCAGCCCTAGGTAACCGTAAATCAAAATATCAATGCAATCCTCAGTGTCATACAAATCCAACCATTTTTATGGACTAATTCTATACTTGGGTTTAATTTTAGCAAAATGGGTTGGTCAAGTGGGGTGGATGTTAAGTCAATCTTGGTTTTGGCGTAGTGAAAGTAAGTTTGGGTCAAAATTGGTTGTCTTAAAAATTTATAAGTATGAAAACAGATTGAATGGTAAATATTAAGTTGCGACAACAAACAATAATCGTGATCTAATTCGAATCAGGTTGACTATAAGTTTTTGTGTAAGTGGTAACATTGAATGGAATCTATCTATATAATAATTGAGGTTAACTTGGGTTGAATCAAAGTCTTAGAGAAAGTCTAAGGTATCCACATTGTAATATGGAGCTCCAACTTATCCACTATAAATAACCTTTTTTATATTTTTATTGTCTCCATTCTTCCATCACTCTCAATTCTCCCATAACAATTCTTCTAACCAAGATTCCTCAATCTTCATTTGCATTCTTGATTCGAGGTCTGTATCTTCTTCTCTGATTTATAATCCGCATCTAAAATATGGATTCAATCTTCAGTTATAAAATCGACCCATATATGTATTCTGGCTAATGTATTCGATTTAACAAACTGGATCCATATCATATGTTCTAATTTGTAAACTTTTATTTTATGCTTTATTTATTCGATTTCCAGTTTTTAAATCGTTTTTTTTTCCTTCAATCGCTTGTATTATAAATTAGAGGCTAATGTATTCTGGCTAATGTATCCGATGTATTATTTCAATCGCTGGTATTATAAATCCATTTCCAATGTCATCCTTTTGTTCAATTACAAAAACATGTTGAACAATTGTTCTATAAATTATATAGAAGGTAATAAAGAAACACTCGGCCAAAGATAAACTAACTCGGCCACCTTTCCTTAAGAGATTTTTGAAATAATAGAATGTAATAAAGTTTTCGATTTAGCTATGGTTAATCATTATCTGTTTTCGATCATGTTCGGCACCGGGTCCATATTGTTTTTTGTTCGCATTGGGTATGGCCGAGTTAGTTTATCTTTGGCCGAGTGTTTGTTTGAGGAGATGTATAAGATTCTGGATTGAAGATTATTAGCATCTAAGATGTTAAAATCGAACTCCATGACAGATCCAAGTTTTGGTTTTTGTGCATGGTAATCCGAGTCTTTGATTGGTTTGTTTGAGGATTATTACGGGTGTGATTATTCATCAAGTGTTCTTGATTGTTCATGTTGATCATAAGTTTTTGGTCTATCATAATCCTTGGTGAATGTTTTGATTGAATGATCCTAAGTGTGGGGTATGGATGGACAGATTGTGTTAATGGGTTTGGATAGGATCTGTTTTGAATCGGGTCTCATAAATGAGATTTATTGGATTTCTAAAAATGATGCATTATTTAAGGTATGGTAGTTATGGAGTTTGAAAATATTTAAAAACTTCCGGATATTATGGGCTGGGGTTATGGCTGAAATTTTGGTCAGATATTAAAAGTCTTGGAAGTATATTAAAACTACACATTAAAAACATCAAAGTATATTAAAACTACACATTAAAAAAACGTAAAAAAAAATAGTAAAATCAAAATAAGGAAGGCCGCATAAATCTATTCAAAGTCAATTGCTTAAATCACCATAATTTATTCAATGACTATTGATTAAATTAGACAATTAAGGTTTGAATGTAAGTCTTTGACGAATATGGATTTTTAAGAGTATATATACATTTAATGTATGAATGTAATAATTGACAATTAGTTAAATTCCTAATAAGATATCTCGTAATTATTGATGCTTAAGAAGGTAACCTAAATCAAATTCCACTAAAGTTACTGATTCAAGAATGTGCAAAAGTCATTATAATACAAAATAATACTCCCTCCGTCCCACTTCAAATGTCCTCATTTCCTTTTTTGTTTGTCCCAAATTAAATGTCCCTTTCCAAAAATGGAAATGTAATTTCCAGTTTTGCCCATAAAAGACAAAACACAATCACCACTTTTGAGGATATTATTGTCATTTTACCACATACAAACAAAAAATTTCTTAAAATGTGTGTTTTTTAAAGTGGGACATTTAAAGTGGGACGGAGGGAGTAATTTATTTGACTAAATATACACATAGAATAAAAAGAAAATACATATATACTCTTCAACGTCCTCTGCTAATCGAAGTGTGTAAGTATATTCTATAGAGGTTATAGGAGCAAACACATATATAAACATAAATGTGAAATACAAAAAAAAATCTACTTTTCATCTTAATTGGTTAGCCAAATAGCGTGATCATATTCCACCGAAAATACAAACTCAAGCATACAAAAACGTTGTTAATGAAACTTATAGATTGATGTTGACAAAAACAAATATATGCTTTAAATTATGGCTTTTTGTTATATATATAACCTTATTGACTTTGACTTTGGTATTGAGTTGACTATGACTTACATACATTTAATGTATGAATGTAATAATTGAGAATTACTTAAATTAGAATAATTTCTAATAAGTCTCGTAATTATTGACAAATGCTTAAATTAGACAATTAATGTTTGAATGTAATGATGAGACAATTGATTAAATTGTCTTTCAAAAAAAATAATTTTACATTCCAAAAAGAAGACAATTGTTTAAATTAGACAATTAATGTTTAAATTTATTGATTGACAATTGCTTAAATTAGCCATAATAAGCCATTAATAATGATTTACAATTGCTTAAATTAGCCTAATTAAGCTAATAATACGTATGAATGATTGATTACGAATCAATTTAATACGTAATTTAGGCTTACCATAATTTTTTTGACCGAAATTATTTTAATACGAAATTATGTTTAATCTATTTTTACGAAATTATGTATATGTACTATTTATTGTCATAAATAATAATTGACTGAATTTAATGTTATTTATTATGATTTTTTAATCTTACTAATTTATATTACTATTAATACGAAATTCGGTTTACCATAATAACTCTCATTTATTTTTTTGTATCAATGATTGATTATGAATCAATTTAATACGTAATTTAGGCTTACCATAATTTTTTGACCGGATTTATGTTTAATACGAAATTATGTATATGTATTATTTATTATCATAAATAATAATTGACTTAATTTAATGTTATTTATTACGATTTTGTAATCTCATTAATTTATATTACTATTAATATGAAATTCGGTTTACCATAATAGTTCTCATTTATTTTTTGTATGAATGATTGATTATGAATCATTTTAACCTGTAATTTAGGCTTACCATACTGTATTGACCGAATTTATGTGAAATACGAAATTATGTTTAATCTATTTTTACGAAATTATGTATATGTATTATTATTGTCATTAATAATAACTGACTGAATTTAATGTTATTTATTACGATTTTAATGTAACTAATTTATATTACTATTATTACGAAATTCGGTTTACCATAATAGCTCTCATTTATTTTTTTTCTATGAATGAATGATTATGAATCAATTTAACCCGTAATTTAGGTTTACCATAATTTATTGACCGAATTTATGTTTAATACGAAGTTATGTTTAATCTATTTTTACGAAATTATGTATATATATTATTAACTGTCATTAATAATAATTGACCGAATTTAATGTTATTTATTACAATTTTTTAATCTAATTAAAAATATTACTATTAATACGAAATTCGGTTTACCATAATAGCTCTCATTTATTTTTTTGTATGAATGATTGATTATGAATCAATTTAACCCGTAATTTAGGCTTACCGTAATTTATTGACCGAGTTTATGTTTAATACGAAATTATGTATATATATTATTTATTGTCATTATTAATAATTGACTGAATTTAATGTTATTTACTATGATTTTTTAATCTTACTAATTTATATTACTATTAATACGAAATTCAGTTTACCATAATAGCTCTCATTTATTTTTTTCTATGAACGATTGATTATGAATTAATTTAATCCGTAATTTAGGCTTTCCATAATTTATTGACCGAATTTATGTTTAATATGAAATTATGTTTAATCTATTTTAATGAAATTATGTATATGTATTATTTATTGTCATAAATAATAAATGACTAAATTTAATGTTATTTATTACGATTTTTTTAATCTCATTAATTTATATTACTATTAATACGAAATTTGGTTTACCATAATAGCTCTCATTTATTTCTTTTGTATGAATGATTAATTATGAGTCATTTTAACCCCTAATTTATATTACTAAATTATGTATATGTATTATTTATTGTCAAAAATAATAATTGACTGAATTTAATATTATTTATTACAATTTTTTAATCTCATTAATTTATATTACTATTAATACGAAATTAGGTTTACAATAATAGATTTCATTTATTTTTTTGGTATGAATGTTTGATTATGAATAAATTTAATCCGTAATTTAGGCTTACCGTAATTTAGTGACCGAATTTTTGTTTAGTACGAAATTATGTATATGTATTATTTGTTGTCATTAATAATAATTAACCGAATTTAATGATATTTATTATGATTTTTTAATCTCATTAATTTATATTATTATTAATACGAAATTCGGTTTATCACAATAATTCCCATTTATTTTTTTGTATGAATGATTGATTATGAATCAATTTAACATGTAATTTAGGCTTACCATAATTTATTGACCGAGTTTATGTTTAATAGGAAATTATGTTTAATCCTTTATATTTATTGTCATTAATAATAATTGACCGAATTTAATGTTATTTATTATGATTTTTAAATCTCATTAATTTATATTACTATTAATACAAAATTCGGTTTACCCTAATAACTCTCATTTATTTTGTTGTATGAATGATTGATTATGAATTAATTTAACCCATAATTTAGGTTTACCATAATTCATTGATCGAATTTATGTTTACTATGAAATTATGTTTAATATATTTTTACGAAATTATGTATATGTATTATTTATTGTCATTAATAATAATTGACCGAATTTAATGTTATTTATTACAATTTTTTAGTTTCATTAATTTATATTACTATTAATACGAAATGCGGTTTACCATAATAGCTCTCATTTATTTTTTTGTATGAATGTTTGATTAAGAATCAATTTAATCCGTAATTTAGGCTTACCATAATTTATTGACCGAATTTATGTTAAGTACAAAATTATGTATATGTATTATTTATCATCATTAATAATAATTGACCGAATTTTATAATATTTATTACGATTTTTTTATCTCATTAATTTATATTACTATTAATACGAAATTCGATTTACCATAATAGCTCTCATTTATTTTTTTGTATGAATGATTGATTATGAAACAATTTAACCCGTAATTTAGGCTTACCATTATTTGTTGACCGAGTTTATGTTTAATACGAAATTATGTTTAATCTATTTTTACGAAATTATGTATATGTATTATTTATTGTCATTAATAATAATTGACCAAATTTAATATTATTTATTACGATTTTTAATCTCATTAATTTATATTACTATTAATACGAAATTCAGTTTACCATAATAGCTCTCATTAATTTTTTGTATAACTGATTGATTATGAATCAATTTAACCCGGAATTTAGGTTTACCATAATTTATTGACCGAATTTATGTTAAATACGAAATTATTATTAATCTATTTTTACAAAATTATGTTTAATTGTAAACATAAATTCGGTCTATAAACATATATTTGAACATATTGTCCCTTAACAAATTTCAATCGTCATATATATATATATATATATATATATTGAATCGGATTTATATATATATTTGAAAACCAGGATTTGATCCGAAGACACAAACGCTATTATGTCTTATCACAATGGTTCTCAATTCTTCAAGGTTTTGCATGACCCTTCGTCAACAGTTTTGGTATGTTTCTTATTTTCATGTTCGTATGCCTATTTAATTTTAAAAAAATGATACTTTCTTTTTTAATGTTGTTTTTAACGTGTCAATCCAGACTGTGCCGAAGGGCATGAACAAATTTCTATTGTCTAAAAACATACACAACAGTAACATTACAGTTGCCACATATGAAGGACAATCTTGGTTGGTCCGATTTGAATTGATAGATGATGTTTTTTGTTTTACAAATGGTTGGTCTAAATTTGTTAATGATTTGTGTTTTTTAATGTTCTATATCATTTCAACTATGTTAGTCCAAATACGTTCCTAATAAAGCATTAAAATCATTCTCCATCTATGCAATTGGATGTCTCATTCTGTAAAATGATTGAACATGAATTAACAATACCTATGGTAAAGATTATTAATTTCAATTTTTTTTTTATTTTACACATTTTTATATAAGATTATATCGGATTTTAATTGTCCACGTGTACAATAATTTTTCTTTCAGGTTCTACCTTATTCGTTTGTTGCTAATCAGTATCCCGATGGACTCCCTAACTTGCCAATTAGTATATATGTAGATGACGAACATCATTGGAACATGTCAATTAAAAAGATTGGTCGTAACTATTGTTTTTGTAATGGTTGGGTGAAATTCCTAAATGATCTTCGTCTCCATATTGGTGATTTAATTTGTTTTGAAAAAAAGGAATTCAACCGTTTTCATGTTATTACTTTTAACAAAAATGGTCGTCAAATGAAATTATTCAAAGTCCTTACTAACAATGTTTTAGAAGAAGCTAACAATGTTTTACAACAACCAATGAGTTTGAATATGCAACAATTTCAAGTATCTAACTACGATGGTTTACCTGGTTTTGGATGCACTGTTACAAATGAATTGGTACGTTTAGTCCTGTTTGTATCGTTCTTGCTTTAAACTGTTAGATGACATTTTGCATTTAACATCAAAATTCATACATATTGCATTATAAACGTTTAGTAACCAAAACAACTTGCATAATACAATTCTTATTTTTTTACTTTTTCATTTTACTTTTGGGTGAACCGTGGGTTCCCACGGGACTCTAACCTAGTATTAAAATAAAAAGTGAAAGTGAGTCGGGTCGGGTTGAATATAAGATAGAGAAGCGTATGTATGTGTATTATTATCTTATCTGATACCCCCAACAATCAATCCACTCACTCACTCAAACTATTCTTCTCTCCCTAATCCCTTCACTTCAAACACAAACAGATACCTACCTAAAGAGAAGAGAATGGTGTCGTTGGGTCAGCAGATTGGTGGATTGAGGTGCCCATCTCTCTCCGACACCCTCCGCCTATCAATACCCTCCTCCTTCTTCAACAACAATAATAATCCTAACCACCTAAAGAAAGTGTTCACAACAAAGGCCGCTGTCGCTGTTTCTAACGCCCAGACCAGAGACCGAATGAAGCTCAAAGAGATGTTCGAAGAAGCTTACGAGAGGTGCCGTACCTCCCCCTACGAAGGCGTTGCTTTCACTGTTGAAGACTTCCACTCTGCCATCGAAAAATATGACTACAATGCTGAAATCGGCACCAAGGTCCCCTTTTCTTTTCTATTTTTAATTATTATTATTATTTATACATATATATTACCCTTTTTATATATATATATATATATATATATATATATATATATATATATATGTTGTTGTATAGGTGAAAGGAACTATTTTCAGTGTAGATGCTAACGGTGCTGTTGTTGATCTAACTGCCAAGTCATCTGCCTTCTTACCTGTTAGGGAAGCCTGCATTCATGGAATTAAGCATGTCCAGGAGGCTGGCATTGTCCCTGGCTTACGCGAGGAGTTTGTTATTATCGGTGAAAATGAGCATGATGACAGTTTGGTTTTAAGTCTACGCCAAATTCAGTATGACCTGGCCTGGGAACGCTGCAGGCAGCTGCAGGCTGAGGATGTTGTCGTTACTGGCAAGGTTGTTGGTGCCAATAAAGGTGGTATTGTCGCCGTTGTTGAAGGCCTTCGCGGATTCGTTCCCTTCTCACAAATATCCTCGGTTAGTTTGTTACTTAGTTCATTGATCAGTTTCATGACTGCCAAGTTTTATATAACAAACAATGTTATCTTCAGAAATCAAGTGCAGAAGAGCTTCTTGAGAAGGATCTACCCTTGAAGTTTGTGGAAGTAGATGAAGAGCAATCAAGGCTTGTTCTAAGCAACCGTAAGGCCATGGCTGATAGCCAGGCGCAGCTAGGAATTGGCTCAGTTGTCACCGGGAGTGTTCAGAGCTTGAAACCCTATGGGGCTTTCATTGATATTGGTGGAATCAATGGTCTTCTCCACGTCAGTCAGATCAGTCATGATCGTGTATCTGACATAGCAACCGTCCTGCAGCCCGGTGATACCCTCAAGGTAGCTCTTCTACTTATCTCATCTTAATAGTTGAGACAGATTGTTTTATGTGTAATGTACTGAAAGCTTGTTTTTGGTTAGGTCATGATATTAAGCCATGACCGTGAGCGAGGCCGAGTTAGCCTATCTACTAAGAAACTGGAACCCACTCCAGGGGACATGATTCGCAACCCCAAATTAGTTTTTGAGAAGGTAGATTCTGTCTGTAGCTTTATTATATCAAATGTATAAAGGACACTTGTGAACCAAATCTCATACCTAGGCATCAAATGCATTCACATCATAGTTGCTTAATTTGAGATGCATGTATATTATGTTACAGGCAGAAGAGATGGCTCAGACATTCAGGCAAAGAATCGCTCAAGCAGAAGCCATGGCTCGTGCAGACATGCTTAGGTTCCAGCCAGAGGTAAGTATAGTTTTACAGAATTTAGCTTAGCATGATTCATATTCATAGAGTACTTAAGAAGCATATTTTGTTTGCATTGCAGAGTGGGTTGACACTGAACTCGGACGGCATATTGGGTCCACTGACCACAGACTTGCCTGCGGAGGGACTGGATTTCAATGAAATTCCCCCAGCTGAAGCTGAAGAATGAATAGTTTTGGCTTGACCTTATGATGTGATTCTGTATTTTGTGTCCAAATGTAATGAGATTATAAAGAATGGTACAGAGAGATGATCCAGTGACTAGGACATTATTTGTTAATGAAACCAATTTCTTGCTTTGCTTTGCATTTGTCCCCTGTAAATCAGATTCAAATGGGATAGATAGACACTGATGCATGCAATAAGTTATTATTGCAATAGTATATTTGAATCGTTATATATGATTGGCAAATATATGTTGCAGGTAATATCATCTATACCTCTTAGGAAATAAATAATCAGTTTCTTAATGGGAGGATGAAAGGAGCAATTTGTGTTTGTTATAATATAGGATTACATATAATCAATCGGTAAACTGGCTTTCAAAACAAAACATTTTATGACAGAATGATTAATCACAACTATGACATAAGGTTTAGTTTTTATCTGTGTTTCCAAAATTCTAGTCTCTTGTATGTTACATTATCCTCTCCTTAAACTTAGCTTTGTTTGCTGGCTGCTTTCTTTCCTTTCTTTTGTTTCTGCTTAAGTTGAGTCAGTCCTGCTGCAGATATCTTGACGTTTCCAATAATCGCAGCCATCAACTCCGGGTCTGTGCATGCCTTCATCAACTCTTTCTCTCGTTGGCTTGCTTCCGGCATGTGACCAAACAAATTCATTGCCATTTTCGCAGCTACAAACCCAAAACATCATCATCATCCAATAAGTAGCACAAAACAATATTCCAATTTTCAGTTTCTTTATTAAAATTTACCTTTTCCTTTCTTTGCTGTTCCAGGGATTATCTTCACTCGATATTTATATGATTGTACAGCAGCATAAGGAGCACAGACAGGCACAGCATACAAAAGAATGTCGTTTGGTAAAGGAACCCCTGTCAGATAATCCACGTCATTCAATTTCTCTTTCTCATCTTCACCAATCTCTTTTATATCATCTTCTTCCATTGCCATCCTCTCAGCTTCATTAAGCTGCACAACTCCATTTGCGTCTTCTTGACAGTCTTTAGCCAGATGCCCAACCTTTTTACACTTGTAACATCTTTTTATAGCATCTTCATTGCCTGCATTCTCATCATATTAATCGCACACTATATATTTTCAGCAATGAATATATGTGACAGTGGTACATACCGCTGCCTACAGGTTTCAACTCTTTGCTTGTAGTAATTGTTTCGCTCTGCGCTTCTGGTTCATTTGATTTAGCTTTTCCAGCAGACTGCAGTATTTTCATGGTTAGCCCTAATGTAAATTAATACAAAATAATGCAAAAAATTGGTAATACTCACAGCAAGTAAAGCCATTCTGATTTTCCGTTCCTCCTCGTCTTGATCCCCGTATTTTTCTTTCATCTTCTTAAGTTTACCCTTCTGACCACGGCTGACTTTCCCACCACCATCCACCTTTAAATTCTCAACATTTTTCTGTTCAGCTTTATGCTTCTTTTTCTCCACATGACCACCATCTCCACCTTCGCTGTGTGTTTGTCCTTTCTTGAGCTTTCTTCTTTCTGCTTTGGAAACATAAGGCTTCTCCCTACTCACTGTTTCTTTCTTCTCCTCGGTATTATTATCAATATCAGAATCCATTTGGGAGGAAGCAAGGAGCCCATACTTTTTAGCAGCTGACCCAAGTTCAAGAGCTCTATCTAGGAGATCCTCAAGTTCAGGGGACACGGTTGCAGCAGACGTCTTCTCTTCAACAGCATCCTGTCCCGAAATGGAGCTAATTTCATGATTAGAGTCGGCTTCAGAGGATAAATTTGCCAATTTTTGGTTATCTTCGGAGGATAAATTTGCCATTTTATGGTTATCTTCAGAGGATGAATTTGCCAACTTTTGGTTATCTGTTGACAAATCAGACATGTGTACTGGGTATTCTGCATCTGGCGCTTCATTCTCAGAACCGGTATCAGACAGTTCTTTAAAAGGCTCAGTGTCTTCAGATTCATTAAGCCCTTCATCTTCACCCCTTACTCTCCTTTCATTCAAATGGGAACCCAATGAAGTCTCATCTAAACGAAATAATATTCCAAAGCCCATGACTAAAGGATGAGGTGGAAGGAAATTTTTCTTCCCTCTGATCATAAAACTGCCAACTGTAAGATATTCCCCAGTAGGAGCGGTTTTGCTTACTTGGTGAGGGTATACCCACCATGCACTAGTAACAATCTTTGAGTTCCAAGCTTGGCTATGACAGACCTACATCACAATAGTTTGTTATACCCAAACAGAACTTTGGTTAAATGTTAAAAATGTAGATGTTTCTAACCATGAGTACCATTTAATGGTCCTGGTCATATAACCCACAAAGCTATGAACGTAATACCACTACTGGCAACCTATTGACATTTGTGAAGAAGATATTTAAAGTTTGGTACTTACAGTGAAAGATCCTGCTTGATTCAATGTAAGTGGTGGTACAGGATTATCAGGCTTGTGATTCTTAATCACAGTACTCGAAGCTCCATGTAATTCTGCATGGACATACCTATTTATCATCAAACACTGATATCAGCATAAAAAACGATTCACCAAATAGCATAGATAACACCGTCAATAATGTGTGCTGAAAAAGAGTATCCAATATGTGTGTTAACATGTTTGAATCGTACTCCGCTACAAACCATTAAGCCAGCTAAATGAGATGATGTTGAGCTGTAAACTTGAAAATAGAAACCTCAGCATCCCAATAACAAGATAAAAGATGCGGAAATCATTTAGATCTCTTTTATTCTTTCCCAGATGCTAGTAAATGGGAAGACAGCAATCACAATTGCCATCTTTTATTCGACTAAAAAATCCTAAGACTAAATAATGACAAGAAATGTATCCTACTGTAATCAATTCAAAAAAAAAGAGCTGCCCAACTAAAAGTTAAAATTAACAGTATGCACTTACAGATCTCCTTTTGACATGTAACGCTTGACAATCATCTCATTTTGTTGAGCATCCCGTCCACTGATAACCAAATAATTCTCACTGCTGATGAACCAATTAAACTTTTCGAACCAGTGCACTTTCCGTATATGTGAAATGGCAGCAACGGATTTTTCCTAATAATTTCACCATAAGCATAGTTAGTAAATCTGACACTGGATAGCAAGACATGGCTGATGTGAAAAGTACACATTCAGCTAAAACTTTTTTAGTGTAAAAATACCTGAGAGAGTTGCTGACGTGTCTTCTTTTCAGCAGCCTTGAAGGCCTTTGCATGAGCCGTAAGAGTCTTTTCTTGTTTGCTCTCTTGTTTTTTCTTTTGCTCATACCACCGTCGAGCATTGGCATGAGCAGAAAGTGATAGATCAACCTCCACCTAAAAAGTGAAATACAGATGATCACAGCGTTAGCATATACTTCATGAGGGCTATCGATAATATCAGTAGCTACTTGATTAATACAGAGTTTGAGACGGATTTTAAATGAATATATCATCTATAACCCGAAAACTGAATACTTAAAGAAGTCAAATATATGAACCTCCCTCCTTATTGCAAAAATCAACAGTTACAGATAAACACATGCACTAGTGACTAGACTACCAAATAAGCAAGAGTAATATGATGTCACTAGCAATAGTGGATGAACAACAGATATTAGAAAAAGAATATGCGGGTATTAAGAAGTCCAAGTAACACCTTTTCCACAGGCTGAGTAATTTCATCATCATCCATTTCATCAAGATTGTTACTCAAAAGCAGGCTCATGGAATTTCTTTCAAGATGTAGTTTGTCAATAAGGCCTGCAACAGGATTTCCAGATTTCTTCTCCTCTTTCACCATCCGGGTTAAATCATCCCAATTCATACCATTTGCAAGAGCTACTCTAACAGCCAAGATAGCAGCATCCACATCTTCTAAATTGTATTCTATAAGTTCTGCCATTGTAACAGCCCGGTCTACTTCTTTCTTCAGTAGTTGCACACGGTTTTCCTGTAATAAAGAACTTTCAGTAAGTTATATGGCACTTATGATATTGTTTAACGAATAATTTTAAAGGTACCATCTATTTACTAAGTGCAGTTTTAGAAACTGCACATACCACATCCTACATGCATTTTGAATATTCCTGGTTCCGTTTTGGTAACAAGCACTTGCTAACTCACAGTGAAGGTTTTATATGTTTACTTGGTTTAAGCAAGCATAAGTCTGGTATGAACTCAAGGGCTGGATAGAATTGATCATTTGGATAGGAGACCTTAAAACTAAAAATAAGAGCAAACCGCTATGTAACTGCTGCCAATTAGTCAAAATGAGGAGAAAGGTTGAGAACCAACTATTTTAATCCTTGGTTTTAGAAAGCGTGACACGCTCCCAGGCACAAGGAGAGAGCTTCATGTACGCACAGTGCTGGGTATGCATATGTCACTCATAAGTTAATTCTAGATAAGATTTGCTACTCGTTAATCCTTATGTAAACAAAAATAAGATAATAAAAAGAAATACACACAACTTATTTATATAAGTATGAACAATGTCAAAGTGCAGCCTAAGAAGCTTAAGAAAAGAAAAAAAATAGAAAAAAAAAACAAAAGAGTTATTCTATCTTATTTAATTTTTATTTATCATAGTATATAAAATAAGAAACCAAAAAAATAAGAAAATAAATTTTGTATATTAAGTATCAATATATCATAATAAAAATAATAAACAAAAGAAATTCTATTTCATGCAGCACACATCACCCTTTCTGGATCAAATAATTCCCAAAGATTTTGATTGAAAAAAACACATATGAATATGCTGTCATCAATTTATTGAAAGCATATAGAGATGAACATGTCTATCCCTTGAACCAAGTTAAAGCATTTGTCGTAACAAGGATATCCTAATAACTCCCCAAAATGCAATATAGTAATAGCTTGATTTGAGTATTTGGCTATTGTTGTATAGGTTATTGTTTTTGGACACCCCTGTATCATCCTACCCCTCTAAATTCGGACTTGATCTCCATTCCAGTAATAATGTTTCAACTTTCAGCTTTTATGTTTAAACTAAAAATTATGATGAATTACTGAATTAGGACCTGGTCATTGCGAATTTTGGAAAGCTTTTGCATTGCCGAACTCTCTTTTGCTTGTTGTTGCTGTTCAGCACGCTGGCTCTCAATTTTACTATAGAATTCATCCAATGCAGCATCAAAGGTCTCAAATTTCACAGATACCCTCAATCTGAACTGATTTAACAATAGCGGGCAGAACTCATCATAAATCTGAAAAAGAGATCAAAACATGTCAAGACAATATGAAAAATAGTTGGCGTTATTACCAAAATGAAGAAAATAGAGTCTTGCTTACTTCTTATCCTGCATGTGTATGCAAAGAAAGATAAGGTTGAAGAAACGTGAAGACTGAAGAGTTTTCATTATTCATTTAATGAAATTACATAAAACTTGAACATCAGAGAGAAGAAATTTTAAGGAAATCATATTAGACATGCTTATCAAACATGGGTTTATTTATATAGAGTTAGACACTTGAACATTTTTATTAGGTTATTTATTACTCCCACCATTCTAAAGAAAAAATCTTTACCTTTAAGGCTGATTATATATGTTAATATAATCATATATGGTACCACAAATACCAGAAAATCATAGGCCTGAATTTCACTACTAAGCTAATAGAATCAGTACAAACAAGGATTAAAGCAAAAGTTAACCTGATCAGTGCCAGACGATTCAACAGGGATGTGATCCTTTCCTATTTTCTTTTCTTGCATTAAGATGTATCCTTCTGGAATTTTGGCACCAGATATAACATCCTCCAGCCAGTCCTCAAACCTCTTAACACCTTCAGTAAGATCCTGAATGCTACTATCCTCTAATTTCATGTCCTTAGAAACTTTCAAGTTTGGAGTTAAGCCAGCATCTAATATAATATGTTCTGATAATGCTGGTCCATATCCCAAAGCCTCTCCAAGAACAACCTTCAATGTAGCTTGTTTGCTATTGGTACTATCCTTCTTTTTAGCGGAATCACCGGACTTAACAGCCTTGCGATTGCCCTTTTTAGCTTGTGGGGCACCAGACGTGTCATTCACATCTTCCACATGTTGCTCAATTTTTTGATTGTTGAATGATGTTAATGTTGACTGTAGCTTTGCACTATCAGTTCTCTGAAAGAGTCTACAATTTTCAATAGGATAAGGATGGCGTGCCATGATTGCAAATCCCTTATCATCATCTCTGAATGAAGTTAGTTAGTTAGTTAGTTAGTTAGTAGGTGGTTGTTTAATTCATAATAATAACAAAAAGCAAGAAAGAAAGAAAGAAAGAAAGAAAGAAACCTGTGTGAGCGCAGAAGAGTTAAAACCATGAAATCGGAATCGGTGAGTATAATGTTTCCTTGTGCATATAACTCCAATATAATGTAGTAAGCATTAGCACCGACCCCAAACTGAAAGAGAACAATCCGATCATATCCAAGCTGCCTAACATCTTCAAGCCTTCTAGTTCTGATGTGTTTACGCAACTTGAGAGTAAAGCCAGAAGGAGTATTACTTTTATCCCTGAGATAAGCAGTGGTATGCAAGCGGACACCACTTTCCATGAGCAACAACACCTTCTCACTCTCTCCAGATTCAGTAATACCACTGCTATTCATTAACTTGAATACATATGTCTGCAATCCAAAATCTAGGTGAGTTGAATTGAATTGAAATACAAACAATGAATGAATGAATGAATGAAGAGTAGTTGTAGGAAAAAGTCAAAGTGTTGATGAAGTACCTTAGGAGAGAGGTCGTAGACGTTAGAACAGCGCATCCCTATTAGCCGACGTAAGCACTTCACCTCGGCGGCCACATCCGCCGTGTTCATCCGAACCTTCACCATCTCTCTCTCTCTCTCACGCTTCAAGCACACACGACTTTTTTTTTTTTTGGAACTCGAAAATTGAAAATGGGAATAATATAGAGTTTAGGGCAAAACACATACATACATTATGGATCCCAACTATTTGATTATTGATTCATAATAGTCCCAACTACAAAAATAACTATCATCGGTTTTAACTTTTAGATATTTTGCTCTCAATAGACCCCCGTTAACCCACACTAACGCCATTAGCCATAACTCACAATTCTAGGTAATTATTCACGGGATTTGAAAGAGAGAATCAAGATGATGATATTGGTATGTTCAATTGCAGAAATAAGCATGGTTCGTCGGTTGTAGGTTGATGTTCTCCTCGGATGGGATGACCGGAACCGACAATTAAACCATCGAAATGTGGAATTATTATCGGCCAACTGTAAAAATGTGGGATTAATAAAATTTATTTTGCCTTTTAATAATATACAATTTGCCCTACATTAATCCTAATTTAAGAAATTACTTTTGGCAGTCTCAACTTGCAAACTATTTTCCTTCATTGATCATTTTCTTATGGAGGTCTAACACGGTTAATTTTTGGTTGTTTTTTTAGATTTCAGTACTAAATTACACTTTTAACGATATGGAAAAAAATCAAAAAATAAAAAAAACCGTCATTCATTTATCACGTTAAGGGCTATTTGTTGGATAAGAATCATTTGTACAAGAACCTTCATCTTCTATATTTTTATTAATAATTATTTATTATTGGAACAAGAAATTTAATGCCCATGACTTCTAATAGGGGTGAGCAAATGTCGGTTCGGTTCGGTTCGGTTCGGTTTTTACATATAACCGAAACCGATAATCGAAGTTCAGTTTTAGGAAAAACCATAACCGTAACCGATCGGTTACGTCGGTTTGGTTAATTCGGTTAATATGTTGGTTATCGGTTCGGTTTCGGTTATGTTCGGTTAATATCCAAACATAAAGCTTGTGCAAACTTGTAAACTTAAAATAGTTAGTAAAGTGTTTGGATCTTTTTCAAGAATGCAAATATATATAAAAACGCAAGTAAAATACATGAAATACCGAGGAAACAAATAAAAAAATGCTTAAACCATATGGATATACATGAAAAATACATGAGTTATATAAAAGATATATTTCAAGTACATAGATGTATATGAAAGATACATGAAATATACCGAAAATACATGAAAATATATTCCAAATACATGGATATATGTATGAATCAAGCTTCATATAAAGGGTGAGATCATTCCCTGCCATCCATGTTTTGTTAAAGAAATGGTGAGTTATACAATTTTGACCTTAGTTGCTACTTGCTAATAGGGATGTGCATGGGTCGGTTTGGTTCGGTTTTTACCATTAACCATAACCATAACCAAACTTTGGTTATGGTTAATCGGTTATGAATTCGGTTATGGTTATTTCAGTTATTAACCATAAACTTCAATTAAAAATAACTTTCGACTAAAGTTTAGAAATTAAAACCGTGTGGGTCTACAAAATAAAAAATGGAACTTACGATGGTGGACTTAGCTTAAGTTTTTTTTATAAGACTAACAAGATTACATTTTTTTTTTGTTAAACTACCAATGAGGGATCATTGTTAATAAGATATTTCTAGACAATAAAAAAACTTACCTAAGCTTAAGTTTAATTCTTTATTAAAATAAAGGTCACCTACATCGAGATCGTTTTGTTATTAGCATATTTTTATCTTAGTAGAAAACTCTACATGGTTAGTGTAAAACATAAACCTATTACAAGAATTAAAATTAGAAGTTCGGTTCGGTTTTGGTTATATCGGTTAACCAATGTTTCATAACCATGACCATAACCGCTCAGTCGGTTAAAGAAATTTCATAACCATAACCATTGGTTATGTCGGTTATCGGTTAAAATCGGTTCGGTTATGTCGGTTATTGGTTATGGCGGTTAATTTTGCTCATCCCTACTTGCTAACATGAAACTTTAAAAAAAAAAACTATAGATATTTGACCCGATCCACTGGACATGGATACCGTTTTCGCAGTTGACAAAAAATGGTAGACCCAATTCACAACACACCCTTACCCTTTTCATCTCCTCCTTCCTTCCTTTCGCTTCATTCCTTTCCTCTGTACAAATTCAGTTTAATTTAATTTAATTTAATTTAAATATAAATAAATGGCTGATGATGATGATGATGATCAACCCCAAAAAACATATTATTTGGTAGACGAGATCATCCTCGAAATCTTTGCAAGGCTACCCATCAAACCCCTCTTCCGAACCAAATGCGTTTCCAAACATTGGTACTCTTTATCCTCCCACAAATCCTTCACCTTTCTTTACAACCACCTCTCCCTCAAACACGCCATGGTCCTTTTAGAACTCACCCATTCATCCTCCTCTACTTTAATCCTTATTGACAACAAAACCGGTGTCTCTGAACTCTCTTTGAATTTTATAAAAGACAGACTCAAAATTAGGGCTTCTTGTAATGGACTCCTATGTTGTTCAAGTGTCCCTCATAAGGGTCTTTATTATGTTGTTAATCCCATTACTAGACAGTTTAAGTTGCTTCCCAGGAGTCGGGAACGACCCGTTACCCGGTTTTATCCCGACGGTGAAGCCACGCTTGTAGGCGTCTCCTGTGATTTGTTCACTAATAGGTATAATGTTGTTTTGGCTGGTTATCATAGGATGTTTGGTCATAGACCTGAGGGGAAGCTTATTTGTTCTGTGTTTGATTCCGAGACGAATAAGTGGAGGAAGTATGTTTCTGATGAGGATGATCATGGGTTTACTCATATGAATAGGAACCAGGTTGTGTTTGTCAATGGTTCGCTTCATTGGATGACGCAGAGTTTCGCGTATATACTTGTTCTTGATTTGAGTTTGGATTCGTGGAGGCGGATACTGTTGCCGGATGAAATGGGGTGCGGGAATGGGAGTGGGAATCGGGTTTATTTGTTGGAGTTTGATGGGAAGCTGTCTGTGATTCAGATTTCGAGTGTTTGGATGAACATATGGGTGTTGCAGGATTACGGGAAGGGGGAATGGGAGTTGATTGATCGGGTGAGTTTGCGGTGTATTCGTGGAATGGTTCCTGGGGTATTTCCGATAAGTCAAGGAGCGGATTACGTGTTTCTTGCTGGGCATAAGCAGGTTTTGGTTTATCAAAGGAAGACAAGAAGTTGGAAGGAAATGTATTCTCTGAAAAACAATGCTACAATGCCGTTGTGGTTCTCTGCGCATTCCTTCCGTGGCACTATCTTTTCATGTCGTTAAGGTGAATAATTTAGCACTGTAGCTTATTACAGTTTATGCTGCTTTTCATGCTAATTAGTTAACTTTGTTAGTAAAAGTTGAGGAAAATGCTTAAAAATATTGTACGAAAGTTATATGTACTGCCATGTATAGGAAGGAGTATACAAACTCTTTGTTTGATGTATATTTGGTCCAAAATAATGATTGGTAGTTATCATGAATGAAAGGTTTTTGTTTTTCCATCCCATTGAAGGTTTGCAAGTCAAAAGGTCACACTTTAAACCAAACAAGCTCGCTCATGTGTGGTGGTTGATTCACAATATTGTGTCAAAATGGATTAGAAGCATTTTTTTTGTTGAATTTTATTAAATAGTTGATATGTTAAATAGACTGTTAACAGAATAGATATGTGTTATATTCAAGTCTGCAATTTCACAGGGTCAATAGGGCCGGTCTTTGACCCCTCTGATCGGTATCCAATATGGATACCAGGGCCAGAGGGTCTCCTCCACATACCCTTTTTTTTAATTGGCGTGTTTCAGTGGTCATTTAGTATGCCTATACTGTGTCTGGTGTTTCAGTCAGTCCATTGAATGAATGGCTTTCTTTCTGTTCCTTTGTTTTCCCACAGACACGAAGCTAATATCATCACGTAATTAGCCACCAATGTCAAATTGTTGTACTTAAAATTCTAGAGTTAATTAAATAAAGGACTAATCATAATTTCATTGAAAGGGACTGATAATTTAATTTATAGATTCAATGCTGGTTAAGCAAAGGCTACCAATTAACTTGATGTTTACTTAACCTATGAATTAAATTAACTTGCCTTGTTTAAAAGCAACTGTATGAAAAGAGACAGATGCATGCAGAGTACCATATTTGTTCACTCTATCCGTCCACATAATCACAACTTATTTTCTTGGTGTTTAAAGCATGATCAAAAGCTGTAAATAAATTGATTTAATTTTATAGAGAAAAGTGGACCAGAGGATCCACAGTTGATGCAACGGTTCGACCATGTCATTGATCATCGGTGTTCTGTCTTGCAAAAATCACGCCTAGACGCCGAGTACTCCACCTTAAGCACCTAAGCGCCAAGTACTCGATGAAAAAACCCCGAGTACTCCCCTATTAGACCGGGTACTCGCAACTCCCCAGTTAACCGAGTTGGCTCCGCCTAACAATTTCTGCAACTATGGTCCTGACCCAACTCTCTCTACGCACACGTTTTAATGTTTTATCCAATAACTCAAGACAATATTGATTCTCTATGGTGATCTCTAACTATACACATTTTTTTTTGTTTTGATAAATCAAGATCCTTTTGTTAAAAAAGAAAAAGATGTTGGCTTTGCTATGGTTATCAAACATGTTTTTATGTAAGTGGTTGATCAACGTCAAAGTTAGTGATAAGTGTAAAGATGATCACTACATAACATATACGATTATTGGTGACCAATTCCAACTTAACAAGGGAATAGAATGTGTCCTCTACAATCTCGATAGATACAAATAATAAAAGAACAATGAATCTTCCATGCTCAGCTCAAACACCATATAAATGATGTATTTGCTACAACACTTCTACTTGGTCTTTTATTAAATGATATAGATGCAATCAATCAATAGGTAAGCATAACATCTCAATCTAATTAATTCAACTAAATTTCAACTTTTTTCTTTTACGTTTATACCAACTTAAAACCTTAAGGAAGCTTCACATTAACTTTGCCATTTCTTTAAAAAAGATATCAAAGTAAAACACAATAGAATCATCTATGCTTAGACACTACGTGTTATCTTACCTACACATAGCGCTTCTACCTACGTCACAATAAGTAGTAAATATTTCGTAATAACAAATGAAACATGACACCGTTTAAAACATTAAATCATTATCAATAATGATACAAATGCATATATAGAAAGGTTGTCGGAAAGCCACATTTTGAAAACCATTAGAGAAAAGAGCCTTATGATGACCCTTCACCCTTGAGTAAAATGTTTTGATTCCGTCACTAACACAAAGACTACCATAAAGCCAGCTTTTGAGAACCCAAAATTTGATGTGAAGATGGATATCACGAAGTGTATTTGTTATTACCAATTTACCACTAGCTAGTATAATTTATAAATATAGATACTGAAAAACAAATTCTTATAATTTGAAGTATTTTATTTTACATGGAACACTTATATATAGATATATATATATACTAAATCAAAATGGATATGAAAGAACATAACCACCAATCTGTTGTCCAGTTGACGTATATAATTTGTTGAAGAGAAAATTAACAAGTTAACAACCAAAGAGAAAAGGACGACAGCTTTGCTTGCTGAATAACATAACATAACATATATATAGTCAAGACTCAAGAGGCGTGTAAATTAAGCTCAAACTTAAAAGATAATCAACAACTGACTATTCATGTTGAAACTTTTTCTTTTCTTAGACTATAAGGACTTAAGGAGTGGTGTGGGTGGGTGTGTGTGTGTGTATGTGTGGGAGAGGGGGGGGGGGGGGGGGGCGGGGGGGAAGAGGGGGATGAAGCGCCATGTGGCACTTGTGGGACCCATGTGGGGGGAAAAATTTGTGGGGAGTGGAAGGGGGGAAGAGGGGGGAAGGAAATAATATTATATTGTGTTAAAGTTAAAAAAAAAATACTTGACCAATCAAAAGGTGACACCTCACACCCAAGCCCCGCCCCACGCCAGTTGACTTCTCCCCACCCCCTCCTTCCTGCCCTCTCCACGCCGGGGTGGCGGTGGTGTCCCCTCCCCCCCCCCCCCCCCCCCCCCCCCTTCCCGCCCCCCACTCCGGGTGGTCTTAAAGATGAAAAAAAAATCTTGCTTTTAACAAAACAGAGACTTCCTTTTTTTATGAAACTTTTTGTTAAATGATTGAATCATCTAATCTATAAACTTAAATTCACTCACAAAATACTTCCTTTTTTACACTTAAGTTACGTAATTATCACAAGTTGCAGCTTGTTTGTTTGTTTGTTTAAAAGGTTATCAACACCATATTTTGTAGACTTTTTTCACGGTTCATTTAATTTTGATGGTCCCAGGAGTCTATCAAAAACATGTCACAAATTACGTTACAATTTTTTAAAAACGATTGACCTAACAATAAACTGCAACTAGTTTAAAAAAAAATGAACTTACAAATCAAAGTTGGGTGAGATTCATTGATCTTTGTATTAGCTTAAATAGGCTTTGTGATTCAAAAAGAGATAGCGGCGCAGCTTGTTGCCCGTTTACCAACTATCCATATGTAATTTGTCTTATTTATCAATACCCTTTTCCAACTACTTGCAAGTTTCTTTAACTCTAGCATATAATATCTAGCCTGTTCAACTAGAATTAGCATACCAAGATAGGCACATTAAGACTAAACACAATGTTTGCCCAATCAATAAAATAATATTGTTTACTTAAAAATAAGAAGCTACAATTTTGCTGCTTTACTTTGACTACACATCCAAATGAATTCTGATAGTGATTATTATATGCTTCTGTCAATATTTAACAGTTACAAAACAATCAAACTTTAAATGCATCCAACACATGATAATCATTAGAGGAGATGTTTCTAAGCTAATGAATGTCTACAAGATAAAATTTCTAGAAAATCAAAAGTTGGATCTCCTTCTTGATCCTAATCACTTTTAAAGTAAGTATCAACTTAGCCATTCACTGAATGCCAAGTGGCACGTATGATTTGTCCAACACACATCGAGGAGGAACGCCTATATAAATCATGCAGTTTGCAGGAAGGGTAAAAATAAATCCAACACTTTAACTAAATCATGGCAGCGTCGGTCAGTACTACCACCATTGGCAGGCTGATGGTAACTACATGCATGAGCATGAGCATCCTCCTTTTGGCATCTGCGAAAGCCAAACTACCTAAGTCTGATATGGATCTTTTAGAGTTTCCATTGAACTTAGAATACTTGGAAGCCGAGTTCTTCTTATATGGATCCATGGGAAGGGGTCTGGATCACATCCAGCCAAATCTTACTGGAGGTGGACCGCCACCTGTAGGTGTAAGGACGGCTAATCTTAGTCCTCTAGTCAGAGATATAATTGCTCAATTCGGTTATCAAGAAATTGGTCACATCAGGTCAACTCAACTCAACTCCTTCTAAATTATGTACACACACATTGTTTTAAACAATATATTAGTGTATGCAACTTAAAAACCAACATACCTCAACTTTCTTAATCTAAAATTGATTAATGTCTGTATGTATGTATGTATGTATGTATGTATGTATAACAGAGCAATAAAAAGCACAGTGCCTGGATTTGCTAGGCCGCTGATGAATTTAAGTGCAGCGTCATTTGCAAATGTTATAAACAATGCATTCGGAAGGCCCTTACATCCACCCTTTGATCCCTATGCCAACGATATAAACTATCTGATTGCGTCCTACGTCATCCCTTATGTTGGCCTCACAGGTTATGTTGGCGCAACTCCACTGCTCCAAACCCCTACCGCAAAAAGGGTATATCTAATTCTTAATCTTAAATTATTATTTTATCTATAAAAATATTCCTCTGGACATAAACTTTGATTAATTTACTAAAGCCTATAGGTTTAATCGATATGAATTAAACATTAGCATATATATGCTACGTGTTATGTTTTCCCTTCATTATAAATGAAAAACGTATGTTATGTTACTGGCAGCTTGTAGGCGGTCTTTTGGGAATAGAATCAGGACAAGACGCGGTTCTTAGAACCCTTCTTTACCAGCGGGCAAAAGAGAGATTAATTCCATATGGTGTGACAGTAGCTGAAATTACTAACAGGATTTCAGAGCTACGAAACAAGTTAGGTGACGCTGGCCTAAAAGATGAAGGACTCATCAACATAGATGTAGGAGGGGAGATAACAGGAAACATTTTGGCTGCTAATAAGAGGTACTGGTTATCGTATGGTCGAACATCAGAGGAAGTATTGCGTATCGTGTATCAAACTGGAAAAGAACAACATCCTGGAGGTTTTTTTCCTTGTGGTGCTAATGGGACAATTGCTAGACAATATCTAAAGTCTGCCAAATAATGAATTTATCATTATTATTACCATTGTTTTTCACTATTTACAAATATTTATCTTTATTATTTGATGTCCACATGCAGCAAGTGCAATGAACCACATACGTCCCCTAAGAAACAGCCCCTTGAAACATTACTGCAGTGCTTTGCTACCTTCAAACATTGGCTGTCCTCCGTTTTTTCCAAATGATGATGCTGGTGAATGATTCTCTTAACGTTAAAAGAACACAAACTTGTCTTCACTTTAACTAAAAACTTAAAGTAAAAATGGCATGATACAACAGATCAAGTAAGAAAAAAAGGGAAGCAGATGAGGATGGATCTACTCATCATCGTGATGGGTATCCGTTTTGGTGATATGGTTGAAGGGATGGGTTCGCATATAGGCCTCTGGTCGATAAAAGCCCATATCGTTCATCCTGTTGCTTATGGCATGAAGAATGGCCTTCTTTTTCCCCCCATATTCATCTTTGTTTAGTTCGACTAAGTCATTGGCCTCGGCAGCCAAGTCACGAACAAAGGCAAAGATGTTATCCTCCCAGAGCAGAGCTTGAGGCGCTCAATGTCATAGCCAACGAGCTTTCCAGTCTCCCATATGTCCCTGACCCGCTCTTCCAGGAAAGGGGTTCTTTCCTGGGCGTATCGAATCATCTCATCTTTTTTTGTCTACATCATAACAACAACAAGTAATAACTTACTTAATAATGCTCATATGCTGCTGCTGCTGAATCATTATTGACTGACAAGCATTAGGTGAAATTGGGGTGGTTTATCAACAATAAGAATACAAATAATCAGTGAAATTGAGAGAGAAAGAGTACCAATTTTCGTCTCCTCCATATCTTCCGACACCCAACGCCGCCGTTGTCATTGCCCTATAAATATAAATAAGGATAATTATCATCATCTATATATATATATATATATATATATTTTTTGACAAGCCAAACGAAACTTTTATTTATACCCAAATGACCAACAAGAAGCTGGCCATCAATATACAGCCCACCACATTTCGCCTAACAGATCGTACCCAAACTCAAAACCCAAAACAACGACCCCCCTAACTACACCAAAATAGAACAACACAGATTTACACACCGATACAACCCATTACCAACATATAAAATTTACTTGACTCCCCAATTAAACCTCAATAACCAGACACAATCGGACAGCAGCGAACCACCAAACAGAGCGCCATCTCGGAGACATGGGTTCGACCTTGGAGATAACATCATCGAAAGATACCTGACAGCAGTACCTTGGCAACTGCAGGCCGCACTTAATCTGATCCGGTTATCCACTTAAACCTTTACAGCCCCTAACCAACCTTAAAACCAGCGGATGATTATCAATCCTGCCACAAACTTCAATTGCTTGCGACCCATTTAAAGCTGACATGTAACCTGAATGAATTTTTCCATTAACTTATCTCTTCATAACCAATACAAGTGAATTTGATTTATGTCATGAATGTCAGCCATATCTTTCACCATAGACTTGCTTCTAGTATCTTGCATATGTTTGTCAAATTTCATAAATTGCAAAACGACTATGTAACGCCGAGACGGCTAACACCAACCCAACCCAACCCAACCCAAATATAATATGCAGCTTGATCCCAACTAACTCACGCCAAGACGCACACTATGATGTTCTCTCGGCATACATATTTCACCACGAAATTGAATATGACACTACTCCCCCCGCCCTATTATCCAAACGCAGCCAAATAACTAACCCATCTATACATACATAAGGAAGGAAGCAAGGGTTGGAGAATTACCTTGGAATAATGTATACAGAGGCTGGAACGCCGCCGTGGGCTGATCTGGTGTATATGACGACAATAGAGAGAATAAAGATACAGATTTGTATTATTATTATTATTTACATTTACAGACCCCAAAGCCATTGCCATTCCTTATCTTCTTCTTCTTCTTCTTCTTTCACTACTTTTACGAACCTAAACCCAGACCACTTACTTGTTCCACTCCTTTTTAAAACTTTGACCATCGGCCCATTCACAAGGTGTCTTACTTTATCCATTTACGAGGGATCCCAAAAATGTTGCCCAAAATAACATTTCAACATTTAAAGCAAAATGATCCAAGATATCAGGAAATTAGATATTAATCTCTCTCGCCGTCTTATTCGTAAAACTTTGCCATACAAAATAGGAACAAAAACAAAAGCTTAGAATAAACACATTGCTCATTGAATGGTCACATAATTCCTCAACCTGTCATTTTTTAAGAGAAATCATCTTAAACAGTATAAGGCATTTCAGATGCATTTGGAGCAACACAAATAATAGAAGCAAAATTTTGATTAACTTATATACTCCGTTGATAAAAGAGAATACAAGCTTCCGAAATAAGTGCGGTACTTTAACCTACAGCCCAGCCATAGGCTACGGCGGGTAGGTTACGGTAACCCACAAGCCTTACGGCTGGGGTACAACATAAAGCATGACGTAGGTGGACCACAGGTTACACCGGGTCTGGGTCACGATGAAATTGGATCGGAGGTGGTTCACGGGTCAGGTTGTTTGGGTAAAACCGTATCTAACGTTATGTTCCCAAGTTTAGTTAAGGAAAGAAAATTTAAGAAACAAAAAGAAACACTTCTCTTATCTCCTTTTCTTTTCTCCTCATTTCCTTTCCTTTCCCTTCTTTTCTATCCAAATCTTGGGAGGAAGAAAATAACATTTGTTTTCTCTCCTTTCCTTTCTTTTCCCTTCTATAAAAAAAAACTTTGAAACATCAATCCTTCCATTTCCTTTCTTTTTCCTAATTAAAAAAAAAAACTCTGTTTCCTTGCAATTCGGCAATAAGAAATAAGACAACCAAATTTTTTGGTAGAGTTTCCGAATTAGCATGATATGAGCTTTGGGGTCGGTATAAAATTTCATATACTCATGTATCATTTCAATACTAAATTTATGAAAAATACAATAATATCATGAATGAAATTGCTCAACGACAGAACCCTAACTTGATACACAAGTGATATGGTGACCTATTAAAGGATAAACATCACTCACTATTTGTAGTTGAACATTTTTTCAATTACATATCCCATCTGGTCTATACATACAATATGATATCCCTCAATCTTCATAATGTGATGGTGCACCTGCAGGATAAAATTCACACCTGTGGATAGAAAACGAATCAGTTGATGATAAACCATTTGTTTCATTCTTAACTTTGTGAAAATGAAGAATTAAGTGGAGTCGTTCTAAGTACACCATTATTACCATTGCCTGAGGCAACTTCAGAAGTATAAACGATAAGGTGTAGATGACAGTTGATAAGACTACTGCTGTTATCACATTGTACATGAGCCGCTTATCATCTTTACTAGGTACAAAAGCAATCTTCAAAGTGTTGGTCAGTTCAAACAGCCTGTATGACACCTGCAACCAAGTTTCCACAAACCAGGCAGGTCAATAAATCATTATCAATTTTCTCTATAAACAACACTTATTTACCGCAACATATATGGAAGTTGTAAGCATGAAATTCAACATTGGGTAGTCAGGAATCAGAGAAAGCAACAATTTCGGCTGACCATCTGCCACTCCTGATCTGCAGACCAATAATTTGCCATGCAAAACAACAAATAAGATTATTACTCAATATTATTAAAAACTAAAACTTGCCATGATATAAAGCATCAATAAGATGACAGCTTACATACCTTAGCCATATGTGAATCTGAGAGATGTAGGTTTCCAAAGTGATTTTACCCAGCCACCTAATGAATAAAAGAAGCTCACGTTAAAGCTCAAGAAATAATTATTTATACCGCCGAACAAAAAAATTATAAAACTGGAAGAATCAGTACTTACGCTAAAAGTGTCAGGGAGTAACTACGGAAATGTTGGGTGACATTCCGGAGGCTTATATACACACTATAAGCAAAAAACAGCAAAGAAGAAAAGAATCAGAACTGTAAATAAAAGTATGAAAAGTAAATACTATCTGAAGCCATCTGGATAACCGTAGCCTCATAAAATAGAGCATTTGATGAGCACACATACGTGATGGGGATCCAGGAGGTATAAGGATGGTACTTATTGTATGAGATTTTGGGAAGCTTGTATATATACTCCAGCCACAAATAACCAACCTAAGATAAACATACAAAATTTAAGAATTTCTGATAAAGAAACAACTTGGGAATGAGAATCATAGACACAAAAAAAAAAGAAATACCGTCACGGATACTATCACAACAGAAATTTTGATTGATACTCTGCGTTTAACCTCTGCTTCCTCCAGCTTTTCCATCCACCTCTCAACCTATGGTAGCAGTTAAGCAGAGTCGCACACAAGCAGATATACATAAGTACACACACACACACATATATATACACACACACATGGCCCTTACAGTTGGGTGGTAGTAAGCATACAACATTCCTATAATCCATATGTAGCGATCAAGGCCAGACCGGAAATGCCATTCATGCATAACATGGAGGTTTGGCTTTGAAGGGTCAGTGTATCCTGTGATATACATACATATACATATGTGCCAATCACTTCACTTCACAAATTGTTGATAATAAGAATTTAGAAACACTAAAATACATACCAACAAGAAAAGTGAATGGAGCCCAAACAAATTCAAACACTCCAGGTACCTCCCATATCAGAATAACTGTCAAAAGACAAGCTACAAACTTTGCAGCAATGACTTTACCATTGTCGTTGTATTTGTTGAAGATACCAAGTGCCCCGTAAACCATGAGAGTGAAAAGGGTGTGCATGGGGCATATGTAGTACAGCATATAACTGTTGTTAAGAACAACACAACAGAATAACACCAGGAAGTTGAGCCGCCACATCATCTATCAAACAGTAAATAAATAGCACACTTAACTAGCACGCACACAAAATTTTAAACAAGTAGCTGCAAATATTAAACATGTACCTGCGCAAACCTGGCAAGGCTGAAATCTTTGCGGATGTAATAATAAGAGAAGTTGCCAAACCCAGTCATCCAGACATATGCAGCAATAAAAATGCGTATGGCATTGTATATTTCTGTTGCAGCGAAGTAGTGGTACAGTAAAAACAAAACCTGTAGATGATTGATCAACAGTCAGATAACATCAATAGGGAGTGTGTGTGTGTATGTATTGTTAATTTACTATAAAATATAAATGGACAGAATACGGATATCAAAAGGTTGACTAACCTGCATCCAACCTTTCCATTCCTCAGTTTGATGTCTGTTAAGATACATAATGGATTTCCCAGAGAAAGGTGATTTATCATGATGTATTTTGAAAGAGGTAATTGCTGATACTATGATGAGAAGAAAGTATAGAAACAAGAAAAGGTCCCGATTGTAACTCTGCAGACACAAATAACGCTCAGGCAACAAGAACTATCAACTAAGATAAGATCTAACTAAATCTAATGCAATTTCATTAATTAACACCTTCTTGGAATCGGGAAAGAAGTTGGTTCGGTCACATAAGTAGAAGTAGAACATTATGAGCCCAAACTCCGATCTGGAGAAAGAGAACAAAAAAGAGCATCACAAATTGTTCAATATCTAATTTGAGATTTAAAAAAAAAAGATAAATAGAACTTGAAAAGTGATGCATAAGACTAATAACATACATAGCTCTCAATGTCAAACGATTCTCTAGCAAGAAAGACTCATCCATTGTAATTAGCCTGTTGAAAACATGATTGCATTAGTCTGCCACCATAACAAATTGATATTAGAAGGAAATAGCGAAAACAAGAAGGCCAAGAAACCTGACAACTGGAGATGCTATAGTTGAACTATGGCTTATAGGAGCAGCCGACTGGAGAGTACCCCCTTCAAGTAAAAGAGCTCTATCATCTTCCTTCAGGGTATCATTTCCCAATTCAACCAAGTTGATATCGGAATCCCTGCCACTAAAAATGAGTTATTAAATAAAGAAGAAAACAAGTCGCAGGATCAGATCAAACTAAGGTACAGCATAAAAAATTGAATTATACAACAATCTGATGCTAGCTAAAATATCAATTGCAGTGCATGATACTCATGAGTAATGAACAAAAACAACTGGAAAGTGGCAACACTGTGACAGAAAACAATAGGGAATTAAAATTAAAACTCACGGTTTTATGGAGGCTGCTGCTGATGCAGTTTTCTTGTAATGGAGAAACTCTGAATATAACCAAGCGACACAAACTGGGATAATTCCAAGTAAAAAAGACACCTGCAATATGCAGCAGATGGATTCAAACGAAAGAAGCTAGGGAATCAGTAAAGTCTAATGAGTTGCAAAAATGAGTTATTGTTTAGTCAACTTTATATATATTTGAATTTGAATTATAATAATAATAATTAGCTTGTGATGTGATGTGAAGCAAATGAAAAGTAATAAGAAAACTTGCAACATATCAATCGGTTGTGTAGAAGCAGTAATTAGTGAATAGGCAAAGAAGAGGGTTCTTCTCAGTTATTAAGACTGACTATAGCTTATTATGCAAAAGTAAAACCATGAAGAAGAAGAAGAATATAAACCCTAAATGGAGAGGTTTAGCAATAATTAATTATAATATAATTATTCCTACAGCACAGCACATTACATGAAATGACATTCTGGATCTATAAAAAAGTAAAGAATATTTATTTGCAACAAGGATTATTACTTAAATAATATAACATTAGATGAAGTGAAGTGAAGTGAATAATAATAATAATAATAATAGGGAAGCAAATGCGTGGGGTATTGAAATGAAATGAAATGAAATGAAAAGATGTAATAGGGAAGGAAGGAAGACGATAACAATGAAGTTACCTGACCAGGCGTCAAATGGCCGGTGATCACCATTACGAATGAATGAATGAATCGGAGTTGCTGGATTACAACTTAGAAGAAGCAACTAACTAAGTGCAATGCATTCCAATCCAAGTGTTTGCTCTAATCAAATCAAATCTAAACAAATACCGCCACCGACACTAGTAATAATATTTTAGATCAGATCTCCTCCCCGGATCTTATTATCGCTTTCTAACTATTTATAACCAACGCTACCCATCACCCACAATCCTTTTTTTTTTCTTATCTTCAAATGTTACTAATTTCACTCTATTTTACGCTATTAATCTTAAAACTAATTCCTCTTATTTTTTAGACCAATAATCTTAAACTCTATCCTTGCTCATATCCTCACATTAGCCCCCACAATTTATAACCTAACCTAACGTGACCTGACCACCACATGCCTATGACCTTGTCATCAACGGACGTCATATCAGATGTGTGATTTGACAAACACATATGTAGGGCTGTTCAAAATCGGATAATCCAAAATTCGGATATCCGAAATTCCGGATTCGGATCTCAATATTGACTATCCGAAATTCGGATTATCCGATTTTAAACACCCCTACACATATCTTTTGTGTGTCATACAGTCAGTCCATTTGACTTTTTTTTACGTGTAACATAACCTATATGAGTTAATATAGATCGTATATTTGTATGACATGTTTGTAGTTTCTAATAATGTGTTAATAATGTTTCTTTAACTAGTCAATTGTGTGTTGCCATACAAAATAAACTTTTTTTTCCTTTGAAATTATAATCACACAATACGTTTGTAAGTTTATTAGACATACACTTTCACTGCTTAATTATCTATAAAATCAGCTAATCACTCTTCGGCTTATTTATGATTCTCAACATCCCAAAACATGGTAATTTATTTTAAATCCATATGCCTATTCAAAAATTTGAACTCGTAAATAGACAAAATACTCAACAATTGCGGATAATCCATAAAAGTAAATAATATTAAGGATTAAATAAAGTAAACACAAGGTGAATACACATGCATGAAATAAATTCCAAGTAATAATCAAAGTAAAGTCAAGGTAATTATGAAACTATATATAACCGTATATATAAAGAAAAACAAGAATTGAGTTAGACATTTAAAAATGAAATGCACTAAATAAATTTAATCTGTTCTGATGGTCGGGTATTTAACGGTTCGGCATATAGAAAACAGAATAGGAAGTTAAGGTTAGCGGGTCTCTGAACCGATTGATTGGTAAACTGATGGGATTGAAAAACATTTAATATTCATCAAATGAATTAATTAATAATATGAAGAGTTTAATTGTGTAGAAGAAGCATTGAAAGGGCATGAATGGAACACTTTTTTCATATTGCAAAGGAGATGGTGGGTGAAATGTCTTTATTACCCTTCTATGTGTCTTAATTGTCACAACTATCCTCATAATACCCTTAAATTTCATGTTTTAATATGTTGTACATGTTGCTTCTTAAGTTGTATGAAAATGAAAATGACTATGTTGGCCATCACTCCTCCTTAATAAGATAATATAGAAATATATATATATAATATCAATATCTTACATGTGAGTGGAATTTAAAAAGGTTGAGAAGGTAATCTAAAACCCTTTTGATAATTACTAGAAGTTAAGTTCTCTTAAGGTTAATATTTATGGTTTCTCTTTGGGGATGGTTACAAAGAAAACACACTCAAATTGAGAAAACTCTGAAACCTCTGACTTTTCGAACTTTTTATTATCTGAAAATATACATATTTTTAAGAGTTTTGAGCCAAAAAATCCAAAAAGCGCCGAGTGGAATGTTTTTTAAATAAATAATTTTTTTGTGTTACATATGTTACATGTCTGTAAAGTATGTAACATACGTTACACAAAAAAAAACTTATTTAGTTTTAAAAAAAAAAATCCACTTAGCGATTCTTTGATTTTTTTGCTTAAAACTCTTAAAAATATGTATATTACATACCCTATATTTTTCAGATAATAAAAAGCTCGGGAAGTTGGAGTTTCAAGGGTTTTCTCAATTTAAGTGGGTTTTCTCTATATACTTAGCCGTTTCTCTTTTGTGTGGATATAAATATTTTGGGTTTAAATCCTGTTATCTAGGAAAAAAGACTTTATAAAAAAGTTTAGCAAAAAAAGAAAAGAAAGAAAAAAAGCCGGTCGAGCCAGCCGACGAGTCCGGTTCCATATTTGGTGCGACACTACAATTTATTCAACGCAAAGTAGAACTTTTCAATATTGGTGTACTACTGTACTAGATATGTATGTCGGTTTAAAAAGATTAAAAAAAACATATTTATGGGTTAGAGTCCAGGTCCAACGACTCCAAAGAGAATGGGTTGCAGCCCATTTCAACCATGAGTGTAGTTGTCAACAATATTTTTAAAAGTTAGTAATAGTATTAGTTAAACTTTTAAAATTATACAAAATTATGTACTTATCCTTTTTATATGTATTATAATAATATTTCATTTATCATTTAATTTGATATTTTTCTAACAACTTGTGTTCATTGACTTTATAATAAAAGAATATAAATACATCATTATGTTTAATGTTTTTACGTCAACATCATGATATGAATTTTATTAAAGATGGAGTTGTATTTAAAAAAAAGGTATTTATTGGTATCCCCAACTAAACAAGGAACTTGTGCCGTAACAAACTGACCTTTTTAGTGGGTTTTTGCTCATACAGGAAAAAAAAACACAATGTGTGCAGCTAATTTATTAATCATGTCTAGGCATAGAGACTTGATTTGAGCAAGAGGTGCACACGTAGAATTAGAAGTAGATGTTATGAGTTACCGAGTTTGTTGATCATTTACAAAAAGAAAAAAAAATTCTGAAAAAACAGTCTATTTCTTTTATGGTACACACATTTTGTCACTTTATATTATATTTGTCTATCTCAAGATGCTCTTAAGTATAGAGGATGGTTCAATAGAGAACTCATTTTATTGAGAGAACTCGAGAACTCATAATTAAATACAAAAAAATATAATAAAAAAATCATAACTCAAAATTTAAGTAAAAAAATAGAAAACTAGTTCAGAGCTTCTCTTTCCCACGTCATACCCGTTCGGAAAAAAATAAAAAAATAAAAAAAAACACACCTAAAAAACGCTACTGCACATGTGTAGTATAACCCAAAAGCCTAAACCACCTACCCCCAACTTACCCCCACCCAAAAACCTAATTCCACCCCACCCACCCCCACCCTTACTAAAAAACCTAAATCGCTTACCCAAAAACCTAAACCACCAATCCACCCCCACCCAAAAACTTAAACCCACCCCACCCACCGCCTACCAAAAACCTAAGCCCCACCCGTCACAACCAAAAACCTAACCCCCACCAAAAAACCTAACCCCCTACCCAAAAACCTAAACCCACCCTACCCACCCCCACCCCACCCCCAAAAACCTAAACCTTACAAACTAAACTAAAAAAAACTAACCCTATAAAGCTAAACTAAACCCAAAAACTAAACCCTAAAGCTAACCGGATATTTACCACACAGGTCCATTAGAAGTCGCCTATTTTTTATTTTTTTATTTATTTTTATTTTTTTTATTTTTTTTCTGAACCGGGATGACGTGGGAAAGAGAAGCTCCGAACCAGATTTTTGGTTTTTGACTTAAATTTTGAGTTATGATTTTTTTTCTTAATTTAAGTAGGAGTTCTCGAGTTCTCTCCCTAACTATGAGTTCTCAATTGAAGCTTCCCCCTTAAGTATAAACTACTTAATTCGATATGAAAGTTTACCAACAAGTGCGGAATGCATTGACATTGACATGAAAAAAAGAAAAAAAAACGGTAGAATTGTATATACAAAGGACAACGCGTTTTTATTTGTGGATTTAATTTTTTTTAATTTAATATTTGAAATAAAATAAAATAAGTGATAGAAAAATAGTGCAAGTACAAAATCATTCATCGTGTTCACAATGGACGGCACGAACAACACACAATGGCCTGCCTGGATGAATACGGGGAACATGCGGTTCATTGTAAAGAGTTACCCGGTTTCAAATATCGGCATGATTGGGTTCGAGACATTCTGTGGGATATTTTAAGACGGGCTGGGATCTCAGCCAAAAAGGAGGCCCCTGTGAACTTCCTCTCGGATCCAGCAGAAGTGCGATCCACCCTACGACCAGCAGATCTCCTTGTCTTTGGGTGGGCCGGGGGGAAGCATGCTTGTGTTGACCTGACGGGTGTATCTCCCCTAGTTGGGTTGAGGGACAGTGGCTTTGTAGCAGGGCAAGCGGCCCGGAAAGCAGAGGCAAAGAAGGTAGAAAAACATGCTAAAGCCTGCGAGGAGAACCAACATGTTTTTGTACCCTTGGCTTTTGATACCTTTGGCTCATTGGCACCGGAGGCTATCCGTTTCCTGACCAGGGTTCAGCGGGTTATTCATAGTAGTGCCTCGGTTCCGGGTGGGCAGGGTTACGTTTTTAGTAGATTAGGATTTGCTATTCAGAAAGGGGTGGCGGCGCAGCTTGTTGCCCGCCTACCCGTTATCCTAATGTAATTTTCTTTGTCCTGGAATAAAGTATTTTACATTATTAAAAAAAAATAAAAAAAATTGCTCAATTCAATCTAACACAGCGTCTTCAAAATCAAATCAAAACAGAATTAAGAAAAAAAAAATGAAAGCAAGTCATTAGTATGAACATATATATATTATAATCGATACCAACAAGAATTACAAGTCAGGCGCGGGTAGACGGGCAACAAGCTGCGCCGCAACCCCTTTTTGGATAGTAAAGCCTACTCTATTAAATATAAAGCTTGTGTCCTTGGCCGCAGGAGAGTTACTCTGCACCACCTAAATTCATTCATTTAATTTGTCGTTGAATGAATGAAACAAAATCGTTGAAAAATTAACCAATCAAAGAGCCAATATTTTAAGAAACCCTTGGAACGTGACACCATCACCATCACCACCTCCGCTGCCTAAACGAACCATGGCCTCGATATCATCGTCACTGACTTGTATTCCAGCCGACCTAAGATAACCTCTCAGATCTTCATGCCCTACCTTGCCGTCACCGTCTCTATCCATACGATTAAACACATCCTCCATTACACCTCCTTTGCTGTTGCTGCTGCTGTTTTTGTTATTCCTCAGAAGAAGAACGTTCTCGAACTCATCGTATTCCACGTAGCCGTCCTTGTTGGAATCGGCTAGCGTCATCATGGTGCCGATGACGTCGTCATCAGCTGCGTCAACGTACGATGTCTTGAGGTCGTGGTGGCTGATTCTTCCATCTCGGTCAACGTCCAGGATGTCAAATGCTGACCGTAAATCGGCCGCTTTTGTTGCCGGTGAGACGGAAGTTCCGGTTGGACACATCTTTTTCTTTCTTTTTTTTTTTTTGGCGGTAAAAAAAAACTTAACAAACAAATAACAAAGGAAATGAAAGGAAATCGCGCGCCACAAAATTTGGGTGGCCAAGTTGACCCAATTTATAGGCAGGCAGGCTACACACTACACAGCTCACGTGACTCAATCAAACGTATTCACCAAGTTTTATATTTATTTCCTTTTCGTCCTTAAACTTTTACTAACTGTATACTTGTGCCCTTGAAGTTATTATTTTCTGTAAATAATTGACTACTTACTACAATCTCTTTTCCTTCTTTTAAGGTTTATGTCACTTATGAGTAATATTTAATTTAGTATTTAGTAAACTATTATACATAAAGACGACCCCACTTTGATACAAGGATGAGATCAGGTATCGTAAGTATTGATTCTAAAATTCGCATAAAATTAGGTATTGGAATTTAAAGGTGAGACGTTGGTAAGGCTATCCGGTGAACGGACGCCCCCCACCCCCGTCTCCTTCATTTTGCCCCGTCCCAAACCCAAACACCCCCCCACCCCCCGGTTGCCCCGTCCCCTACCACCCCCGTCCCCTACCACCCCCGTCCCCCCCGTCTCCCCAAGGACGTACCGGACGCACCAATCAGGGTTTTCCTTTTTTTTTAAATGTTGGGTAATAGACCAATAGGAGATTTTCTTGAGAAATGGGTTTTTCATGTCTGTGCACCCCACCCATGTCTTCAAGAATGGTGAGACACCACTTTGGTGATGTGGCAGCCTACGTGTCACTAAGACATGGGTTTTTTGGTGTCTGCTTACCCAGTAGCCTAAGATACTGAACCCGGAGCAAAACCAAAAGTACCACCCTAAAAAAATAGATACTGAAAACTTGAATGGTACACTACCGGTACCGAATTGCTCATCAATATATACTTTGATACATAGATCGAAATTTGCTTGTGTTTAGATTGTTAATCACTTACTGTATAAGAAAAGGGGGTGGAATTGTAGAATGTAGATAGAAAAAGGGAGTAGATTGGATCTAGACAAAAACCTGACGTATGGAATGACGAGGAACATGTATGACCTCCAGCAAAGTGCATTCGTCACCACCTATGAAAACTTGTTTACGGAATATTATTGTTAGGTTATTTTGTTTCTTATTTTTTTTTTAAATAGCAAGTGGTACAACCGGTGAAGCTCCGGCTAATACCCTGGGCCAGTCTGTACTGATTACCCATTCCACCTGGATTGAGGATCTTCCCAGGTGGAACCCCCACATGTGATAAATATGGCTCCGACAGAAATCGAACCCTCAACCTCCACTCTAGCTCCCTCAATTTTCACCAATTAAGCTAGGCTTCATCGGCTATTTTGTTTCTTATTAATTTGGAAGTTTGCATTTAATTATTTTTTATAAGCAAAATGCAATTCTTTGTTTTACGAACTTCCTTTTTAGATTAGTTTAAATTAAATCAGTAAAATAATAAACCTACAATTCGAAAGGATTATACTTAAAATTAATTTGAACTAGTGAGATTACCCGCGATGTAGCGGGAACTTCGTGTGCTTAAAAGATTTTACTTTGTTTGTTTTTTTATTCTTGAAGTAGAAACATGTGTATTACATGAGTTATAACATATTTATTTTATAATAAACGTTTATGTAACATTGGATCCGATCAATGAAATATCAAAGAGTTACTAATAGCATAAAACGTAGAAGAAAATCAGAAATAGTTAAAAAATAAATATTAAAAAATAAAATATAAACACGAAATTACGATTTAATGTTATTATTTTATAGGAGAATAAATGGGATAATTATGATTTAATATTGTTATTTAATAGGAGATGGAAACGAAAACTATGGGCAAGTAGAAAAATCAGGTACTCAAAAATCTATAATCTATAACTTATAATAAAAGAATTGAACTTTGATGATGTGGCATTCAATGGAGGTCTCAACCCCTCTTTGAATGTGTCACGTGGCATCATGTAGGATTTTTTAATTTTTGAGTTTTTTTAATAAATCTATATATATTATAATTATTTTAGGAAAAGATAAGAATTTAAAAACAAAATTAAATTTTCTCTCTAATGTTTCCTCCCATAACTTTTAAACGTTAATATCTTTTATATACGAGATCTTTTAAAGAAAAACATTACACCAAATTAACGAGCGTTTTATTATCTTTCCAACGAGTACCATAGTGCTATATAAAAAACAGAGAAAAAAACAACTATTTTTGTGGGGTTTTGTTTTCAAATATATTTTACTCTACTAATAAATCACAAACGATAAACATAACTTCATTGGCAGAGATTCTTTTTTTTTTATAATTGAATATGATAACTTATCGCAGAAATTTGTTTAAAATAAATATTATTATTATTCATTAATCATGTATTAGCAAATCATTAATTATATTGTCATATTAAATATTTTATTATGTTATATTAGATATTTCAACCCCGGGATAAAAGCTAGTTAATACATATAAGAAAGTAATAACAAAGCTAAAGTTTATATACACATATAATAGAGTGGGGGGAGGTTTTCATAAAAGGCTAACTAACTTTATACATAACGTCAGTAAATAGGATTTAAATAGTTATAAGTAGAAAAATCAGATGCTTAGAGCATTCTTATCCCATCCACCAAATCTCATCCATCAAATTACACTAAAAATCACTACTCCATCCCTAAATCTTCTCTCTCCTAATTAAAATAATAATATTTTTTCATACTTTTATCATTATATTTTCTCTCTCCTCACTCACAACCACTTCTAAAAATATTAAAATATGTTTAGGGATGAACAGTAACTTTTCATATTTATGGCGGCGAAGGAACGTTACAAGGTGAACACTTGGTACGATGTACCATCCAGGAACGATAGAAGGTCAACGAAACAAGGAGATTCAGGATCTAACGTCCAGATTACCAAGGTGTTCGTTTCTAATCTCCCAGAGGGCTGCTCTTCGGCCGACTTGGTGCATGTTATGAAAGGTTTTGGATTAATACAAGGTACGTACATCGCTCGGAAGTATGATAAGCTGGGAAAGAGGTTTGGTTTTGTCTCGTTTATCAATGTAGCGGATCCGTTGAAATTAGAAGAAGACCTTAAAGACGTTTGGATCGGGAGTTATAAGTTGTTTGCGGTTTTGGCTAGATTTATGAACGGCAAGAAGGTTCAAGGAAGGGAGAATAAAGTTTGGAAACCGGTGAGTGAGGTGGATTTAGGTAAAGGGGTTGAGGCGCCTGTTAAGGTGAACGATGATCCGGTAAAGACGAATGACGGTTGTGGAACGTCTAAGGTGGGTGGCAGGTCTTTCAGAGATACACTTTTGAATGTAGAACCTTGGAAAGAGCCATTGGACATCAAGGTTAAAGATGAAGTCATGGTTCGGAACAACTGGAATGGACTTGGTTTGTTGGGGAAAGTTAAAGATCTTCTTTCCCTAACGAGGCTTAGATTGTGGTTGAGTGAGTCGGTGAATTGTAAGGTCAGAATTAAGTACTTGGGTGGTCTTTCGATTATCCTTGTGTTTGGTTCGATCGAAGACAAGAATTGGTTGTTTGATAAAAAAGGAGTGTCGGATAAGGTGTTCGTTACTTTGGATGCATGGGAAGGCTAGATTTGGGATTTTGAACGTGTTGCATGGCTCAGGTTGGTAGGTATTCCTTTGTGTTTATCTGTCGATTATGTGATTTCCGATATTGCGTCAAAATTTGGTGAGATTTTGCAATTGCCGAGTGATGTTGATGGGAACGAGGATTTGTCTCACGTTTTGGTGGGAGTGTTAACAAGTTCGACTACTAGAATTCAACAGCTCATTAATTTACATTGGAAGTCTTCGGTTTTTCCTATTTCGGTTGAAGAAGAATGTGAAGAGTGGGCACCGGATTGTGTGTTTGACGGTGAGGAGCCAGAGAATGAAGAGGAGGAAGAGAGTGGGGAGGGGGATATGGTGGTTGATGAGGAGTTTATTTCGGTTCCGGAACCGGAAGTCATTCCTGAAGGTGTGGTGAAGGAGGTAGTGGGGGGCGATGTTGCTCGGGTGACTGTTGAGCCTGTTGCGACGGGTAGTACGGTGGGGGGCTTCTTCGGAGATAGATGAACCTAAAAAGAAAGGGAAGGCTTACAGGAAAAAGACGAGGAAGAAGTTTTCGCATTCACCGGTGGGGCATGAAAGACCAAAAAAGAGACAAAGAGAAGGGGATGATCTTTTCGATTTGGATAGATTCATTAATTGCGTGAGTTCTTGTCCATTGTATGAGAATGGTGGGGGTCATTCAATTCCTAACAGTACGAGTGCTGGAGAGGATATAGAGGGTTTGGATAAGAGGGTTGATGAGTATACTATAGAGATGTCAAATGTGCATGACAAGATTAGTGGTGTGGATAAGGTAGATTTGAATGTGCCAGTAGAGTTGGTAGACTTGGATGCGAATGAGGGGGAGGTTTTGAAAGAGGTGGCTGAAACGTTGGACTTTGGGAAGAAGTTGGGTGTTGAAAATATTGATTTGTTTGAACGTTCGGTTGGTAATATGGTTAGGGAGGAAGGCTTTCAATCGGTTGTTCAATGAATGTTATGTCTCTAAATATTCGGGGTATGGGTTCCGAGGTCAAAGCTGAATGGGTTCGGAAGATGCGTAGAGAGAATGAAGTGAGTATGGTTATGATCCAAGAGACGCAATTGGTTTCCATTGATGGTATTGATATGGGTAATTTCTGGGGTAATGGGGAATACTTGTTCGATTGGGTTCCGTCTTCTGGTCGTTCAGGTGGTCTTGTCACGGTGTGGGATGCGAAGTTGTTTGATTCTTTAGCGGTTACGAAACATGATAATTTCTTACTTGTGAATGGCGAGTTAAAGGCTGATGGTTCTAGATTTTGTTGTGTTAATACGTACGTGCCTCAAAAATTGGTTGACAAGAGAAGAGTTTGGAATGCATTGAGATCTTCGGTTGATACGGCTACGGGTTTCTGGATTATAGGAGGTGATTTCAATTGTGTTCGCAATCGTGACGAAAGAAGAAACTCTAAATTTAAGGCGGCAGCGGCTTCGGAATTTAATGAGTTCATCGAGGACTTGGAACTCCGTGAATATATTTTACGTAACCGTAAATTTACTTTTTGTGCAGGTAATAAGTTGAGTCGTATTGATCGTATTTTCGTTTCGTCTTCTATTAGCGATCGGTGGCGTAACGCGGAGTACCGGGCTCTTGCTAGACTTCACTCCGATCATAGCCCGTTAATTTTGAAGTTGGTGTCTAGAAATTTTGGTGCAAAACCGTTTAGGTTCTACAATTCGTGGATGAGTAGAGAAGGGTTTGATGACTTAGTGGGGGAAGCGCTTGGGTATGAGCAGGAATTGGAGTTGAAGCCGGATGTAAAATTTATGGAGAAGCTTAAACGAGTCAAACGTGCTTTACTTGATTGGATAAAAGCTGTTAGTACTAAAGAAACAGAGGAGTTGGTGGGGATTAAAAAAGAGATAGAAGAGTTGGAGGTGATTATGGAGAGGAGGGAGTTAACTGAAGAAGAGCAATGGGTTCTTGAAGAGGGGTCCAAGCGTGTGAAAGTGATTGAGTTGTGGAAGAGTAAGGATTTGAAACAAAAATCACGGGTGAAGTGGGCTAAGGAAGGTGATGAGAATTCGGCGTTTTTCCACGGCTTTATTAATAGTCGCAAGGTCATTAATGGGATTCCGGGTTTGTTGATAAACGGGATATGGGAGACGCGTCCTAATTTAGTTAAAAAAGAGGTGATGGTCTTCTTTCGCAATAAGTTCAAGGAGGAGATGGTGGTTCGGCCGTACTTAAGATGTTATGATCTGAAACAGGTTTTGTCGGCGGATGCGAGTATGTTAGTGGCTAGGTTTTCGGAGCTTGAAGTTAAGGAGGCCGTTTTCAGTTGCGGTAGTGATAAAGCTCCCGGGCCAGATGGATTTAATTTTTGCTTCATAAAAAAATTTTGGCCATTGTTGGTGGGTGATTTTTTGAATATTTTTAACGAGTTTTTTTGATACGGGTGTCATTAGTAGAGGGGTTGGTTCGTCGTATATTACCCTTATTCCCAAGGTTAGTAACCCGGTTTCCTTGGGAGAATATCGTCCGATTAACTTGATTGGGATAGTGAGTAAAGTGATTTCAAAAGGGCTCGCAAATAGATTGAAGAAGGTGATTAACTCGATTATTCATGAGACCCAATCGGGTTTTATTGCGGGTAGATACATCCTTGATGGTCCGCTGATTGTTAGCGAGGTTTTAACATGGGCGAGACAAAGTGGTAAGCGCTTTTTCATGTTCAATATTGATTTTGAAAAGGCGTACGACAATGTGAATTGGGGGTTTTTGTTGATGGTTATGAGGCAAATGAATTTCCCGGACACTTGGTGTGATTGGATTTCAGGGGTGCTTTCTTCGGCTAGATCTTCGGTTTTAGTCAATGGTGCTCCGACGTTCGAGTTTGCTTGTGGTAAAGGTATGAGGCAAGGCGATCCTATCTCCCCTTTTCTTTTTATTATTGCTATGGAAGCTCTTTCGGGTCTTGTTAAAAAAGCTTGTGTTGATGGGGATTTTAATGGGGTTCAACTTCCTAATGATGGGCCTTGCATTTCCCATTTATTGTATGCGGATGATGCTATGTTAATGGGGGAATGGTCGGACTCTAATTTTAAGGCTTTGAAAAGAATATTGAGGATTTTTCACTTATGTTCGGGTTTAAAAATTAATCTTAAAAAATCCACTCTTTATGGTATTGGGTTGAATGCCGATGAGGTGTTGGTCCAAGCAGAAGCGTTAGGATGTAGTCCGGGTGCTCTTCCATTTAAGTATCTTGGGATTCATGTTGGTGCCAATATGGGGAGAATTAATAATTGGGAACCTATAGTGGAGGTGTTTCAAAAAAGATTAACTAAGTGGAAGTCTAGGACGCTCTCTATGGGGGGTAGGGTGGTTTTGATTAAGTCGGTATTGGAGAGCCTTCCTACTTATTACTTCTCTCTATTCAAGGCTCCGGTTGCGGTTGTGAATACCCTCGAAAAATTGGTGAGAAAGTTTCTATGGGGAGGTAATGTGGATCTACACAAGATCCATTGGGTTGGGTGGGATGTGGTGACGCGTCCTAAAAAGATGGGAGGGCTTGGTCTAACCAAATTGGATGTTAGTAATAATGCGTTGTTGTTAAAATGGATATGGCGGTATAGAACGGAGGGGATGGCTATGTGGAGGAAAGTTATAGACGCCATTCATGGATCGAAAAGAAGATGGAATTCTGTCCCTTTCAACAGTTCTATGCGCGGAGTTTGGGGTAAGATTGTGTCTAGTGGTGATCGTCTTATTATCAACGGGTCGTCCTTTAATAGTTTACTTCAAGGTCAAGTAGGAGATGGTAAAGAGATTAAGTTTTGGATTGACCCGTGGATGAATGGGGTGCCTTTAAAGACTGCGTTTCCGACCCTGTTTCGGCTTGATAAAAATAAGTGGTGCGTTGTGGCGGATAGAGTTAACTTCAACGGGAGATCAGGGATTATGGTTTGGGATTGGAAACGGTATCCAGATACGGATTAGGAAGTGACAGAGCTGCTAGATTGTTCGATTTTTTTGCCAAAGTAGGGGTTTTTTTAAAACTTTTTGTGCTAATAGTATGTGTCAGAAGCAAGTTTCTACATTTGGTATTCCCGCAATCTTAGATTGCGGGATTGATGACTGGGATTGATGACTCGGACGCTGACTCGGCAAACACGAGGGACATACTATTACGTGGCAATCCCGCAATCTTAGATTGCGGGAATAGTGTTTATAAATTTATTTTTGCAATACTAGATTGCGGATGTTGGTCAGAACAATTGCCTCCCTTCGTTTCCATTCAGTGGCGGAACCAGAAACTTTTACCCGGAGGGTCAGAATATATTAATTTTTTAGTTTTTTAAAATATGTTTATTTAGCTAAAAATAAATAAATTAATTAACAATAAATAAAAATTAAATGAACTAACAAAAGTATAAAGAAGTGATAAGTATAAACCAAGTAAAATGAAAACTTGTTTTAGCTTTTTTTTTAGGAATTCGATATCATATTTCTATTTTATGTTACAGTAATTAACAGATATTTTCATATTTATAATTTTAAAAGAAAAAAGTTAACTTTAAAAGTACAAAAAATAAAATACGTGAAAAACTAAGAAGTGTGCAGGCTTTTTGTATATGTATTGTCATAAATAACCCTACTTTATCTTATAAAATTACCTAAATGCCCATCATCTTGTTGACATTATGGCCTGCATAAAGAACCTACCCTTCTTGTTTGAAAAAAAACGATGCATCGACGTCTCGCCGGAAAAAATTTCAGTCAACATTTACTCAATTTCGCATTTTATATTAACTACTATCCACTTCTATCAATACTAAATTAACGGTCTTTTGGTTCAAAAGTGCAAAAATCCATCAAATGAAGGCATCCTTGTTAAGAAAATTTGGATGGCCGGAGGGTCAGTTGACCCCCTTGACCCTCCCGTAGTTCCGTCGCTGTTTCCATTTCTTATATATCATACACCTCGCACTGTAGCTGCTGCGTTTTTTCTGAATCCCGCAATCTTAGATTGCGGGTCTTCCACCTCATCGTCCAACTCAGCTCGTTCGTCCAACTCATCCTTGCTGCTCGTCTAAGTTGTTGTCCACGTAAGCTAATCCCGCAATCTAAGATTGCGGGAATACCATTCTCCTAATCACCCTTCTGACACATACCAATTACACAAAAAGTTTTAAAAAAAACGCTACTTTGGCAAAAAATTCTAGATTGTTCTAGGCTGCTGGCTAATGTTGCGTTGAATGATCACACAGATAGGTGGATTTGGAATGCTAGTCTGTTGCAAAATCTTTCTGTCCAGGATACAAAGCAGTGGGTTGATGGCTCGAGCAGCTCGCAGACGTTAGATGATGGGTTGTGGGTGAAGTGGATTCCAGCCAAGTGTAATTTGTTTTATTGGAGAGCTGTGTTAAACCGGATCCCAACTCGAGAAGCGCTTCGGAGAAGAAATGTTTATGTGGAGACGGATGGGTGCCTTTTCTGCGATGGTCCAGAGGAGACTTTAGATCACTTAGCTGCGGAATGTGTGTTCTCTAATGGTGTGTGGATTGGTATATCGAAGTGGTGCCATATTCCTCCGATTTTCTTGTTCTCGGTTCGGGACATTAAAGCCATCGCGGAGTATTCAGGTCTTTCTCAGACGAAGAAAGATATTCTTAGGGGAATCTTGGTGATCACGTTTTGGCGGATATGGAAGGCTAGGAACGAGAAACTTTTTAAGAAGACGAACGTGGCGGTTAATCAAATCATTGCGGATGTGAAGGCTCTTAGTTTCTTGTGGTATAATAGTAGAAGTAAGGGCAATGATGTTAAATGGGAGGGTTGGCGTACGTTTACTTTCGATGTTATGTAAGTGATTGTTGTGTTTGGCTATCTCTGCCTTGGAGATAGTCGGTGTTTTTTAATGAAAGTTGCCTTCCAAAAAAAAAGTAACTTTTCATATTTGAGGGTAAAAGTGTTTCCACCAAATATTCTCTATATCCTCCACTCACAACCACTTACACTCACCCCATATAATTTGGTGGACACACTCACATATATTTGATGCGCGGGATAAAAATGCTCTTAGCTAATTAAAATTTTGTAAATTGTACTCGAGTAATTAAAAGTATCAAAGCTCACGAACTCAAAGAAATTATTATTATCTATATTAAATAAAAGACACTTGAACAGTGTCTTAATATTTTATTTATTTTTTTATTCAAATGTTATTATAATATTATTAGAGAGATGAATGACTGTGAAATTTAGGATAGGTTTTGTAGAGTATTAAAATGTTTAGATCGACGGAATATTCTTTGTTATTATTGGCTCACGTAATTGAAGATTATTGGCCCACCTATTTGAAGAAAATTGCTAATGTAATTGAAGATTATTGGTCTACGTAATTGACGAAAATTGCTAGATAGCGGTACGATACTTATCAGCGCTAAGGCTATTGGGTGTGGAGGGGGTGGCATTTTCATGATGGGCCTCCACGTAGGCGCCATGTAGGAGTGAGGTAGTGGCATCTTCATGATGGGCCTCAAAGGGTGTGGTGTACACTATGATGACGGACCTCCTCATTGGCTAGAATTATTAAAAATAATAAAAGAATTATTAAAAATAATAAAGCTTGGCTCGGCATCCCCGGCGAAATCTTGTTTGCCATGCCGGTGCCGGACCAGGGGGTGTTTGCCATCCCGGCAAGTGGTTGCTGCCCCCCATGCCGGTTCCACACCCTGTGGGTTAATAATGTTATTTTTAATGTCTACCAAACCTGTAACGACACAAGCATCCCGCAGTGATGCGCGGGTAACTAAAACACTAGTTATTATTATTATTAATGTGAATTCATTACTTTACATATTAGACTGCATGTACTGGGGCGTTGTTTGAGGGCAAAAAAAAATAGCCCCCCCCCCCCCCCCCCACACACCACTACGGGGGGCGTTATTTTTGTAAAAATGGGCTCCGGCGTTATATTTTTAGCGCTGTGCAACAAATCAACCAACCAATCACATGATGACACCTCAGCAAAAGGTTGGTTTTTTTTTTTTAAAAACAGGGGCGCTAACTTTCCACACTACCACTACACCCCTTTTTCACTTTATCTCTTCATGCTGACTCAGCTGCCACGTGGACCAATCAGAAAGGGGGGCTTTATATATAAAGCCCCCCACTACGCATGGTCTTAGAAATCTTCACCATGCCTTGTTGCCATGTATAAAGACAAAGGAAGGCACGAAGTGGAAAGTTACTACATACAAAATATAGTGTACAACAAAAATAGCTCATATCCAACATGGATCCTTCAATTAAACGACTAGGTTTAACGTACAGGTAATAAAACACTAGTAACAAACAACTAGTCCGGGGCAAATTTGTAATTCGCTCTAATTTGTTGTTGAAGAAATTACAAAACAGAAAAAAAAAAAAAAAAAAAAGATTGAGAGAAGAATGGGTTAATAGTAAGATGATGGAAACATAAATGATATTACAAACAACTTATGATTCGACAACATCCGATGTTTTTTTTTGCTTTTATGGCCTCATTTAAATTAATCATAAAATCCAACTCAACTCTATAGAATACAACCATCCCTATCCCTTGGTTGTTGAATGTGATTTAGTGCTCCAGCGCGCTTCGAAGCGAGACCCTCTGCGAGCCCCCTCCTTTACATATTTGATCATAGTTTAGATACAATACGATTACGGTTATATCATCATGGAAGTGACGCCTCACGCGCTTGTCGATCTTCTTCAGATCAGAATATCTCATTTCTCGCTTTCTTGCAGCTTCCTGTAGAGCAGCTTTCACTAGCCTCTTTGCTATTCCCTGTAACCATATACACATACTTCATACAACTAATTCTATGACATGTAGAATCATAATTGCTAAAGATGAAACACATAAACATGAGCATTTAAGAACATAAAGCAAGCCAAGCCTCTTTAATAGATACACTGATTCTGCTTCCATCATGCCTAACTGGGGGTTGTGTTTTTTATTGTATCATGCTTTGTGGGTTGGTGATACAAAATGGAACTATCCGATCCCTTGCATAAAATAAAAGAGACTGTTGGTCTAATGACAGTACCTGGCCTAAATATACCTCTCTACTGCTTATACAACTTCGACTTTAATACTCAAATTTGTCTTCGCCAAAGTTTAGTTTAATACATGCATCATGTTCTTTTACAATTTTCTTATCACCAATTCTTTTTCTATTTTACTAACTGTAGTTACAAATTCGAGTGTTCAATGAACTAGTTTTTGTAAGTCACTGACTGTGCAATCTTTATATGATATTAAGACAATCATAACATATGATATCCGTCGTATATAAATCAGGACCCACAGTTCCGTACATGAGCCTAAAAATCCATATCCAAATAAACATGAAGATAGCATTTTTATAGATATCACAAGCGATGAATAATTAGTAGCCAGACAAATGACATAACTGCCCGTGCTTATTTCTTATGTGTGTACGTAAGAGTAAAAGAAATCAGATATGGCGAGATATTTGTTATATAGGAATTACTTGTTTACTAAACATAGACCACAAACATAACAAACGTTGTATTAATTACCTAAAAATAATAGAAAATAGAAAACTTAACATTAGGGGGTGAAAATAAAACCATGAAGGAGAAGAATGTCTTACGGAGCGTGGGTTATTGTGAACGATCTCCACAGCTTCTTCATTACTCAAGTGTTCCCATAAACCATCAGAAGCAAATATGAGAAAAGAATCATTTGGTTGGATGTCATGAGCAATGATTGAGGGGGCAGCAGATAAAATAGGCATAACCGTTGCTTCAGGCAATCGAAACTTTTGTGCAATTAGGTCAGTATTGTATTCTGCATGTTTCATATAAACATCCCCAATGGATTTTGAAACCTGCACCACATTCAATTATTTAATCATATAATAAATAATCTACTCATATTGTGAGATATCTTCACACTAGAAATGTACATCTATATCTGTTTTCAAATGGTCCTACATGCTATCAAGGTTGTTAATGTGATGAATACATTACCATTTCCAAACATCAATGAGTATATACTACATTTACAACAAAAAAATTATAGTAACATCTACACCAGAAAAGCCTACAAAACAAATTTCTATGTATGCACATGCGTCCCTGGCTTTGTATTCAAGTTAAGGACAAACTCAAATCTTTATAAAAGACCAAGAATGCATACATATACGGATAACCTGAATAATTCCAAAAAAAAAAAAAAGGAATAACCTGAATAATGCCTTTGACCCTCCACACCCCATGCTTCATGGCAACAATTTCCGGATCATGTGGGTGTAAATTTTTTAACTCATGTCTAACCTCCTCAAGATTTGCATTATGCTCTGACGATAGTTGTATAGCCGCCATACCACCCGTGTTACCAACTTTCTTACCAAGAACAACACGGGAATCTCCAAGATTTGCAATAAATAGAGTTTGCTGATATATTACTCCAACTAAGCAACACGATCCAACGGTTGCAATGCTAGGGCGTGCATTAAATAACTCAGATACAAGAGCAGTAAATCCATTCTCCGTCTGAAGAAACGCCCTTCTTATTGTCTCCGCAGTCACCACACCGTAATTCTCGGCAGATATTGCTGCATAAACACCAAACCTAAGAACAACGACATAAGAACTTTTACCTTTTTACACTCATAACCCTAGAGGCAGCAATTTCTACCTGTTTGCATGTAAACGGGTCTATGCAGGTTATATTTATTGGTAACATGTCAAACTTAGCTAAAAATGACGTGTGACAAACTCTAAAGAAAGGTGAAAAGTTAGTTAATGCGTACTCAAATAGTTACAACAATCTTTCTCTTTTATTTAAAACGATATATTTTTAGTAACATAGGTTCCGTGATTGCGTATAATACATTAAATAGAGATCTAGACAAAATGTGTTGGTAGGCCGGCCGCCCACCCGCCCGCCTCAAGCCACATGAATACATGTTTTCACCCAAACCCATTTTGAAGCGTTTCACAACCCCCCGACCCGTTGATTTTTCCACATGTAGAAAAACCCAACCTCAAGCCGCAATGCTCACTAGATTCTCATGTTAGCTTAGGGGTTGTTTGGCAACCTCTGAGCCAATAAGTGCTCAACCATTAAGGTCTTACTGAGCAAGAGACTCTGAACCAGTAAGAGGCCTGACTTGGCTCGGCCTAACTAGTTGGTGGTGGGTCAAGAAGGGCGGTGCGTGAATGGCCGGCTGAGGGTTATGAACATAGGTGATGGGTAAAAGGGTAAAATTTTTGTTCGGCATCATTTTTAAACTTAATGGGTAAGAGGCTTACTGATTGATTCAGATGTGTCCGAACCAAATATACTTAATGCTAACTTATTCAGAGATAGCCTTTTATGGAATTATTAAAAGGCTACCAAACAGTCCCTTAGTTTCTCATCCCACCCCTTTTAAACTAAAAAAAAAGTGTCCACTTTCAGTGTACTCAAACGCTGCGTCATTTAAGTTGTCACGCCACAGATAACAATGTTAGTGCTTAGTAACAATTACCGATTGATATTAATATTAATATTTATAACGATTACTAATGGATAAAAAGTATATTCCAAGACTTATTTGAAAACTTTAGATCCAACTGGTTACGACTTACGTCAAAACGCAGGCGTCATCTTCCAAAAAAAAGTTTCAAACCACATGAAACCTTTTTCTATATTTTGCTTGTCAGCTCAATCAATCACCAAACATACACACTTACATCAAGTTTCTGTATTTAGCTCATTAAAAACTATCATTAAATACTATAATCTAAGCCAATAGAAGGTGTTAAGATTAAAATTAACTATACGATTAGCGAAATTTCCTAGTGTTCGGGTAAACTACATATTTTTATGTTACTCAACAGTATACAGATAAAATAATCAGTTTTAACCCAATTATCAAATAGTTTATTACCATATTCTCCCCCTTGGTTAATCTATTATCTCCTTAAGTAATGAGAATCTTCCAACTACAGAAACACTATCAAATGCACATAACTATAATCAATCTAATGATAATGTAAGTGCAACAAACCTTGAAAATTCCTGAACAAATTATCTGCAACGTATCGGGCGACATCAGGGCCTCCATGACCATCATATACCCCAACAAAGGTCCCAAAAGAGGCAGACTCGATCTGGCTCTGGTCTTCAAGCACCTGGTTGCCCTGAACAACGGCCATAGAGTAGTCGCCGCCTGCGTATTTCCCAATATCCCGAAACCACAAGAGCCCATCCTTGTCAAAGTCAACGCCATCACCATTGGCAGCAGCAGCAGAAGAAGCAGAAGCAGTTTGGCTAGTGTCAGCCTTATTAATGAATGGCTTCCAACACACAGAAAGCAGATTCATGAACCCTTCTGACATACCACATTGCTTGCCCAAAATCCCCACTCTCTTTCTATCTATCTATCAAAGCTCCAATCTTTTTCTCAAGATTCCAATCTTTTAATCCAAATCTCACATAAACTCCCAAAATCAACAATACCCAAATCAAAATATGGGCTTCCAAAAAAACATTTAAAAAAAGAAAGAAAGAAAGATATGTTTTGAATGAAATCAGGGTAATATTAGTTTTTATATGTATTTACCTTTACCTGACTTAATCTGAATTGAATCGAAAAAGGGAAGGGAAGGAATGTGTTGTTGAATTGATGGAATTCCGTTAGGAAGGAAAGGGAAGGGCCCTTTCAATGCTCCTCCATCTTTCTTTCTGGTTTCCTCTTTACGCGTTTTTTTTTTTTTAATTTACGCATCACCATTAATTCTCTCTTTTTTTTCTTTATATGCACGTGAGGGACCTTCTCGTTATTTCTTCATACTTAAGGGGCTTTATTGCTAACTTTTATCCTCTTTTTTGTATCTTTAACTTATAGTAGTGATTGTTCACTTTTACTTGTTATAATGTAAGCTTCTTCCTTTTGGCAAAGAAAAAAATGTTATTCATGTGCATAATTTAAAGTCAAAAGCTCGGTATAATCATATGTTTAATATTTAGCCTTTTATTAGTAACAAACAAATGGTATGATCAACTTACACGCCTCATTCTAACTATGCTTGTAATCATGCATGTGAGACATGTTCACTCACATGTTAATTAGTTGATAAGTTAAGTATAATTTATTTAAGCGCTACGTTAGTGTAGTGACACATCAACCTTCGGCTAGTTATAACACGAGTTATAAATTAAGTACCTATTCGAGTTGTCCTCAACTCGAGATAACTCATTATTTTGACTTGTATTTTTGTAAATAAAATAATTCATTTTCCCAAATCAAACAATCTAAGTAGATACAAACCTAAGGAACAATAAAGGAAATTCAATCAACAAATTATGTACTAAGCCTTGTTTTAAGCCGCATGAAACTTAGACACATGGAACAAAGGTTTGTTAGAGTTTTACTTTGGCATTGTCGATTGTTCAAAACATTGCTTCATCAAGGGTATGAATCCGTAGATTACTATTTGCATTAACTTAGTCTTTTTAGTGGATGGTAGCCGATGTCCAGAGATTGTGTTTTTTTTTTAATTGATAAACGAAGAACTATAGGTATGAAAGTTCATAGAATGATTGAGAGATGAAGAGCAAGTTAGGGCAAAAAGAAGCTACTTATGGATGACTAGGATTCTTATATTTGATTGCATTAGTTGGGCTTTTTTATATGAGCATGTTACTTGAGCAAGATTATTTTGCCTCAAGTTTGGCTTAAAAATTAATTTATGCGAGCCAAATCAACACAAGTGATTTTACTTGAGCACCAACATCAAGTTCTTTGGGCACCTTCTTTTCATTGTATTCTGTATCTTCTATTGTATCAAGTCATAAATAAGTTTATGTGATTGAAATAAATATGTGGTAAGTAAAAATATTTTTTAGAGTAGAAACAAGATGATTAAAATTTTAAATTTGATGTTGGAAAGATTCCACAAATCATTGTACCCAAAAATAGTATTTGTTTGTGACGCTTTCCATGAAAATTGGACCATACTAATCATCTTATTCATTTGGTTGTAATTCTTTGTACATGTAGGGTCTAACGTTAGCTGGCAAATCTTCAAATAAAAATGTTTTGTTTTGTATTAAAATTTAAAAATGTAAATGATGTAGAAATAGACATTTTAATGCCTGGTGTCATATGTTGGCATCCGGTCTTGAGTCTTGTATGGGGTCGCTACTTAGCTACTCGTCCGCACACATCAAACTCAAGTAGGGCTTACAATAAACAATTTTTGTTTCATGTCTTTCATGCACATAAGTAAATAAACAGTTTTTATTGTTTTTCAATTAGTATAATAAGATCACTAAATGTCTAAATTCATTTAATCTTTATAGGTTTCACTTGTTTAATTTCTGTCACCACTAATTATATAGATAATCAAGTAATCAATGCATCGAGTTCATAACTATATCATAACTCGTTCGCACCCACTAATATTATTTTAATTACTTTTTAACAACTCTCATTGGCTTTACTCTGCCTACTTGTTTTCTTTTGTATTGTTTAAGCCCGTCATTATTATTTTTCTATTATAGTTACTTTCTATATAATTATACTTTAGAAAGTGAAGATACAAATAAAAGTGGACATGATTGCTAATGATAGTTGGTAATGTGGTTCAACAGTTAGGTGAGAAGATTTACCTATTTATGTAGGTTCCTGCCCGAGTGATCACGAGTTCCATTCCAGGCATAGGGAGTGACCCTGCGGCCCGGCCGCCTTGGTTGTTGGGTGTTGTTATGACTCATTGGGAGAGGCACCCTGTGATTCAAACCGTGGTTAGGGTGATATAGGTCTACGGACTTATCTAAGTAAACTAACACGACAAAAAAAGACATGATTACCATTAATGCATGACAATAAATGATATTTTATAATGATAGCTTATTTTAAATACAAAAAAAATATGTATATATTCTGATTTAAAAATCTTACTCTTGTTGAGTTTGACGCTGGGGGCAAATTTTTGGCAGGGGTCATAGATCGAGGACTTGTTGTAAACAATATTTTCATAATTAGACCGGACGTCAAACCGCATTTCTCACCAGTCCAACCAACGGGACAAAAAATAAAACATATTCCAACAAAATTTTTAAACTTCCGGTCCGACCTGCTGAGCTTCAGCACTTTCACAAAGGAGAACAGGCTGTAAATGTTTATAACTCATACAAATAACCAAAACAATGTAGGTGAGATGGCATCATGCCGCATATTGTGTAAGGTCACAGGGAGTGTTTGTTTCACTTGCTATACCAACTATCTCTTACTTGCTTCTCACACCGTAATCAAATATTTAAAGATAAAAATAAATGGCTAAAATTTGAATTTAGGCCTACCCCATTCGCCCAATGGTCTCGGCATGTGCTGCAAACTTGAAACCCCTCTTGCCGATGACTACTCCCCGATCCACCATATGCCGCATGATGCCAAAGGATGGGGAGTCGTCTGCTCCCAACGCCGCGCGCTGCCTCATGTTGCCGATTATAGTTTGGGGCTCCATTCCTTGTTCCCTAATTTACTTAAAAAGTAATTAAAAAGGAGTATTGAATTTAAATAATCTTAACTATTAGCAATTGGTCGTCTTCGGTCCTAATTAACAAAATGTGTGATGGCGGTCTCACCTTTTAAGATATTGACCACCAACATACTATGGCTAATAGAATACCGACTGATTATCTAAATGGAACGATTTTTTTTAAGTTATAGTCCGTTGGTGATATGTTAAAAGGTGAACCGCTAGCACACACTTCGTTAGTTGGGTATGGCGGCCAAGAGCCGATAGTTGAGATTATTTATATCCGATACTCCTTAAGAAAACCACCACATCGCTCTCACTCCCTCTTACGCGTCAAAAGTAACCAAAAAGAAGCACCGCAAAGCGGGCTCTCTCTACTCATCATCTCTACAACAATTGGGAATCATTTTTCCCCTTGCTTGGAAATCAAGATTTCTTCAACTCCTTTCCCAATCAACCTAAGATTTCTAAACATCAAAAAGTCTTAGATTTCATTAACGCAAACCAACTAGAAACAACACACCAAAGGAAAGAAAGTAAAAAAAAAAAACTGAATCTGTGAAAGAAAGAAAGAGAGAGCATATATGTGCTTTATCTGGATTTGATTTGATTTGCTTCGCCAAAATATTCGATTATAGTATATTATTATACCCCAATCCCTTATTGGTGGTCGCAAGATCGAGTGGCTAGTGAGGAGCGCTTGTTTATTGCTGAGGTGTGAATCGAGGCAAAGAACTGCAGTTAGCGACTTCAATGGTTGCCAAAGATCAGTCTTACGTCTTAATTTGCGGAAGAAAGACTTACTTCTGTAGCAACACAGGAAGATTTCCAGATATTGTCAGGACAAGGTCTAAGTTACTATGTCAAAACTTACTTATAAGAGCTCGCCGCATAAAAGGGCAACATTTGTATGCGACATCCCATACGGGCCACATAGAAGGGCAACATTTGTGTGCTAAACAAAAACAAAATGGGGTGGGTGCTTTTTCCAAACCTTTATTGCTTGCCTAATTTAGAACAGTAAAACTTATACTGTAGTACATAACATACAAAGTTATTGTAACAACAACGTTGCTTTTTACTGAAAGAAATTAACACACAACTATAGTTTGGAAGCTGCAGGTTTTTTAGAGCTTCTACTGGCTATAAATTCCTGCATTTTCTTGAACTGCTCCTTCGTCATCCCATTATAATACTCATGCGCTCTCTCCTACACACAAACCATAACCAACACAACACCGTCATTGATTATCTCCACATAAAATCATTGCATTGCCCTTTCAAAAGAAGCACACACACACACACACATTGCATATTCATATAAGACGAAGCTAGTATATTCTCACTACAACCAAACCTTTATTTAAAGAAATCATCTAAGTAACCGCTTTTGAAATAGGCTAACTTGATCAGTGTCACTTCTTATCATGAGGTGGCTTACCACTAAATTACCAACCCAGTCCATTCAGAAAGAACATAATTACTAAACTAACCCACGTTCAAATGAGGCGTCGCAGTTTTATTAGAAACAAGCACAGCACCCAGCAACAGACTAGGATCTATTCCTACATCCTTCTTTTTACTGGCTGTCCTTTGAATTACCAGAAAGTATGATTACCATGTTGGATATTAATGAGTAAAATCAATCCACTTTTATGCCATGACATCAACCCATAGAAACAAGAGTAAACTATGTTATGTAATGTGACTAATTCGTGTTAGAAACTGCATGCATACCTTCTCTAGTAAAAGAGCATGATGAAGATCTAGCTTGCCACCATCATTTATGACCGCTTTGTACCTCAACACTAAATCCCGGTTGTTCTTCAGAATGGCCTCTGCAACTTCACGGGCTTTCTTCAACAACTCACTACCTTCCACAACATGGTTTACCAATCCCCACTTCTCTGCTTTCTCTGCAGTTAACGGGGTCGCTGTTAGCGACACTTCTCGCGCTTTATTCGGCCCTATTATCCGTGACAGCTTCTGAGACAGTCCCCATGAAGGAAATATCCCAAATCTGCAATTCAATTTCATCAACCAATTTCAGATTTTATCTACTTAGCCTTCATACAAATTGCATTTTTTAAACTCCCATTAACTACTAACCGAAAATTTTTAAAGCAATATTCATCAGTTTGCCTTAAATTCCAATTTAAATTATTATTTTTTAACAGCAAAGGTCCGAACACCCACCCGGGATCACCCTTGCAAATTGGTCATCCTTCCATCCTACCCAAAAGGAAACCCATAAATGGGAAGGACCCCTGTCTCAACCCAAAACAAAATTTGTCACATGGGAGACTCTAAGCAATGAGCCTAGGGATGCAAACCCCGAGCTTTGTTTTCAAAGCTTGAACTCGGCACGTTTATTCTTTATTTGTTCATATATTAAATACAAATAACATAAATAAATAATAAGCTCGTTTAGGATGGATTTCTAGCTCAATAAGTAAAGCTTTATTTTTACAAGTTCAGACTCGGCTCGTAATAAGCTCAATTCGGCTTACTCAATTTGGCTTGTTTACTACACCAGTTTGTTTGTTTAAATGAGTGGTAAATATTAATTAATAATAAAACCAATATTTCTATGAGGCTTAGTAAAGCTCGACGAGCATGCGAAGCTCAAGTTGGATAAATAAACGAGCTTTGTTTTAGGCTGAATAAGGCCCGGCCTGTTTGCATTCTAGGGTTTGTAGAGCAAAAAAAGGATAAGAGGCTACTAGTAATTAAAATTAAATTACCTAGCATGGGTATCAATAAATTTAGCATCAGTAGAAGCAATTAATAAATCACAAGCAAGCGATATCTCAAACCCCGCCGTAATAGCAAACCCACATATCGCCCCAATTATGGGCTTCCGGCACTGCTCCATCTGGGCAACCGGGTCGGACTCCACATCCTTCACGTCTCCTTTGAATACATCCTCCGCCGAAGTCAGGTCCACACCCGAGCAGAAAGACCGACCCGACCCGGACAGTATGATCACCCCCACGGATTCGTCGGCGTCAAGAGACTTGAATGCTTGCGCAAGATCCCTCATCATGGGCTTCGTTAACGAGTTCAACGACTTTGGTCGGTTTATTGTCACGTAAGCTATCCCGTCGGGGTCTTTCTTGACGACGATCAGATTTTCCGGCGACGACTTATCCATCTTTTTTACTTTACTTGATTTGGTGGGAAACTGTTTTTCCTTCCGTGTGCGATGTGTTTACTAACCGGTTTTATTTATAGATTTGTTGAATGTTTAGGTCAAGCCCTCATGTTTTAGTTATTATATTGGAAGGTCCTCAAACATATAAGTAAGTACTAGGATTTTAATATCTTCAATATTTTTTTATTTTATTATGGTTGGATTTATTTTAAGATCAAATGAGAATTTAAATTTAAATACATATTAATATGAGTTAAGAGATGTGGAATACACACTCTATCAAAACTATAATGGACTCAAGCTTCATGAAACTTTAATGGTTCTAAGTCGCAAAACCCCTAGACAATGGGGTCCAAGGGGCACTATACCGGTTGGTTTATGGGTGCCACCCCTAACGGAGTCTAAGATGATTAGTGAGAACTGATGATCAGTTGGAACTTGGAACTGAGGGTTAATAAGGTTAGTGGAATATGATCATTAGTAGTATCTTTGCATAAGTTGCGACTTAATTAAAAATTGCAAAGTGTGCTATGACAATTGTATCAGATGTAAATGTTGACAGTTACAACCCAACTATCATACTCTTTCATTAAAAGTTACAATGCTACACTAGACCATTGACTACTGTAATGGTTCGATCCCTATGTAAAAGAATGCACCTAGTATGTTTAATACACAAAATAACATATTGTTCTTTGAAAAATTCTATTTCTATCTATCTTATTTGACTATTGATTTTGCATATACACAAAATGCTTTAATCCAATAATGTATGATTCAGACAGTTTGGTGTAGGTAATGTTTTTCTAATGGTAAGTAAACAAAATTAATACAAGTGAGTAGATTAAAAAGATTACGGAGCCTGAAAATAAGTAGGCTACTAATGTTGTTAAAAGATTGATTTATAAAGGGGCATAGTATATAGTTTGTTCAAGGATGAGATAAGTTCAGCTCTCCGGAAGAGATATGGGTAAATTCCTGTTTTTGCCTTGAAATGCGGTCTAGTGGATTTATTTATTTGTTTATAACGAGTTGTCTATTTTTTTTTTCCAAAATATATTTACGAATCATGAGTGGTGAAAAAAGATAAGACCAGAATTTCTATTTGGCATGTGAACCTTCCATCAGTTTTTTTTGAACGACTAACAAATTGGAATCACTCACGAAACATTGGAGTATCATCGTGCCACCAGTGTTGCCACGCGATCATATTCCACCACCAAGTCACCAATTCAGGAGGAAACTCATAATTATGAGAAAACCCCCTTTGTGAGATTCGAACCCAGGACCTTATGGCCCCTAAATCTTATCTCACCACCAAGATACCGCTAGGCTATAATGCCTTGGTGAACCTTCCATCAGTTAGCAATTAAAATATCATTTCAAAGAGATAACATTGTTAGCCACAAACATGTTTTTTGAATATGTTGATAACATATACTATCTAATAATAAGGTTCTCTAAGTGTCATATGGCCTTAGGCTGTAGGGTGTGGAAGATAGCATCTTGAGATTTTATTGGGTTACGTACAAAAATGTGTAGATTTTGGAGTAACAATGGTGCCCCCTTTAACATTAATAGGGTTGTGTTTAGATTTTGGAGCAACAATAGTCGTCTGTCAGAGAGGGACATGTGTTAGGACTTAGGAGGTCAAACATTAGGGATGTAAGGCGTAAGATGAAATGACCAAAATACCTCTTCTACTGTATTTCTCTTATAATACGAGCCTTTGTTAATGCATATCACCTTTCATTAATTTTTTAAGATTAATTATCTTTTGAAATTAATTCACATAGGAATACGATAGAATGACGGGTATACGGGAAACAAGTTGCGCAATCACCCATTTAGAATGATAAATCCAATACTACTGAAAATATAACTTTGGTTCTTTGGTGTTGCGATATTCGTGTGCACAACCCTTTACACACTGTCTAGAAAACTGATAGCTTTCGAAATCGAAAGCGAAACCGTTGTTTCATAAATAAGTTTTACAGATTATTGTAAAAATGCATCTTGATTGTTGAACAATTAATAATTTAGATGATTAACCCGGAAGGTAATTATAAACATGGAAATTAGGAGAAATTAACCGACCAGAAGCAGATTAATATTAACCACACGGACGTTGTTGGAGGAAAAAGCCCGTTGATTAAGAAACAACACATCACCCAAAAAACCGTATCACACAAAATTAACAATTTTTACTTGGACTTGTTCATTTGAATCATTTCCATTACGTACGTAAATAAATAAATAAAAAGAGAGACGAAATGTTTGAATCAGAATCCGGGTTCATCATCAAAAATAATATTGTACGTGGTGTATTAATCGCGTTTATATTTTTGTTGGAGGATGTGAATGGTAGAAGTTTGATGACAATAAGGCCACCCATCGTGGATGATGTAACTCCAAAAATCACAATATTAGGAAAAATAATTACAGTTGATGTTAAAGGATCAGAAAAATTTACATCTATACAAGATGCCATTGATTCAGTTCCTGATGGTAATCAAGATTGGGTACTCATTCATGTCAAGAAAGGAACTTACAGGTAGCTCATTCATTTATTACCTACGATATCTACATTATCATTATTTATAATACAAAAACACATATTATTTATAACTCATTCATGATCTCTAGCTCTTAAACGTACGTAAAGGAGACTAGAGAAAGATAACTACACGGATAGTTATTATGGTTTATTTATATAATTATATTTTTTTAGGGAAAAAGTGAGAATTCCAAGAGAAAAAGGTCACATATATTTGAGGGGAAGTGGTAGGACTAAAACAACGATTGTTTGGTCACAAAGTTCTGAAAACAACTACGACTCTTCCACTTTCAAAGTTGATGCTGATGATTTTATCGCCTTTGGTATAACCTTCAAGGTACGTACAACCAACTAATATTATTATGATTATCATTATATATGCAGAATATATAATGACATGTTTGTTTGATTTTGGAGTGCAGAATGAGGCGCCTACCGGGATTGCTAATACCTCACATAACCAGTCAGTAGCAGCCTATGTTGGTGGTGACAAAGTTGCATTTTATAGCTGTGGTTTCTCTAGCTCTCATAACACCCTTCTTGACAATGAGGGTAGACATTACTATGATCAATGTTACATTCAAGGTGCCATTGATGTCATTTTTGGTCAGGCGCGATCCCTCTTTCATGTAAGTCCATCGATTTAGCTAGCTAGTGTGTTAGTTGACCACATGCATGCAACTTAATTATTTCAAATAATTTGTTTGTGTTTTTGGAATGGACAGGAATGTGAGATTTTTGTGGTTGCGGATAAAAGAATAGAGATTGAAGGGTCAGTGACGGCTCATACCCGAACAAGTGTAAATGAAAACACAGGATTTGTTTTCCTTAAGGGGAGAATTTACGGCATAGGACATGTTTTCTTAGGTCGGCCGAAAGGTGAGCATTCACGAGTGGTTTTTGCAAAGACTTATTTGTCTAAGACTGTAAGCCCCCAAGGTTGGACCGACTGGAACCATCATGGCAGTCTAGAGTAAGTTTTTTATTATTGTTATTTTCTTTTTGAAAACAAAAAAACAAAACAAAACAAAGTTACTTAATTAATTAACACATGGATCATTTTGTAATTCTTATATATAGAAACGTATACCATGCCGAATACAACTGTCATGGCCCGGGGTCTAGTACGGAGGGGCGGGTGCGATGGCTGAAGAAACTTAGTAGCGAAGAAGCTGCACCCTTCCTGTCTACAGATTTTATCGATGGAAAACAGTGGTTGAAAGCGTGAACTAATGGATTCGAGTTGTTGCTTATAGCTAACGAATAAGACAAGTGTAATTTATTTTGCAAATAAAGGTTTATCTTATCATGCACTAGCTTTTATCCCGGGAGTGTCCCGGGATTGAAAAATATAATCATTCTAATAATACTAATACTAATAGTAATAATTATTACTCTTGTAATTAAATAAATAAAAAAATAACCTTGCTATAAGGTGACACCATGTGTTGCAGTGTTGCGCGATTCTTTCTCCAAGCTTCTCTTGATGAAGTATACATATCCATCTTTAGAAGAGTAAAATTCCAATGATAGCATGACGATTGGGCTGGATTTCAACATCATTGATAAGAATCTGATTTAAAAGAAAAAACATGATTAATGATTAACCTGAACACGTTGTGTTTTTTTTTTCCTGTATGAACGAAACCCCACAAAAAATAGTCGTTTTTTTCTCCGTTTTTTATATAACACTATGGTACTCGTTGGAAAGATAATAAAACGTTCGTTAATTTGGTTTAATTTTTTTCTTTAAAAAATCTCGTATATAAAAGATATTAACGTTTAAAAATTATGGGAGGAAACATAAGAGAGATAAATTTAAATTTGTTTTTAAATTCTTTTTTCCTAAAATAACTCAATTTAATTTTTATATAAATTAATCAAATTATCTATATATATATATAAAAGAAAAGACTTTTGCTGACGTGGCGTGCAATGGAGGCCCCAACCTTGTGCCACGTGGCATCATAATGGAGAGTTTTTGGTGTTTTTGAATTGTTTTCTTTTTTAATTAAATTGAGTTATTTTAGGAAAAAAGAATTTAAAAATAAATTTAAAATTTTCTCTCTCATATTTCCTCCCATAACTTTTAAACGTTTATATCTTTTATATACGGGATTTTTTAAAGAAAAAAATTACACCAAATTAACGAGCGTTTTATTATCTTTCCAACGAGTACCATAGTGCTACATAAAAAACGGAGAAAAAATCTACTATTTTTTGTAGGGTTTCGTTCATACAGGAAAAAAATACACAAAGTGTTCATGTTATCACGTAAAATTAGATTTTGTGGGGAATATGAGTTATTACTGATTAGAATACTATGAACATGCAATGATTAGAAGATTTTGTAGTTAGTTAACTTGAGCCATTTGTAATAGGTTATCACGTAAAATTAGATTTAGCAACCCCGGGACCCTCCCGGGGTAATCAGCTAGTTAAATTAATAAATTCAATACTATCACCTCAAGGTGCCACATGGCACATTCAATGAGGGGTTGAGGACTCCATTGAATGCCACATCATAAAAACTCAATTCTTTTATTATAAGTTAAGTTATAGATACTTTACTTTACTTTACTTTACTTTTGGGGGTTTAAAAGGTTTGAGATACAAAGGCAGCCGAAAACAAGAAATTGTAGGTAAACTTTGATTTTAGTATTTTTCTTAGATATTATTGTTTTGTCTTTTAATCATGTTGTAAATACACTTTCTTTTTGTAATTTACATGTTTCCTTTTGCATTGCGCATCTATAACTTATAATGAAAGAATTGAACTTTGATGATATGGCATTCAATGGAGGCCCCAACCCCTCCTTGAATGTGCCACGTGGCAACATGTAGGATTTTTTAATTTTTGAGTTTTTTAATAAATCTATATATATTATAATTATTTTAGGAAAAGATAAGAATTTAAAAACAAAATTAAATTTTCTCTCTAATGTTTCCTCCCATAACTTTTAAACGTTAATATCTTTTATATACGAGATTTTTTAAAGAAAAAAATTACACCAAATTAACGATCGTTTTATTATCTTCCCAACGAGTACCACAGTGCTATATAAAAAACGGAGAAAAAAACAACTATTTTTGTGAGGTTTTGTTTTCAAATATATTTTACTCTAGTAATAAATCACAAAAGATAAACATAACTTCATAGGCAGAGATTTCTTTTTTTTATATATTTGAATATGATAACTTATGGCAGAAATTTGTTTAAAATAATAATAATAATAATAATAATAATAATAATAATAATAATAATAATAATAATAATAATATTATTCATTAATCATGTATTGGCAAATCATTAATTATGTTGTCATATAAGATATTTTATTATGTTATATTAGATATTTCAACCCCGGGACACTCCCGGGATAAAAGCTAGTGGAAAAATAAGTTAAACAACGGGTAAAAACCAATATTAAACTATCAAATAGCTTTATTTTAATTTAATAATCAACATTATGGTTAGAACCATGACTCACAAACTTGAACCCAAACCGAACATGATACGTCTGTGAGGATTATGTATGATAATATTTGGTTCTCTGTAGCATCCACTACAGTTTGGTGTTCAATTGATTTGTTATGGTTTAAAACGGACCAAACCAATTGTCCTTTAAAAACAATAGCCCAACGGTGGGTTGTACAACTCCCTTGCATTGCCACACTCTTAACTCTTGAGTTCTTAACGCGTCCCACCTATAACTAGAGGTGCACATAATAACTGGTTATATAACTGTAACCGGTTAAAGCAATAACGGATTAACCAAACCGGTTAAGGAAGGAAAACAACCGGTTTATGGAGTTATGTTGGGCCTGAATTAATAATGGAAACAATAGTGTTGTGTTGGGCGTTAGGTGGGTATAGGCCCAATAAAAAGGGGGGTTTAAAAGGAGGTTATGATAGAAAAGGAAAGCGAAGGCAGCCGAACTGTAAACAAAGAGGTGGATTGAATGGAGGGAGGAGACGAAGAGAGGGTAGAAGACTCAAAGGATTTACAGCAACAGAGCAAAGCACTCGACAAGCTCACCGACCATGTTGAAGATCGTCAGCTCGATTCCACTCGTGTTCAAGAGGTACTTTCCTCTTCTTTCTTTCTTTTTCTCGATTTTATTTAATAATAATAATAATCAACTCATTTATTGAATTTCTTCTGTTTATTATAAATAAATATTAATTAAATTAGGCTATGGCTTCCATTGCTGCCTCAAAGGAAGCTGATTTGAATGCTATGCGATTGAGGTATCTATTATTACTTCCTTTTCAATGTTTGTCTCATTTTAAATGTCAAACCTCTAGATAATAGATATTGTTGTAGGATGTTGTATAAAACTTCACCTGACTACCAAATATAATATCATCATCTACTTACTTATGTACTTATAACTTGAGAAACCTGCCTTTTTAGTTTAGTCTCATACATATCAGATAATGGAAGTTGCTAATAGATGTGTTATTTATTTCATGCGCACGCACTTCACACTGGACCATTCAACTTTACACTTATGTTTCTAAACTTTTGACCAATGCAAGTTGTGATGTGTTTTAATTTTTAAACTTACTTTATGATTGGTTTAAGGGAGAAAGAGTTGGCTGCTGTCAAAATCAATGCTGCTGAAGTTGACATCATCGCAAACGAACTAGAGGTCACTTTCTTTTTACAACTATAATGCTTCTTTTTTTTATTACTTGTCTAAATATGTGCTTACTTACCAATCTTTACTTGTGTTTGATGACTTACAGCTGGATAAGAAGGTGGCTGAAAGAACATTGAGGGAACACAAAGGTGATGCAGTTGCTGCCATTAGGCATTTGCTTCATGTCGGAAATCTCTAAATAAGTAAGATGATTTAGGATTTTGGTTTTCGACTTGATAAATTTGTGATCAGATCCTGTTCGTTACTTGTTATCTTTTGGTCTGTGTGTGTGCCACAACTATTAAATCTCATATTCCCCATTATAATGGCGTGAACTTGAATTGGATATCTTCATCATCCCCCTCCATTCCTACACACGGAATCTTGTTTTCGGCATACTAATTTTGAACAACACACCTAATTGCTGGTAATACATAATCTAGTTGGGAGACTTTTTTTCCTTCATATTTGTTTTTTTTTTCACGGTTGAACTGTAAACCTTTTTCTGCAACTCTTTTAAGAAAGCTATCTGCTCTGTCCAGAGAAAAACAAGAATATGTGGCAAGCACCTTAGAATTGAAAATGTAAAAAATTGTGTTCCTAAGTTACATAATTAGATGTCATAGGTATGCAAGTGTTATGTTATTCTTTGTATGTAGAATTTCTACTTAGTTTAAGCAGTTATAAGAGTCAAGTTGTTTGAAAATCCTAGCATCCACAACCATAGGGCACATCTCACCAATTTTAATGAGATACAAATTGCACTTCTAAATCCTAAGCCGCGTATAGTCTGTTGACTCTGTTGCCCCACAAGTGTTCACACCAACAGCTCACAATAGTCGTTGAAGACACTAGCTGCCGCAACATGCCACCCACGACAGTTGCCGGCAACATTGGCAAAAATAACAAGCGGTCATCAGGGTTAAGTAGCATAAAAATCCGCCATCACATGCTGCTGGGCACTTGCACAAAAAAACCGACCATCCAAAATGCTAGCCGCCACTACCACAGGTTGTGTCTGACCAAACTATAGCAGTAACATGTTATCCGAATCCCTTACAGAAACAACATGCTACTTGAATCAATAGCCATCAGTCCATCACCATATGCTGCATTTCACAACAGCCATATTACGATATGATTTGCATTCAACAGGCGACCAGAACTCTAGAAGTTAGAAAACATAAAAGAAAAAAGAAAACCAAAATGTATCAAGGATTTAAGGTACATGTTCCTCGTCCCTACCTTACGAAAGGATATTAGGCTAGTTGCATAACTTTCATATATAAAAGGTACTATGCAGTTAATAGCCGTGGGATAGTGGTTAGCGGCACTTTGCAAAATAGCGGTTCAGCTATTATCGCCGCTATTTGATTGCTAGCTATCGGTCATAGCACCGATTTCCCAGCTGTGTATTGTTTCAGGCCAAATACATAGTGAGCCCATAAACATTTACACATCAATAAAAGCCCATACACTTCACGAATTGAAATAGGTTCGTCTCCCACAATTCACGATTTGCTTTTGATAATCATTCAATGCTAAAGTCTAGAGTTGAGCTTGTATGTTTTTATTTCAATTTTCAAATGCTTTCCAACAATTTGATGATTTGCATTTGATAAACAGTTTTTGATATGAAGATTGAAGTGTCAAAATCTTGGTTGGAGGTTGTATATTTTAATTTCTGATGCTTTTGTTATAAGATGATTTGCGTGTTTACCAACCAGCTTTTCGATAAAATAAAACAAGTTCTTACCTGAAAATTGGATGATAATCCATGATTTAGAACCAAAATCGATGAAACTCCATGAACCCTAGTTGGGTTTGATGGTTCCATACGATGAAAGAAGAAACGGGGAGGAAAAAAGGGGATATGGTGTACAATGAATGTGATTAAGGTTATTTAAGTTGAGGTATTCTAATATTTAACTCCCTCCCTCCATATTCACTAGCTTACATTTGGCTCTAAACTTCTAAATTTATACATATAAGATATAAATTAACATTATATATGTATAAATCTGAAAAAATATATATATAAATCAAATCCGATTAATCCCTAGTCGGTACCGCAACAGCTGACTAACACCTAGTGAGTTATACAACCATGACTAAGAGTCAAACCGACCATATCTCAATATGAATGCCAACGATCTTTTTCTATCTCCATTCTCATTCTTGCGGATCTCATCTTTGTTTTAAGGCAGAGCTATTATTTTTCTTTTATTTATCTCACCAATAATGACATCCACAAACGTACTCAATCACCTCTTATAATTTACCTAATGAAGTAAACTCTCAAAGATTAGAATATGCCGTGTATTTTTATTCATTTTCTTTTTTATATTGAGTTTAGTAATTTACATAAACAACCAGCTAGGTTTATTTGATTCGAGTATCATCTTTCTATTCTTCCCACACCTAGCTAATTTTCTTACCGACTTAAAGTTTGGGGCCCTATTCAAGTGGAGGCAAAAGCCTTTTCGTAGGTTCACTTTCTCTTGAGCCGAACTTTCCAACGAGTATTAAATACGATTCTATTAATCATTTAGGAAAAACTAGACAAAAAATTCCAAATTTGTAAAAATAACGCAGAAACCTACTTATAAATAAAAAAACATATTTTGTTTGTCTTATCCGAAAGATTATTTTTAGTGTTTGCAGGCCAACTTGCACTTTCATTGGATTATGTCATGCTTCATAGATTTCATTTTCTAACACGTATGCAACTCAATATGTTTTATAAACAAGACCAATTAATAAGCCAGTTATAATGTTTGAATGAATTGATATTATTTACTGAATTACAAAGGCTATAAATAGACTACAATACAATAAGGAAAGAGAGGAATACAAGGAAGAATTACCTATTCTAGTCAAAGATTATATACAGACATAAAGGAGACATAAAGGACAAGCTAATGTGTAGGGATTGATAGAGGATTGGCTTGATTGTAGTCCTTTGATTGAGTGGTCTTTATACGCCCCCGCAAGATGGAGGATCCATCGGAGACTCCAATCTTGGAGCGGTTCCGTAGGAATGGGGCCCTTGATAACGGTTTTGTAAGCATGTCCGCGAGTTGGTCTTGAGAGCTAATGTGAAGAACCCGTAGGTGGCCTGCAGAAACTTGTTCACGAACGAAATGGTAGTCAAGTGCTATATGCTTCATTCTGGAGTGATAAACAGGATTAGCACAGAGATATGTGGCCCCGGTGTTGTCACAGAACAAGGTAGGCGATTTAGTAATGGGAATGCCAAGTTCAAGTAGTAAATTCTTAGTCCATGTAAGTTCAGCAGAGGCATTCGTTAAGGCCTTGTATTCGGCTTCTGTTGAGGATCGCGAGACCGACTTTTGGCGAGCAGACTTCCAAGATATAATATTTGTGCCAAGATAAATAATGTATGCAGTGGTGGAGCGACCTGCATCATGTACACCACCCCAATCCGAATCTGAGAAGGCCGAGAGATCAAGTGAGGACTTTCGGTTAAGAAAAAGACCATGGTGAATGGTACCCTTTAGGTAGCGAAGGACTCGTTTGAGAGATTGCCAATGCGTTTGGCGAGGGTTGTGCATGAATTGAGCAAGTTTGTTTATGGCGAAGGAGATATCGGGCCTAGTAAAGGCGAGATATTGAAGCGACCCGACGAGTTTTCGATACGGGGTAGCATCAACCTCGGGGGAAGTGTCTGAAACAGAGAGGACGTCGGTAGTACCGAGAGGTGTAGAAACATCTTTTGCACCATCCATGTGAAATTGGTGTAAAATGTCATGAATATATCGATGTTGGGATAGAAAAAGACCCGTTGGTGTGGGAATTACTTCAACACCAAGGAAATGATGAAGCATACCAAGATCTTTGATAGAAAACGTTTGGCTTAAGGCATTGATAAAACGATTGAGAAAAGGTGTGTCATTACCGGTGAGGACAATGTCATCAACATAAACCATGAAATAACAAGTAACACCTTGGTTTTGGTAGATGAAGAGCGAGGCATCGGCCAAAGATTTTCTAAAACCAAAGTTAAGTAAAAACTTGGTGAGCTCATTATACCAAGCCCGAGGGGCTTGTTTTAAGCCATAGAGCGACTTTTTGAGCTTGCAGATATGTTGAGGAAATTGTGGGTTGACATAACCCGGTGGTTGGGTCATGTAGACATCCTCATGAAGGGTGCCATGAAGAAAGGCGTTGTAAACATCAAGTTGGCGTAGCGGCCAATTTTTCGAAAGAGCAATGGAAAGTATGGTACGAATTGTGATTGGTTTGGTAACAGGACTGAACGTGTCGAAGTAGTCTTTGCCCTGTTGTTGATGAAAACCTTTGGCCACGAGACGAGCTTTGTATTTTTCAACGGAGCCATCAGGTTTTCGTTTGATGCGGAAGACCCATTTACATCCAATTGGGGTGTGGGAACTAGAAGGGACAAGTTCCCATGTTTGATTTTGAAGAAGTGCATTGAATTCCAAGTCCATAGCATGACGCCACTGTGGATCTTTAGATGCTTGATTATGAGTCGTGGGTTCGAGTGTGGGTGGTAGCGGGTGAAGGGTGGTGTGGTTAACAAGATTTGGGTTGTAGTATTTTGGGTTAGGTTTTCAAGATCGCTGGGAGCGAGCAGGAGCAGTAGGTGGTGAGGTGGTTGTTTCGGAGGTGATGGTAGATGGATGTAAGTTTTGAGAGTGAGTAGTATCGGTTGGGACATGTGGGGAGGAGGAATTGGTAGGGGAGGAGGTAGACGGATCGATGTTCGGTGTTGTGGTTGATGGGGAAGAGAAGGCAGGCATAGGAATGGTGGTAGTAGGAGATGGAGCCGAGGTGGATGGAGAGACATGATTGGTGGGAAAAGGTGGAGGGTCATTTACTTGGGTGATTGGGTGAGAATAGTGGGTCGTGGGTTGTGTAGTGGGATGAGGTGAGGAATTGGGTTGGGAAGGTTGTTGGGTCGTTGAAGATGGAGTAAGGGGATGAGGTTGGTTAGTTGTGGAAGGTGGAGTGGTATGAGGAGGTTGTTGTGGGATGTTGGAGTTTGTGGGTGTGCATAAGAAGTTGTCGGGTGTAGGTAGCGGGTTGGGTGCGGGACCACTCATGGTGAAAGGAAAAATGTGGTCGATGAACTCCACATGACGGGAGTGATAGAGACGGTGGGTAACAGGGTCATAACATTTGTAAGCGGATTTGGATGAAGAGTATCCGAGGAATATACACTTCGTTGAGCGAGGATGAATTTTGGACTTGGCATAGGGACGAAGCCATGGAAAGCAAAGACATCCAAAGGATTTGAGTTTGGTGTATGTAGGTGGATTATTGTATAATTTTTCAAATGGTGATTTGAAGTCTAAGATTTTGGTTGGTAAGCGGTTAATAAGGTGAACGGCCGTTTGGAAGGCATGAGACCAAAAAGTGAGTGGTAAATTAGCATGATGTAATAGTGATAACCCGGTTTCAACGATGTGTCTGTGACGACGTTCCGCCACTCCATTTTGTTCTGGAGTGTGTGGGGGAGTGGTAAAGTGAGAAATACCATTGCGTTGAAGGTAAGGAATGAGGCCAATATATTCACCCCCATTGTCCGAAAAAAGAGAGATGAGAGAAGTTTTGAAGAACTTTTCGACAAGGTTTTTAAAAATGGGGAATAATGTCGAGACATCAGATTTTTTTTTAATGGGGTATAACCATGTGTATTTTGAGAAAAAATCAACAAAGATGACATAGTATTGGTATCCATCGTTAGAAATTTTGACTGGGCCCCAAACATCAGAGTAAACAAGTTCAAGTGGTTTAGAAACTTTAAATGAGTTTTCTCCAAAGGGGAGTTTATGACTTTTATTCAAGGAACAAGCATCACAATGAAATAAATTATTTGACACGTTATTATAATCAAGTCCTAAACTATTTAGTAAACGCTTTAGAACTTTGATAGACGGGTGTCCAAGTTTATGATGCCATGAGAGAAGAGAATTGAAATTCTTGGTGCTTGAGTTGAGTTGCAAACGAGGTGGAGTAGGAGATGCATAGTAGACATCATTAATGTTCACTCCCCGCATGAGCCGCGCCCCCGTGCGAAGATCCTTAACAAGAAAATGAAAAGGAAAAAATTCAACGGAAACTTTGTTAGTTTTGCAAAGTTTAGCGACTGATATGAGATGATTACGTAAACGCGGAACAAGTAAAACATTTGTTAAAGTTAAAGAGCGGGAAGAAGTGGGAATCGATGCTTGACCGATATGAGAAATAGATAGGGTATTACCATTACCGAGGACGATCTCATCGGGACCCCCATATTCGGATAGGTTGTGCACGAATGCTTGGTCAGATGTGGCATGATTAGAAGCACCACTGTCAAACATTGGCCATGATGCATGTTGAGGCGAGTTCGCCATGGAAGCATTGACTGTCGGGTTTGTTGATGCTTGGGCTAAGGCAAGATTATTTTGTTGCAAGAATCGGGCAAACTTTCGGCAATCCTTGGTTTCGTGACCTGGAATATTGCAAAAATGACAAAAAAATTGTTACGATTAGTTCTAAAATGTGACGATTGACCATTGTTCCCATTATTATTGTTTCGTGGGCCAAAGGCGTTGGGCCTGGTTTGATTTCTAGTGCCTGTATTGGGCCTTTGTGAGTTTCGGCCTATTTGAGATTGTGTGTGGCTGCTTCTTTGCGTGAAGTTAACAGTAGTGAGTTGCTCAATAGGTTTAGCCTCCAACAAGGATCTCTCATGATCAACCAACTTTTCATAGAGATCGGAGAACGGAATAGTGGTGTTGAGAGTCTTTAGGGCAGCAGCAATTTCCTTATAGTCGTCGCCGAGGTGAGCAAGAATGTGAACAGTGAGGTCGTCATCGTCGATTGGTTTCTGCGCTAAGGTTAATTCATCGGCAATAGCCTTCATTTCGTGGAGATAATCAGCAACTGGTCGGCTTCCTTTGTTGGTAGTGGCGAGTTTAGTCCGCAAGGATATGATCCGGGACCGGGAGACACTCGCATAGCTTTCTGTTAGACGGGTGAAGAGTTGACGGGACGTTTCGGCAGAGGAAACGAGTGGCTGGATAGTGTCAGAGCAGCTACCAAGCAGTGCGCCAAGGAGCACTTGATCCTGGCGGTACCAGGTGCGGTATTCCGGGTTGGGTTTACCCTCCAAGACCTTCGGTGGTGGTTCGGTCAAGCCGTCGACGAACTGTTCAAGTTCGAGTCCGGTTAGGGTTGAGAGGACTTGCTTTCGCCAGCATGGGAAGTTGTTTGCGGTTAGTCGGATGGGAAAATTGGTGGTGGTAGAGAGTTGAATGACGGTGGTGGAGGTGGCCATGTAGCTGCTGGAAGGAGGTTGTGGCAGAAGGATCGATGGCTTTTCTCAAAGGAGATAATAGGATCTAGATACCATATAATGTTTGAATGAATTGATATTATTTACTGAATTACAAAGGCTATAAATAGACTACAATACAATAAGGAAAGAGAGGAATACAAGGAAGAATTAACTATTCTAGTCAAAGATTATATACAGACATAAAGGAGACATAAAGGACAAGCTAATGTGTAGGGATTGATAGAGGATTGGCTTGATTGTAGTCCTTTGATTGAGTGGTCTTTATACCAGTCATACCCGGCATTATTCGGACGGTCATGCCGTTACCGGCATACGCTTGCGGCTCCTATGCCAGATCCACACCGCTTAGTCTAGGAGTTTCTAAAAAGTTGTGATGGTTGCATCACCTTTTTATTTTTACATTGACGTACGACACATTTAACCAAAAGCTAAACATTAATTTTTTTTTTGAACGGCCAAAGGTACCACCCGTAACGAAGCCCCGCACCCTTCAGGTCCGGTCCCCGGACCCCTCCTAAGGTCCAACCCCTCATTTCAGAATAACCCTACTCTGAGTGGAATTCGAACCTGTGACCTCCTAGGGCAGGAACCCCACAAAGTGGATAAACCTATCACCTCCATTGCAACTACTAGGCTACAACATCATTGGCAGCTAAACATTAAATAGTCACATGATGCATGCAAGTTATCAATCTAATAATTATAGCATAATAAATATATAAATAAAGTACACTACTATCGAAAAGGTAAGTTAGTCTCGATGTTACGTAATATCAAAGAAAGGCGTAGGCAAGGAAACTAATGAAATCCTTTTATCATATTTTGTTCTCTTCCATTGACAATAAGTCTCCGTTAGACTTAGGGGCTGCTTGATTGATTAAGTGTTGAATCATTAAGAAGTCTAAATGGTTAAGAGGTCTGGATGGTTAAGCGTTGATTCATTAAGTTGGACCCATTAACGGTTAATTTTCTTGTCCCACATTGGTAGGAGAGTCTCATTAGGGTGCAACCTAATTCAGTGATTAATGATTCGGCAACATCCAAAATCTTAATGGTTTAGTCTTAACCATTCCATTCAGAAGTTGAAATAAACGCGCTGAATGCTGAATCATTCAGTGCTGAATGAATGATTCAGGGTCTCATTAAGAGACTTACCAAACAGCCCCTTACAAACAAGCAATGAGTTATTTGTAAACTGTTTGGTGAAAAGTTTGTTTATGATTAAACAGATGAGCATGAACGCATGCCCTATTCGTTCATTTATGCAAGTATGTTCCTTTAAGATTATGTCTGTTTGTTACTTGGTTCCACTTGTTCATATTTGGAACATCTCATACACAACAACTAATAATAATATATATAGAGTGATGTTCGAGTTAATTTCTTGGTAGCTAAATTATAATCTCTCTTAATATTAAGTTGTGATGTTATCATCCCTTGAGACCGACATGTCCAAATTTTAAATGAGGAACGTGTAGGTCAAATCTACATGTTTCGAAAACTGTGGTATGAGAAGAATTCACCAAAAAAAATGGGGTATGGGAAATTGTAGCACTTCCCATTTATAGTAAAATTAACACCAGAAAAATAATAGACGTTATGGAGTATTTTTAGGAGACGAGATAAAGAAAATATCTTGATTTGAAACAAATACAATATATAATTAAACTAGCTTTTATCCCGTGAGTGTTCCGGGGTTGAAATATCTAATATAACATAATAAAATATCTAATATGACAACATAATTAATGATTTGCCAATACATGATTAATGAATAATATTATTATTATTATTATTTATTTTAAACAAATTTCTGCTATAAGTTATCTTATTCAAATATAAAAAAAAGAATCTCTGCCTATGAAGTTATGTTTATCGTTTGTGATTTATTAGTAGAGTAAAATATATTTGAAAGCAAAACCCCACAAAAATAGTTGTTTTTTGTGGTCATCAATTCAAACATTCTTCTAAACTCTAAATATTTTTCGGAATTCAATCACCATTCAATATATGACACATTTACCAACCACTTTTTTCTCTTAATGTCGCAAATAACTCACAAATTTCTCATACACATGTTACTTTTCACTTTCAACAATATTATATGAACAAACAAACAAATTCTCACATAATCTAAAAACATAACATCCTTATTATTATTATCATTATTATTAATAACTATTCTATAACAAATCCATATTATTTATATTATATTTTATTCTAATATTTTACGTAAAATACGTGAGATTCACCCCCGGGAAGCTCCCGGGTTATTTGCTAGTTCAAATATAAAAAAAAAGAATCTCTGCCTATGAAGTTATGTTTATCGTTTGTGATTTATTAGTAGAGTAAAATATATTTGAAAGCAAAACCCCACAAAATAGTTGTTTTTTTCTCCGTTTTTTATATAGCACTATGGTACTCGTTGGAAAGATAATAAAACGCTCGTTAATTTGGTGTAATTTTTTTCTTTAAAAAATCTCGTATATAAAAGATATTAACGTTTAAAAGTTATGGGAAGAAACATTGGAGAGAAAATTTAATTTTGTTTTTAAATTCTTATCTTTTCCTAAAATAATTATAATATATATATATTTATTAAAAAAACTCAAAAATTAAAAAATCCTACATGATGCCATGTGGCACATTCAAGAAGGGGTTGAAGCCTCTATTGAATGCCACATCATCAAAGTTCAATTCTTTTATTATAAGTTATTATAGATTATTATATACAACATCCTATTTTTGACAATCCTTTATTTCTAATATAACATAATAAAATATCTAATATGACAACATAATTAATGAAGTTGCCAATACATGATTAATGAATAATAATAATAATAATAATATTTATTTTAAACAAATTTCTGCCATAAGTTATCATATTCAAATATCAAAAAAAAGGAATCTCTGCCTATGAATTTATGTTTATCGTTTGTGATTTATTAGTAGAGTATCTAATATGACAACAAAATTAATGATTTGCCAATACGTGATTAATGAATAATAATATTATTATTATTATTTATTTTAAACAAATTTCTGCCATAAGTTATCATATTTAAATATAAAAAAAAAAGAATCTCTGCCTATGAATTTATGTTTATCGTTTGTGATTTATTAGTAGAGTAAAATATATTTGAAAACAAAACCTCACAAAAATAGTTGTTTTTTTCTCCGTTTTTTATATAGCACTATAGTACTCGTTGAAAAGATAATAAAACGCTCGTTAATTTGGTGTAATTTTTTTCTTTAAAAAATCTCGTATATAAAAGATATTAACGTTTAAAAGTACTGGGAGGAAACATTAGAGAGAAAATTTAATTTTGTTTTTAAATTCTTATCTTTTCCTAAAATAATTATAATATATATAGATTTATTAAAAAAACTCAAAAATTAAAAAATCCTACATGATGCCACATGGCACATTGAAGGAGGGGTTGAGGCCTCCATTGAATGTCACATGATCAAAGTTCAATTCTTTTATTATAAGTTATAGATTATAGATTATAGATTTATCCCGGGAGTGTCCCGGGGTTGAAATATCTAATATAACATAATAAAATATCTAATATGACAACATAATTAATGATTTGTCAATACATGATTAATGAATAATAATAATATTATTATTATTTATTTTAAACAAATTTCTGTCATAAGTTATCATATTCAAATATCAAAAAAAGGAATCTCTGCCTATGAAGTTATGTTTATCATTTGTGATTTATTAGTAGAGTAAAATATATTTGAAAACAAAACCCCACAAAAATAGTTGTTTTTTTTTCTCCGTTTTTTATATAGCACTATGGTACTCGTTGGAAAGATAGTAAAACGCTCGTTAATTTGGTGTAATTTTTTTCTTTAAAAAATCTCGTATATAAAAGATATTAATATTTAAAAATTATGGGAGGAAACATTAGAGAGAAAATTTAATTTTAATTTTTAAATTCTTATCTTTTCCTAAAATAATTATAATATATATAGATTTATTAAAAAAACTCAAAAATTAAAAAATCCTACATGATGCCACATGGCACATTCAAGAAGAGGTTGAGGTCTCCATTGAATGCCACATCATCAAAGTTCAATTCTTTTATTATAAGTTATAGATAAGTGAAACACTTAGCAACTAAGAAAAAAGAAATCACACACATATATAATACTCCAATATGTGTGTGTGATTGACTCAGGATCACAAGTTTTGTGACTCAGCCGATTCAAGATGATACCACGTCTACAAGTATTTATTTACAATTAAAATAGAAAGAAAAAGAAAATGACAAATATCTAAATTTAGATAATTATAAAAATGTGGGGCGTAAAAATATTCCAAAAAAAGAGGGAAGTGGAAGGAAGTATATAAATAAATTAAGCAAACAGCTTGCTTTTTTATCTTTGATATGAACCACCATGTCAGTCGGTATATACATAGAACACAATTGAATTGAATTGAATATAGGAAGGAAGCAAGGAAGGAAGGTCAACTGGTCCAATCACCAAGTAAGTTAACCTTTCATTTGATGTTTGGATTAATCAGTCTTTTCTTTTACAGAACTCACTTTAGTTACGTTGTTATTTTAATGCCACATGTTACATACTCCTAAATTACACCAAATAAATAGTATGTAACACACTAACACTCACCGTTAAAAAAAACATATAGCTAAAGTGAGTTTTGTAAAAGAATTTCCATTTCCCTTTTTCTCCACTCCTGTTTTGATAGATAATGTGATATTATGTTGACTTTGACTTAGCTGTTGATGTTCCTTAAAAAGTCTAAAGTGGGCAAAGGAATTGATCATATATTTACTGTGAAACCACACTATGTATGTATGTATGGTGAACATGGAAATTCTGTGTTAATTAATTTGTCATTTGGTTTTCCTACAAAAACTTTAACTTAATGAAGCATTTTCTTTTTTGAATCCAACAATCACAGTGGGTGTGAAAATGGAAAAATCACCGTCAGCGGAGGAGCTGTTAAGAAAGATACAAGATCTTGAAGCGCGCCATGCTGTTATCAAACAACTCCTCTACCAAACCTCTAACCCACACCTTGCAGGACCCTTCCTAACAGAAACTTGGTCTTTGAGTATATTGCAGTCAATGGGTCAGTCTTTATTTATATATGATCTCTATCATCGGATCATCTTTTGGTAATTACATATTTCATTCTTCATATATTCATCCATCTCCAAAATGCATCCCATAATCTAATCTAAGCTTGATGCTGCTTTTGGTTAATGCAGGAACCGTGGTGCAGAAAGAGTTTACGGCTATACAGCTAATGAAGTTATTGGGAGAACTCCAACCGAGCTCTTAACAGAACCTAAAGATGCATTGCTTTCTGATATTATCCTCGAACGAACAGTCAATGGGGAGTGCTGGTCTGGTCAGTTTCCTATAAAGAACAAAACTGGAGAACGCTTTGTTGTTTTCTGCGCAAACACGCCTTTTCGTGATGAAAATGGTGGATTAGTAGGGGCTATGTGTGTATCCATCGATTCACGCCCATATCAAGCACCCTTCAATCCGGAACAACCTATGCAGACTTCAGTTGCCTCAAAGATATCCAATTTGGTTAGCATTTCATTCAGTTTCCTTCATATTTCAATCACAAACACTTTGATAAACATATATTTTTCTATAACTAGATTTTAGGCAGTACAGTAATCAGTTTAATTATGCAAGTAACAGGCTTTAAAGGTGAAGTTGAAATTGAAGACAGGAGGTGGAGCGAAATACACACGAGGTGATGTTGATAATTCAGAAAATATATTTGAAAACACCCCAAGGGGACATCTTGCGCCATCTCCATTTGGAGTATTCATTTCAAGTGACACAGAGGAGCATTTTAGTGGAAACCTGATGGCGTGTCAATGGAAAGACATAGTGTGTTATGATAGGAGGTCCACTGCTCCTGCAAGACTAGGCTGCCAAAATAGCATCGAGGCTTCAGGATCAATGGTGTTGTCTAATTTACATGTTAATAGCACAAGTAGCATGGATAATGAGATCTTGTGGGAAGAGCTGGTAACTAAACAACAGATTGGCCAAGGTAACAAAAGTCTATTTTAACCTTGATTGGTAAGCTCATATTAATATTTTGATACTTTTGGCAGGTTCGTGTGGGACTGTATATCACGGATTGTGGTATGGATCAGTATGTTCTCTATATCCCACTCGTTAATATTATACTTCATTTCTTATCAAGGCTATATATATATATACTAGGTTAGATACCCGTGTATACACGGGATTCCTAACATTAAATTTCATAACGAATCTAAATTATTAAATGATACGAAGAAAATAATTTAGGGTGTTAATTGATTATTGACATATCCGTATAGATTAACATATAGTTTAAAGAAGGTAAAATGATTTCCATGTAGTTTCAATTGATTTTTAGTTACATATAGGTCTGTAACATATACATTTTCGTATACGATTTCTATTATTCGTCTAAAACCTTTATATTTTGTGTCATTACAACAACTAAAGAATTGAAGGAAAAAGTTGTTGATAATAAATAATGGTTAAACTTGATAATAAACAACACAAATCTACTTAATATAAACATGCATTAAACCTCCAAAGATTATGGGCTACCTATACACCTATTTAAAAGTAGATGTTACCATGTCCAACATAACATTAACACAGGTTGAGCTGATATGTTATGTAAATAGATGTTTTGAATAAAACTACACAATAAAACATTGACTAAAAATAGAAAAGTAATTCATAAACGAAAGAAAGACAAAAAAGATGACATATTACAATAATATATTGTACACCGATTCAAGTGAGAGCCCTACACTGTTGTTAAAGGGGGGTAATGGCTCATTACTTGTCGAACACTAAAAGACCTAAAATGCACTATAAAATACCAAGAGAACAAAATAGACCAGGCCCAGGTAAGCTGTTAGGTTTCAAAAGTCAAATGTTGACCTAGTAGAAATATGCATGCTCAATGTCAATAGAATATGTGTAATTAATTTATAAAAACGTTTAATCTTGCCTGACAAAAGTCTCAACAATTTGACTGAGAAGAGTGGAGTTCTTAATCAGTAAGATCTCTCTCAATCATCTGATGCTTCCTCAACTGAAGTTGTTGCATTTATTCACCCGCCGTATCCTAAACATGTTTTTCAAAAGAACAAACTTAAACTAAAAAATGAAACCAGTGGACAAAAAGAACCTACAAAACTTCACACGTGAGATGGCCAACGATCCATGATCCATATCTATAGAAACAGTAAGAACTTTATCATTACAGTAAAATACCTCTGTAATTCCATTATCGTAATAAGAATCAACATCAATAATTGGAACATAAATCCAAAAGTTTATTGACTTGCAAAACCCACATTTTTAAGAAGCAATAACATCAACTTGTGCAACACTACACACTATTTTTATCAAAACAATCAGCTTCATATATAACTCAACATAGAGCAGCAAACATTGCACCATAGATGATAAATAAGTTTGGGCTGACTTTTATAACATCAGCAAAACCATAAAAATCATGTTATGTTATTTTCCATCATAGTTCGTCACATAAGAACATAATAAAACCACACAAAGTTATGAAAATCATAAAAACCATGTTGTTTTATTTTCTGTTATATCTTCCCTAGGAAACCCCAACACCACCAACACTTACCTCCACCGTTATCGCATCCACCTCGAGTTGTCACCACCAACCTCTATAAAAAAGACATAGCGAGTGAACCATTTATGATAATTTTTATGAACCATTTCAAGCCTAGTTCATTCTTGTAAGGACCCTGTTTTCTAAGGCGTGTTTTGACTCTTGACTCGAGCTGATTTTGCATAAAACCCCTTTGACCCGTTCCCGATATGACCATTTCCTTTTGCAAGTCTTAGGGCCAAATTAGTAACCAACTTAGATATATTGATCACAAAATAAGACTTAAAACCAAAAGAATGATAAAAAAACTAATCACTTATAAAAAAAATAGGACATCATTGCAAAATATTTTTTATTCCCAGAGGTTAGCGGCAACCTTTTATCTCCAGATCAGATTGAAAGCAATCATAATTGTCATAATTTTCAACACACTCTGCCTAAGTAGCAGCTTAAATATTTGCTTTACATAAATAAAATATTGAATATTGAATATCAATACTGATTCACAAAGACGACACCATACTTCATATAACTCACGATATATAGTTAGTTATCTTACTATTAGCCACCTAAAAAGTTGCAGCATATGAAACTCCAGATATTATCTAAATCACCATCTTCCACTACCTTGTTGGGGAAAAACTTTGACTCAAGAGTTGCACGTCCCCTGATGACCCCATTTGACCCTAAAGAAACATCAAACCAACTGAACATGGGTCCAGTTTAGACCATTTTGAAAATGAACCCGAAGGAGACACGGTCAGATAAGGTGTAGTTGGTATGTTGGACGGACCATAGCGAAATGCACCTAGAAGCATGTTGTCAATTTTGCAATTGCGCACGAACTTGCGTTGCCCATTTTGCATGTAAAAACTACATGGCTCCACCCTTTATTCATTCGCAAAAGTTTATATGGTAGAATCCATTGTGCAAGTTTTATTGGTTTTTAAAGTTAATGTTATCATGGTAACATTTAGACCAAAAATAATCTATCCAAAATGTATTACTTCAAGACTACAAAACTGAAAAGATTTGGTCATGATAAAAAACACTGATGATGTACTACCATAAAGTCAAAAATTTTACACCATTGCATATTGAATAGTAAGTTTGTTACCTCCTCTCCTTGTTAGAGCTTCATCTCCCAAGCCAAGAGTCGCTCCAGATCAAGTGGAACACAAACTCTTTGACCCTCCCGGTTCACCGATTGAGTCGGGTTCAAACCGGTACTTAATCACCAATGGTAGCTTGGTTGTAAATCTTTAACTCAAGTTACTCAGCACCCCACTTGAATGATACACAGTCTCTACAATCCAAATTCCAAATAAGTCACACCCATTAACCCAATCTCAAAATTCAGAACAAAGCATGTCCTGTTAAAAAAAAACTAAGTAATCTGCTACCCAATCTATAAATTCAAAACAAATCATATTCAATTTCAAAACAAATCATAACCAAGTTCAAAAAAAAAACTAAATTAGTACTTCTGCAACCCATTCTCAATACACAAAACAAATCACACCCATTTGAAATGAAAAAAAAACGCTAAATTGGTAATTCTACAACGAAAATTCCAACCTCAAAACAAATCAATACCCAACTTAAAAAGTAGAAAATAAAAAAAGATCAGTAATTCTTACTTTTCAATTGACGAAAACTTCGGTCGACGGCTCAACCGATTTCAAACATTTCCGAAATTTGTTCACCGGAATCAGCAGCCTCGTCAAAATACTCTTTAATCAAACCAACAATTTCCGTCAAATCTCGATGCCTTACCACCATATTATCATACTGACTCTTGTTTTAGCTTGCACCAAACTGGATATGAATGACTTCAAAAAAAAAATATGTATACATAAAAACATAGTCTAACGCGAATTGAAGGTATGAAAAAAAACCGTGAAGAAAGATGAGCACAGAAACCCTAGATATGGATCAATTAATATAGAAAGAGGGAAAATGGTTCACTTTACCATTCATTCATATAATGCATAAAAAATTATCCACGGAAAAAAAATTACTAAATCAAAGGGAAGATCTTGGCAGCATTGAGAGAGAGGATCTGAGTTTCTTGTTAAAGAGTTTGTGAGGAATATCAGGAAAGAAAGAAAGGCTAGATTATTTTGTTTAGGTTTATGAAGGAGCGCTAATCAGCATAGATTTATGAAGATAAACAGAAGAAAAAGAAAGGTAGCTTACAAAGGAAGGATACGCAAATGAGCGGGAAAAAAAATCCTAACCTGCCCTCAAAAGGTGACATGTGTCCCACAAATGGTTTTAATTATATATTATAGTAGATATATACATATGGTTCAGTATAACCTATGGCTATAAATTGTTTTTCTTTTAGTTGATGCACCTCTAAAACATATAGTAACAAAAATATATAAATATGAAAATTTCGGTTTATGCAGGATGTTGCAGTCAAGGTATTTGCATGTAAAGAGTTTTCAAATGATGTGATAGTATCCTTTAGAAAGGAGGTAGTTTCCTTTTTTTTTTTTTTTTGACAAGTGACCATGTAAGTCATGTTTTGTTTATTTTCATCAAGGTGTCTCTAATGAAAAGGCTTAGACATCCAAATATTTTGCTCTTCATGGGGGCTGTAACTTCATCACCTCAGCATCTATGCATCGTCACTGAGTTTCTTCCCCGGTTAGTTTCATATAATTTTTTTTTTCATTTCTTGGAGTCAATTTGAATGCCTAGTTTCCCTTAATTGAATAACACATGTTTAAATTGATTGAGTTCTGTTTTGTGTAGTGGAAGTTTGTTTCGGATACTTCAGAGGAATACAACCCGATTAGATTGGAAAAAACGTCTTCAAATGGCTATTGATATTGTAAATACTATATTTGCTAATTAATTAGTAATTATCCTGCCTTTCCATTATACGTTTTTTAGTTTTATCTTTTTTGTTATTTGTGATTTTCTTTACATAGGCACGTGGCATGAATTATCTTCATCATTGCAATCCGCCAGTTGTTCACCGTGATTTGAAGTCCTCAAATCTTCTTGTTGACAAGAATTGGACTGTCAAGGTATGCTCTTGTGTAAATACATGTTTTAATACGTTTTTTTCAACTAATTAATAATATGATTCTTTTTAGGTTGGTGATTTCGGTCTGTCGCGTATAAAACATCAAACATACCTACAAACAAAATCGGGAAAAGGAACGGTACGAACGTACTTATTGCAGTATGATTTAGATTCCTCTAAAGAGTTATAGTACACAGTTAATACGATTTAACTATAAAAGACAAAGTTTGGTCTGGTTTTAATTTGTTGTTGATGCTCCTTTTCTTTTTGTAGCCCCAATGGATGGCTCCAGAAAGTATTCGTAACGAAAATGCAGATGAGAAGTATGTTCCTAGCTATCTAATCTGGAAGGAAAATAGATTTCTTTTTATTTCATCAAGAATATTAATATTAATTTGTGAATGCAATATTTGGTTTGCTATTTTAGGTCGGATGTATACAGTTATGGAGTGGTATTGTGGGAAATTGTCACAAGTAAGATCCCCTGGGATGATCTTAATCCGATGCAGGTATGTCATTCTCCAAATCTCAAGTATCATGTTCAATATTGTTGGAATATATGTTGAAAAGATTAACCGTGTTAAATTAACCTCAAAAACCAACACGTGCCTCGTTGCTTGATTATCAACATCAAGCATAATGGTTTATAAAGGCATAAATAATCTGTAGATCGTATAAAGTTTTTTTTTTTTTAATCTAATAAAACGTTCATTTCAAGAAAATGGGCAAATTACATAAGAATAGCAGGTAGGCGGGCAACAAGCTGCCCCGCCAAAGTCTATATATTTTTAGTCCATATTTTTTTGTTTATGCAGTGATCATTTGTTCTAAGAAAGATTACAATTTTGACCCAAAACATGATTGCCTATTTATTTGTTTGACTCTCTGGTCAAGCATTCCAATTTGTAAAAGCAAAAATTGGCTTATAAGTTAAATTAATAAAGCTCCAAAATCCTTTTGTTTTAAGGCTTTTTATAGCTAATAACGTGGTTGCTAACTTTTTTTTATAGAAACATATAGTGTTTCTTAGAAGATTGAAGTTAAAACTTTGTTCGTTTGACCTCAATGGTACTAAACTGCAATTTGGCTTGTTGCAGGTTATTGCAGCTGTAGGGTTCATGAATCGAAGACTAGAGATTCCGAAAGATGTGGACCCTCTGTGGGCTTCACTTATTGAGAGTTGTTGGTGCAGGTTTGGTCTCATTGATGAATATATATTATATGACTAATTAATATGTTGACAAGATGGTTGACTTCTTGTTTCTTATTATTGTATGGTCAGCGATCCACAATCCCGTCCAACGTTCGGAGAAATACTATATAAACTTGAAGATTTGAAAAAGAAGTTGGCATTTGAACGCAGGAGATAACAACCAGAAAGTAAGTGTTCAAAGGTTTTGTTCCCCGGATAAATTTCATTTTGCTCCTGTATATCAAAGCTGGTAAGGGCCACACCATAGCCTCTCTCGATCTACGAGTACATATATAGAATCAAACCAAATTTGAAAAAAAAAACCCAGTATAGATGAATGAAATAGAAGTATATTCTTGTATTAGTTTAGCATTTTATGTTATTAGTAGGATGTTGAATTCTGATATGAAATCAGTTTGTTCTTGTTTGTAATGGACGGTTATGTTTGGTGGGAAATGTATAGGAATTTAGAGGGAAATATTTGTAAGTTAGTTATACAAACTTAACATACACACACTTATAAAATGACATAGTTTGACCCTATATATACAATCCCAATCGGTACGAATGATCCGACATGACTCTAAACTAACTTAACCGCTATAAACTACTTGTGACACACCGGTTCACAATATACGGTTTTAGACTTAGGATATCTATCTTATTTCCTAACATATGTACAATAATATATTAACACAAGTTTAATAAATCAAGATTATGTCTTCTAACATAGGATACGTTTTTATAACTATTTGTACCCTCTAAAATAATCATCAATGTAACTCAATTATCTTTGGCCCTCTTCACTGGTAGATCCGTTTGTGTGACGACTTTCTTCATCTTCTCCTCCTCCTTTTATCCTTCTCTAAAGATGCATTGTATATAGAAATTGTTTATCTATTTGTTTATATAACATTTTCTGTTGTGTCTTTTGTTGTTGCTGCCCTGACATCACAATTGTAGCAGGAGTGTTAAATTCAATTTTGCTCAACAAAGTGAGCATGTTATGGCACGGTTTCATTATTAACTTCAATTTTGCACCCGAGTGTCTTGAACATCATTCTTGTTAATCTATCATACTATAATCCTAAACATCATCAAATATACACACATAAGATACAATCTAAATATTTACATGCATATATACAAGTTTGTATTTACATTCTACAAGAGTAACCCATTCAGGATGCTTTATATGATATAACTTTATAATAATGTAGTGACAATTATTTATATAGTCATAACATTTGAGAATAGGTGTCCATTTTTTAGCTTTTACGTACAATACTAGTATAGAACCATAAGACCTACCGTAATGCAGCGCTATTACGGGCGTGATTCACAACTTGGCGCCCCCCAACACCATTACAGGGGCGCTAAGTTTAAAATTGGGGCTGAGGCGTTTTATTTTTAGCGCTGCATTGCTAAACAATTAACCAGTCAAATTGTGCCATGTATTATAATCGTTGACTATCATTTGAACAGTCAATCAAAAAGGGAGGGCGCTAAGTTTAAAAGTTCCCCCCTTCCCACTACACCCTATTTCATTTTAAAGCCCCATGCTGACTCAGCTGCGACGTGGACCAATCAGAAAGGGGGGCTTAAATATTTCCCCTTCCCACTACACATGGTCTAAGTATGAAAGTTGAAAAAAAGGTGCATTATATTTAACTATCATATATGATATAGTATATGTACATCTACATCATACATTCTATGAGATGAAGAGCAAAGGAAAACGACAACTATGCCCTTACTAAATGATACCTAAGTACCCAACGCTCCAAACCTTTTTTACACCTCTTGAAAACATTTTCCTATACACAAATTTGCTTGTGTTTTTTCTAGGCTTAAACATCAACAAACTGACATGGTTTCTCCATTTGTTTCGCTCTTTGAATCTTTTTTTGTGGGTCTTTTAATATCAGGATTAAAAATGAAATCTTTTTTATTCGCGGTTTTTGTACTTTCTAGTAGGATTTGAACAATAACAATTTTATTGGGAGGGGTTAGCAGAATTTGGCATGTTTGAAAGAGAGAGGGTACATGAAAGAATTTGAGTAAGAAAAACTGATGATTTGACCACTTGTCAAGCTTTGACCACCATTCACCAAACAATCATCATAAGAAAGTCTCTTGAAAAATCTTGGGTTCACTATTCTTGCTGAGGCAAACCAACCACAATGAAGATGAATATGTGAAGGTGCACACCCTGACTCTGAAACACAAGTGTTGACTATTTGGACTATGTATTGTGGTATCCCATTTGTTGACCCTTTGCTTTGTGAGATGCTTAACTCTCTGCCTGTACAATTATACATTGACCCTGCAGCAGCTTATTGTGCAAGTAGATATTTTGTTAGTTAATTAATTATTTAGTTATCAAATCAGTAATCATGCACTAATATGTTAAAAGGGAAACATAAAAAAAAAAAACTTGTACCATGTCCATGTGCATGTTTAGTTTTACCTTGAGAAAATTAAGTACATCTACCATATGTGTAGAAGAAAGAAAATGACAAAAAGAAACAGATCAGCAGCCTGTTTGTGGTTAATTAAGTTGCCAAATGAGTGTTATAGCAAAAGGTTGCATGAATGAAGGTGCACAAAAGGTAGGTTGTATCATGAAGGTTGCATGCTTTTATGTATCGTGTAAAAGAAAGACAAGACAATGAACTCATTTGAGATTTCAGTTGCCATATGAGTAATGCAGTTAGATGCTGTATAAAGCTAGGGTGCACATTATATATGTTAGTTGTACCATGCATGTAAATTCTTCAATAATTTAACTTGACATTTGTCTACATCAAAAGAGAAGATAGACAGAACCCAAATTAGTAATTGCAGTGTTGCTACAACAAATATCTGTCTAACGATAGTTCTGAGTCACAAGGGAGGTTCAAGGGTTTCGATCTGCCTAACGCAGGTCGTGGTGTCCTTCTACGTTGCAAACGTAGAAGGAGGTTCAAGGCTTGTATTATTTATTGTGTATGCTTTTTGATTCTGATCTGAGATGAACTCAAGACCAGAAGTAGGGATTCTTGGAACTCGAGTGAAGAAGATTGTTCTTCACACGTGAAAGACCAAAAGAATATTTGGAATGAAGTGAGAGTGATAGATTTGGTGTGTCTAGAGCTGATTCTCAGATTCTCATTTATAGAGAAGAGGATCTTCTCTAAGGGGAAAGCATATTACCTTGATCCTGTCTACAACTAAAGGACATGCCACAAAAAGCAAGAGGATGCTATGGACCTGCGGTCTATAGACTGATGTTACTCCATCAGTTTTGTTTGTTTAGCTCGATGAAAGGGACGACGTGACAAGTCATCTTTTTGACTTGTGATACCACCGGCTGTGGAACCTTTGTAGGCTCCAACCTTTCAAGGGTTTGTTCGATAATATTGTTTATTCGTTTTTGCTTTAGGCTACCCACGCCATCATGCAGCATTATATATGTTGTGTTAATTAATTTAGGAAGACAGAACCCTTTAGGATTGTAATTTATTACGTTGCCATCTGAGTGTAAACTGTATAATGCAATAAATTGTTGATACAGTGCAATTATTTGATTGGTTGTACTATATATGTGCATATAGCTTTACTTCTACCTTGTTTGATATAAATAAAAAAGAAAATGGAAGAAAAAGATAAAGACCCACTTTGGAGGACTAGATTACGAGTATATATACACAAACATTAATTGTACCATCTTAATTAATGTTCAGTTGTACCTTGTCACAGGTCAATAACCGTTGAGCAAATTGAAAAATGGACACCAAATTACCATCTTAATTTGTATGTAGAAGAATGTTTATGGTGTCAAATGAAAACAAAAACAATATTTAAATGCAGTGAAATAAATAGTGTACATAATGCAAGCATTCTAAGTATGTTTAGTTGTATCTTGTCAAAAAAAAAAAACCATTTGAATCTTGACTGACTGAAGGTGAACAGTTAATTATCTTGAAAAAGAAGCTTTCTATGATTGTGGAATGCTGCTGAATATGTGGTAAGAGGAGGAGGAGGAGGACGAAGAGGAGGAGGACGAAGAGGAAGAGGACGAAGAGGAAGAGGACGAAGAGGACGAAGAGGACGAAGAGGAAGAAGAGGAAGAAGAAGAAGACACTTGTAAGTTTCTAAGTTAATGTGCACACCAAGTGCTTGTCGAAATGCCCGAGTGATGAATCCTTACTAACTAGAATGATTTCTTACAAACTCGATGTGAGAAACCTTATTATGAGTGAAAAAAATAAATGGGATGAGATATTAATCAATATGGAGACTTGAATAAGTATATATTTCGAAATATGTTTTTCTTCCTGGATCTTCAGTCTTCGGCTTGCATCTTTGTTTGTTAGGTTCATTTCCGTTGTCTTTCTAAAACATCCATGTTGGTGTAGACAAGGTGTTTGTTTAATGGGCTTTAGTCAAAATTTTCCGATTATTCCTTCATGGCTGGTTATTAGATTCGTTTTCTTTTTTTCTTTGACGACATTATAGGATTGTGTTAACTTTCTGTTTCGTTTTTCTTTAATGTTAAATGATACTAATGTCTTGTGCTCTGAATTTTTGGCGACCAAAGTTGGAATTTAAAGTTTCTAAATTCATCTTTTTTTTGTTTTTGTTCGTTGGTTTTAAATACTACTAATATGCATATGCTTATGTTATTTTGGAGTTTTGGTTAATGTGACTTTAAGATGATTCTCATACTTGTATTTGATAGAGGAATCTTATTGTATTTGGAGTTTTGCTCATTCATATCCATCCATCAAGAAAAGAAAAGAAAAAAAGAGGGATCCTCTGAAAATAAAAATGGAAGAGATGTCTCTGCCGACTCTATTCGAGCAGGCCCGTAAGATTAGTCTTCTTGCAACCGATGATTCTGCCCTCCTCATCGACAAGGTATGAGTCTGTCTACGTTAATTAATTATTCATCATATATCCATCGCAAGCAGTTTTAGGTTTTTGTTTGTGTTAGACGATGTCGATGTTCCTTCTTCTTCATTCATTTCATTTGTAGGAAACGTTGAGAAAAGGATGCGAAGCTTTCGAAAAGTGCCAGGAAATGATTACTAAATTAGGCCTCTTTTCAACTAATGAGACCAACGATGAAATCACCACATCAAATCTTAAGTATATTCTGGTCATTCTTTATTCTTCTTTTCTTCTTCTTCATTTTATTATTCATATTCATATTCATATCCATATTCACTCTGTTAAGATAAATAATAATAATCAATTTGTTTTGCTTATTGTTGCAACAGGTCCTTTTTTATCTTGCTGAATTGACTGAGAAGACTGGACACGATCAAGACAGGATTCAGATTCTCAAGTCCTCACAAGCTAAGTTAAAGGTACTCACTCTCTATTAACACATACATATATACCAGCTCTTCACTTCAACCAACATATATTTATTTATTTATTTGGTTGTCTTGGAATTTCTTTCCTTTTGTGATGCAATGGAGCTTCTACCTCAACATGAATCCCTACAAGAAGAAACTCACAATACCACTGCTCTAGACCGCAGGGCTAAGAAGGTACCTACCTGCTTTACCTCATACCTTCACCTTCTCCTGCTAACTCCTCTTTACTTTATCTAGATTGCTCGCTTCAAACGTCAACGTGCTGCAGAGTCCAAACTCTTGGAAATAAAGGAACGACGTCGCCGATCAACTAGAGCTGCCGCCCTATCTACTCCTGTTGATGACGGAGATGATGACGTGCTAGATGATGATGGGGAAGAAGAACGGGAGGTCAGTTTCACTACATTACTATGTTTGAATGCTTTTAATTATGGCTGTCCACTCTCTTTGGTTTTGCTATTGTCCTCTGCTTTCTTCAGCAATCACCATTTCTATTTTATGCATAAGAGTAGTGAATAGGATAAACCCTTACTTCTTAAAGGAGGCCACTGATTATTTCAGTTCGTTCCATACAAAGCCTGTACCTATTATTAGTAGAATCCTTGTGACCTTGACATAGAAGTTTACACTTCACACTTTAACATCAACACAGTCAATGTGTAACTAGTTTTATACCGTCCTAGCCCGGCATGCTCCCTGACATCACATGTTGTTGATCAGCTTCTGCAGAATTGACACGTGGTGACCCCTTATAGGACGCCAATGGCATGCTCCCTGACACAGTATGGTTGACTTATGTGCTGGCGTCTGAAGTGACGTCTGACAGCAGGTAAGCATGTCTGCTGGGCACTGTTGACGGCAGCATGGTGGAAGCATGGGAGTAGTCAAGTCGTTGTTCATGTCAGCGGTGGTTGGACTAACTTTAACGCGTGTCACCTTCTGGTTGGCGCATGCTCTGTCCCAGATCTGAGTGAATCTTCATTATCCTATCTTCCGTACCTCGTACCAAAAGCTGCTTACCGGTGAATATTCCGTGCATGCGCGGACATGCCTCTATTCTTCTGGAGTAACGATGTGGATGATGTTGGATCGCTTGCCTATTGTTCCTTTATGCGGAGTAAGTTCCGCCACCAGGTTCCGCGGTGGCGGATGTTCTCTTGGCGCTGGAATCAGTTGGCATCAGGAGTGTTGAAAAGAGGGATAGGGATGCCGCCTCCGCCAAGATTATGCTCCCTATCCCTTCAATAATTTTAAACTAAGAGTCATTATGTATTCTTGTGTGACAATTATTTTGGTGGAAGTCTGTTGATATTGATTAGTAATTTAGTATATTGTTAATTAATTGTTTCTAACAACATCTTAGCCATCTGTTAAGTATTGCTTTTTGATAGATCTTTGAGTTTGGTACTGTAAGTGTGTGTCCTAGCCCTCATGCGTCTTTGATAACTATGACAAATTGTATAACCATTTTGTGCCAGTAATTTTTTCTCCGTTCTAATTTAGCTGTTAAAAATTTGCTAATGTTGGTGAGATTATCCCATATTATCAAGATGCTATTAAAATTGCTCTTTACTTGGGGATATTTAATTTTGACAGTGAGATTAGAGGAGTTGCAGGCAAAAGAAGAACTCCCAAGATAGTTATGGCACACTGGTTACTTGCAATTCTGCCTCCTATTGAGGTACTTATTGGTTTGTTGTCAAATATTGTACCATCAAATTGTAAATTTTTGCCCCGCATTAACGCGCGGGTTTACCATTAGTATAAAAATGGTGAATGACGTAAGTAGTAGAGGTTTTCTAGAAAATGTGTGAAGTGTTTAGAAAACACTAGAAAGAAAAATGGATGAGTTGATAGAAATAATCTACCTTACCTAATAAAAGAGTAACTCGGGCGTCACATGGCCTTTTACTAAGACTGCCACATTGGTGCCAAGTATGATACACGTAGGATCCATATGTCATCTCCAGAAAACACCTCGATGATTCGACCCGCATGCAATTGATGTTTTATGACCCGGATATTAAAACCCTCCTATCGTTCCATCTCATCTCCAATCTACATCCCATCCTCAATGTGTGCCGATCCCATTTCCCGTCTACCGACTTCCCCTCGAGCCACTCAATCGAACTTTTTCACTGTCATCGGAGGTAGGTCATGGTTCTATTCCTTCCTCGGTATCAATATTCTATTATTAATTTTAGTAGCTTGCTTCATTGAAGGCGTTCGTCTGTAAACCCTAGGTTCTGATGCTTATACGACGACTTACTGTGGGGTTGTCTATTGATTTAGTTCATCCTATATGTTCCTCATTACTTGATACTAAAAATTATCTATATTTCAGTCTAGGATATTGGAAATCTCTGCTGATGATATCTGCAACTAAGGTATTACTAGAGGGGGCAATCCTGACCCAAAGGCATTAGTTTAGGTCATTTTAGGTTTTTTTATACTACAATGGGTTGATTTGGGTAAAGGAATATAAGACCAAGGGTCAATTCGGGTTAATTTGAAAATAGATGATATTAATGCAGGGTCAAAATGGGTTGGAAATAAAAAACAATCGGGTCAAAGCTGGTTAACAAATCTGAGAACAGGTTATCATCTAGGTTACATCATCTATTCATCTTCAATTCTTCATTCTTCGTCATCGTCATCTACTCATCTAGGGTTTTTTTTTCTTCTGTTTCCGTCCCTAACAGGTATCGATTCCAACTCATCTAGGGTTTTTTTTTTCTTCCGTTTGTGTTTTAATTATCGATATTCAATAATCATTCAAGCTTTATCAAGTAACAGTCAAATCGTGTATTTCTAGATCTTAGTCTTCATCGTTCAAACAAATAACAGGTTCCATTAATGGTCAGTCCTTAAAACACATCAAATCATCACTCATAATCAGATTATGTAATATTATAGTTTTTTTTTTAATCTGGGTATTTGTTATTTGTGTATAAATCTGTTGAATTAAGGTTTTTGATTGAAATTCTGTTAGGATTTATTAATTTTTTTAGTGATGGATTATTCGGGTTGGTTGATAACTTGTTTACTAATCTAAAAGTTGGATAAAGTTTGATACGTTGTTGCTGGGAATGCAGTTACTATTATGATCGGTTAATTCAGATCAGTAAGCAAGTTATAAACCAACCCAATGATCTATTAATAACTAAGAATCGAGCCGAGCCCGAGTCGAGCTCGAGCTTGGAAACCATCCTTCGAGCCGAGCTTGAGCTTTAGGTACAATGCTCAAATCGAGCCGAGCTCGAGCTCGAGTTTTCATAACTTAAACGAGCCCGAACTCGAGCCTGGTCGAGCTCGGGCTCGGCTTGTTTGCACCCCTAAAATTGGCTAAAGTTTGATGCTTTGTTGCTGGAAATGCAGTTACTGGTATAATTAGTTAATTCTTGAATTGTGTTCAGATTCTTGAAAATTTTTAGTAATAGATCATTGGGTTGGTTTATCACTTGTTTGCTGACCTATAATTGGATAAAGTTTGATACTTTGTTGCTGGAAATGTGGTTAATGTAATTGGATAAAATTTGATACTTTGTTGCTGGAAATGATTAAAATGATTAAAATTATAACAGGACTGACCAAATCCTGTGTTTTATGATTTGGTGAGGTTGATGTAGAATTTTATAATTTTATTTGCTAATATGTTATTGTTAACAGTCGTGGTGGTACATTGATACTACTTTATACTAGTATGTACATATTTCAATCATTCTAATCTTAGCTTAGCACTTTTTTTTATATAAATCTGCACTATATAGGTTCCAAATCTGAGTATAGAGTATACAGCTTTTTTTGAACCCAACCCGACTCGACCCGTTTTGACCCGTTTAGAACAAAGTATAAATTTGAGGTTTTTTTTTTCTTTTTTACATGTAAATACTAAAAAAGAAGCCTTTTGTAAACCCAACCCGACCCGAAACTCGTCTTGACCCGGACCTGACCCGAAACCCGTTTTGTCCCGAACCCATTTTGACCCGAACCCATTCCGAACCGAACCGATACAACCCTTTTTTTGAATTGACCCGTTTTGACCCGCGACCCAACCCGACTCGTTTGACAGTTATAGGTATTACATATGTCCCACGTTTAATGGTGATAAAGCACTTGTAAGTTTCTAAGTTAATGTGCACACCAAGTGCTTGTCGAAATGCCCGAGTGATGAATCCTTACTAACTAGAATGATTTCTTACAATCTCGATGTGAGAAACCTTATTATGAGTGAAAAAAATAAATGAGATGAGATATTAATCAATGTGGAGACTTGAATAAGTATATATTTCGAAATATTTTCCGATTATTCCTTCATGGCTGGTTATTAGTTTCGTTTTCTTTTTTTTGACGACATTATAGGATTGTGTTAACTTTCTGTTTCGTTTTTCCAATGACTGACTTTAGGTGACAGTCTTTAATGTTAAATGATGCTAATGTCTTGTGCTCTGAATTTTTGGCGACCAAAGTTGGAATTTAAAGTTTCTAAATTCGTCTTTTTTTGTTTTGGTTCGTTGGTTTTAAATACTACTTATATGCATATGCTTATGTTCTTTTGGAGTTTTGGTTAATGTGACTTTAAGATGATTCTCATACTTGTATTTGATAGAGGAATCTTATTGTATTTGGAGTTTTGCTCATTCATATCCATCCATCAAGAAAAGAAAATAAGAAAAGATGGATCTTCTGAAAATGAAAATGGAAGAGATGTCTCTGCCGACTCTGTTCGAGCAGGCCCGTAAGATTAGTCTTCTTGCAACCGATGATTCTGCCCTCCTCATCGACAAGGTATGAGTTTGTCTATGTTAATTACTTATTCATCATATATCCGTCGCAAGCATTTTAGGCTTTTGTTTGTGTTAGACGATGTCGATGATTCCTTCTTCTTCATTCATTTCATTTGTAGGAAACGTTGAGAAAAGGATGCGAAGCTTTCGAAAAGTGTCAGGAAATGATTACCAAATTAGGCCTCTTTTCAACTAATGAGACCAACGATGAAATCACCACATCAAATCTTAAGTATATTCTGGTCATTCTTTCTTCTTCTTTTCTTCTTCTTCATTTTATTATTCATATTCATATCCATATCCATATTCACTCTGTTAAGATAAATAATAATAATCAATTTGTTTTGCTTATTGTTGCAACAGGTCCCTTTTTATCTTGCTGAATTGACTGAGAAGACTGGACATGATCAAGACAGGATTCAGATCCTCAAGTCCTCACAAGCTAAGTTAAAGGTACTCACTCTCTATTAACACATACATACATACCAGCTCTTCACTTCAACCAACATATATTTATTTATTTATTTGGTTGTCTAGGAATTTCTTTCCTTTTGTGATGCAATGGAGCTTCTACCTCAAGATGAATCCCTACAAGAAGAAACTCACAATACCACTGCTCTAGACCGCAGGGCTAAGAAGGTACCTACCTGCTTTACCTCATACCTTCACCTTCTCCTGCTAACTCCTCTATACTTCGTCCAGATTGCTCGCTTCAAACGTCAACGTGCTGCAGAGTCCAAACTCTTGGAAATAAAGGAACGCAAGGAACGACGTCGCCGATCAACTAGAGCTTCCGCCCTATCTACTCCTGTTGATGCCGGAGATGATGATGTGCTAGATGATGATGGGGAAGAAGAACGGGAGGTCAGTTTCACTACATTACTATATATGTTTGATTGCTTTTAATTATGGCTGCCCACTCTCTTTGGTTTTGCTATTGTCCTCTGCTTTCTTCAGCAATCACCATCTCTATTTTATGCATAAGGGTAGTGAATAGGATAAACCCTTACTTCTTAAAGGAGGCCACTGATTATTTCAGTTCGTTCCATACAAAGCCTGGACCTATTATTAATAGAATCCTTGTGACCTTGACATAGAAGTTTACACTTCACACTTTAACATCAACACAGTCAATGTGTAACTAGTTAGTTTTATACCGTCCTAGCCCGGGTTTCATAAATTAACATTTAAACTCAACAAAATGTTGTACTTAGTAATGTTTGATGGAAATGAGAGAAATAGCAAATTAACACTTTTGAAGATGTTGACTCAACAAACATTTTGCAAAGTCTTTCTTCATTATTTCTAGTTTTCTACTAAACAGTCTCAATACCTTTATAAGATATTTCAGAACCAGCAACAAATTATGGACTTTGATTTATTTAACCATCAAAGTTAGCTAATGAGATAACATGTAAAAAGTACTTAAGTTTAGCTAATGAGAAGAAAAATATACATCTTTTGTAAATTTCATGCACAACATAGTCGAAAAACACCAGATTAATTGACTTGCAATGAACCAAGTCTGCCCATGATTTTCTCCTGCTAATTGTATAAGCACTTTAATAACATGCAAATAGAAGGTATTATCAGTTTATATATGATTGATACTCTGTTTTATGCGTACATCCTTTTGTTAATGGCATAAGTCTGATAATCTGTTCGAAAATTACTCTTTTTATATTCAGTTTTATACATCGATACTCTGTTAATCTGTTCCATCATTACTCTTTTTTTATTCAGTTTATATATGATTGATACTCTGTTTTTTTATTCAGTTTAGACTGTTACTGTTTATTCAGTTTTATATATGACTGAGACTGACTCTGACTCTGTTTTTATGTGACTGATACATATGGTTACTCTGTTTGACTGTTTTTATACGACTGATACTTATTTCTCTGTTTTATATATTCAGTTTTATTACTTTTATATGACTGATACTTACTCTGTTTTTATATGGTTACACAGTTTTATACTTTTATATATTCAGTTTTTTATTTATTTCTCTTTTTTATATATTCAGTTTTATTACTTTTATATGACGACTGATGTTTTAGACTGTCAGTTTCAAACATTCCTTATCTTTTTGATGTTTTAAACTTTGTGTTTTTTATGACTATTGAATAATGTTTAGTATTTAGTTACTATAACATATTGATTTTTTACATGGGTTTCCAAGGTTTTCTCAACTCAAGAGGGTTTTCATTTTATAATTGACCTATATATATATATATATTTTTAATCCACCTCGGGCTTACGCCTCGTGAGGCAAAGAGAAAACGCCTCGAGGCTCGTTTCCGTACATTTAAACCTTGGTTTATATATATCTTTTTAGCAAGTGTTATTGAGTCTTTCTTGCTTGAGATTCACTTTAATTCATTTTTCTGTCTGTGAATTCGCAGGCATGGCTTACTACAATCTCATTGGCTGTCTGCAAGGTTGGCGTTTGTGTTTAGTAATTTTTTTGACCTGAGCTCTTCTTATTGCATCTTCAATTAGTTGTTATGTGATGAAATCATATTGTAGGCTCTTGATCTTATGGAAATGCTGAAGAAAGAGGAGGAAATGCTTTCTGCAATAAAGGAAAAGCAAGAGCGGGTATAACAGCTTATTATAGGAGCTTAGCGTAACTAGTAATCAATCAAATGTGTCTCAAGCAAGTTTAATAACATCAGAATAGGAAATAGACTTTATATTTTTAGAAATGAGCAAACCTATCATCATATTCCTAAGCCTGCTCATATTGCGTGCAGGAAGGAGATGCTGAAATTTCAGAGGCTGTTCTTGAAGAACGTGCAAAGACTGTTGAAGACTGGCACCGCAATGCTGCTGCTAGAGCTCGATACACTAAAGCAGCGGCACCTATTACATGTGCCACTTTTGCTCAAGATGTTTTGGAGGGGAGAGCTAAGGTTTCACAGGCACATGATCACAAACACCAACCGCTCATGTTTGGACCGGCTAGTCTTGTGGGTGGAAGCGTAACAAGTGAAAGAGAAAGGATTGCTGCACAGGTTTTCCAACCTAGTCACAGGTATCATATACGCTTCTTAAAACAATTCTTTTAAGGTAGTCTGATTTGATTTTGTTCTCTTGAGAATATGATAATTAGTGGTATGTTTTGGAAATATGAGATTGCCAACGATGAGCATAGAGGAAGCTGGGTTGAAGGAGATGGAGATGATGAATAAATGGCAAGAGAATACTGCTAAGATGATAGAAGAAGCGAATTCCTCGTGGCACAATGACAAATGGAAGCCAAGGGCAGGTGGCGCCGATGACGACGATGATGATGAAGATGACGACGACGCTGCACAAGACAGGGCAAGGGCCTTTGATGATTGGAAAGATGAGAACCCTCGAGGGGCGGGAAATTCAAAGCTCACACCTTGTGGCTAGGTTAGGTATTCATTCCTCTGTTTTCGGCCAAAACTCAAGTGGCGATGATGTGTCTATTTGAGGATAGCCAAGTGTAATAGTGAGCTTAACTTTAAGTAAACCGTATAATAAAACAATGTTGTGGTCTGGCAATATTTCCAAACAATGGTGTCTTTAGGTGTAGGGGGTACGACGGTTCCTTATCTCTTTACAGCTATAGTAACAATCATCATGCATCTCATATTGTATGACTAAACAAACAAACAGGAAAGTGCATTTTACATCATTGAATTGATTTTCTCATATGAACCAAGAAAGAAACAGCCCCTTCAAACACTTCTAAGATGATGCTGGTGAATAATTCTCTTACCGTTAAAATTCTACAAAGAACACAAACTTGTCTTCACTTTAACTAAAAACTTAAAAGTAAAAATGGCATGATACAGCATCATTTTTGCTGTGATGTTTAATAGTAAAAATGGCATGTTTAATAGAAACGGGATTTGAGAGCAAACTTGGAGTTGGCGATGTCAACATACTCATCATCTGTGGGGATTGAGGGAGAGTAGAGGGGAAGTGAAAGGATCAATCGGTGGGGATTGAGGTATATATAAGGGAATGGCATATTTGAAGGAGCATAAATGGAGGGAACGGTTATTGAATTGAAATCTTTTGAAAAACGTAACTGAGGTGGAACAATTTTCAGAAAAAGGGCGGGAACGGTTATAGCATAACCATCAATGAATCCAATAATCGTCCAATTTATAGGGCTGGGATCGCTCACTTTCTTGATCGGACGGATGAGTTCAAACCAAAAACGGTTTTGGAGACGTCAATAGTATTTTAAATTCTAATGTTAACATCTAATCTAAAACAATGTACTACTCTAATATTAATATCTATCCTAAAACAATGTAAAACTCCAATGCTAACACCTAACCTAAAACAATGTATAACTTCAATGTAACTCTAATATCAATATTCAATATCTAACCTAAAATAATGTATAATTCTAATATTAACACATATCATAAAGGCTAAAAAAATGCATAACTCTAATATCAATATTCAATATATAACCTAAAACAATCTATAAATCCAATGCTAACATCTAATACTTCAAACAAAAAAAATAGTCGTTTTCTTCTCCGTTTTTTATATAGCACTATGGTACTTGTTAAATCGTTGGAAAGATGATAAAATGCTCGTTAATTTGGTGTAATTTTGTTCTTTAAAAAATCTCATATATGAAAGATACTAACGTTTAAAAATTATGAGATGAAACATGAGAGAGAAAAATCTAATTTTGCTTTTAAATATTTTTTTTTAAAATCACTTAATCCCACATGGGCATGTCATATGGCACATTCAATGAGGAGGTTGGCCTCTTTGAGTGGCATGTGAGATTTATTGTTTTGGTTTATTTTATATATATATATATATATAGATTTTATTTTCAAAAAACGTTCCATACTTCAACTTTGATTTCGGCATGTTATTATCTATATTGCGTTATGTTCGTGGTGCTAAATTTCTAATCCATTTCTCCTTTCAATCTTCGTTAGGTATCACATTGTCGCATCAACTTTATCATCAGTTTAATAGTAATTGTGATCGTTCCATTTACATTTGTTGTATATTTTAGGAAGATTGAATCATAATTTAGAAACTTGAATCGGAAGAGGTATGGAGAGAACTGAGGAAACATCCTCTTCTCCTTGGCCAAGGGAGTCCTACCACACTATTTTATACTAACGCCAAAGTAGGTATCATACCTTTCGTTTTTCAATTTGCAATTTTTAGTTTATCCATCAATTGTCTCCTGCCATGACGTAACCTAAATCAAGAACTTATTGCATTTTTCAGAAAATTTAAATGTTTATGTTTCTATGTAATTTGGTGTACACACATAGATCACTGCCAAAGCAGGTCCATTTGTTTTTTTTTTAATTTCTAACCATTTCCATATGTTTTCTTTAATTTGTAATCATTTTTTTTTGAAATAAACTTTCATTCACCAAAACACCAAATCGGTCCTCAAAGCAAGGATCGACGGCGAAACCAAACTACAACATATACACCGGGGTACGACACCATTCCTTCCACTCTATCCTATTACATTTAGATTTACTTTTAAACCATAAATAAGAACACGACTTGACACTCGCCACTATATCAACAATCCCCGGCTTCTTCCCATTGAAAACTACATCATTTCTAGCTTTCTAAAGAGCCCACATCGTAACCATAATCACCCCATGAACTAAAATCCTTTTCACCTTATCTCCTCAAAGTTTTGTAAACTTCCAATAGGTCTTTAACTTCAAAAGCATATATCGGACCCATACCAATCCACTTACTAATACGATCCCAAACATTTGTGGCAATAATACAATCCGAGAAAACATGAATCGCCATCTCTTCACCACAATCACACCACGAACAACTTGTATTCGATAACTCGATGCTTCTCTTTACTATATCCAGCTTATTCATCCAATCAGCTTGTATGACCCATCGACCGTTTACAAATCTAACCCGATCAGAAACTGAACATTGTTTATCTGTTTCCAGCCTATATAAAAGAGGCCAACGGTTCTTTAAACAACAATCTTCTAACCAAATATCAAGCCAAAAACGGACCTTGTCTCCTCTGCCAATTTTCGCTCGAATGAGCGAATGAAGGAATACATCATTCACCTTTAGAGATCCGCCTATTTTAACATCGACTTCCAACAATCGGTCGCATATTTGTTTACTGGTAAAAACTCCCAGCTATTATTATTCCTGTGACAAAAGTCCACTACATGACGCCACATCGACTGCGTATTAGATAGGGCTGTTCACGAGCCGAGCCGAACCGAGCGGACCTTTGCTCGTGCTTGGCTCGTTTACAAACCGAACCGAGCCGATCGGCTCGTTTACAATCGATCCGGAAACCTAGCGAGCATTGTTCGAGCGCACATTTTTTCGAGCGAGCGTCGAGCGAGCGACGAGCGGCGAGTGTTTTCGGACAACCATAAATTTGGGATGTTTCCTTTAATATTTTCGCTGCCTAGTGATGACTAAGGTTCAACCGTTCGAGAATGAGGCTCTAACTAAGGCCTGTGAGGTGATGAGCATACTACAGAGAACGATTGTCGTGTTGTGGCGTAGGTTGATAGCGGGAGATGATTGATCGTGGATAACTAATGGGAATAGAAAGTCAAGCATGTTTTTTCACGACTTAGGGTTTTACAATCAAACTTAGTGTTAAGTTATCATTGAGTTGACTAGGCCAATAACTATAAATATAATTGTATATATGCATATATTAAGCCAAATCCAATAGAGTAGTATGTATAAAACTATAAATATAATTGTAATTAATATGTATATATATAATTATATATATAATAAACTAATAAAAATTATATCGAGCCGAACCGAGCCGAGCGGACCCTTGCTCGTGCTTGGCTCATTTATAAACCGAACCGAGCCGAGCGGCTCGATTACAACCGAGCGGAAAATCGAGCGAGCAATTTCCGAGCAAATTCCGAACGAGCGGCGAGCGATCAGCGAGCGCCGAGCGTTTTGAACAGCCCTAGTATTAGAGTGATACCTCCAAACCCACTTGAACAAAAGCACGGGGAATACCTTGTCCTTCCACTTTAAATTAATCTTTTGATGCAACCTATCAACAGACTTAGCTAACAAACCCACCAAGACATAAGAGAGATCTTCATCTGCTCCATTAAAATTTGGACTTTGAATGATATCACCAAACTTAGAGGCAATATCAATAATAACTTTGTCGACAACTAAGCACATAGGAATGCCATAAATCTTGATCCATGCAATCCTTCCGAACTCCATAATCTGTCCTTCCCAAACATGCAAAAACTGAAACACCGAACTCCAAATCTCATTATTTTGTAAGAACCATCTCATATCTCCCTTCGACTGGAAAACAAGGGCCACATGAAAGCCTCCCAAGTACTTAATGTTGACCTTCAAATTAACTACCACAGATAACCAATTCCTTAGGTTAGTCAGAGTTTTAAAATCCAAAACCCTACCAACCAAGGCTACATCAATCCAATCCTCATGCAGCAAGTTCTCCAATGGCACTTCAATCTCCAACACTTCCTGATCATCATCAATACCAAGTAGCGTAGCCTTGAAAGACTTACTACCACTCGTATTTGGAACTGCCTTCCCACTTGCCACCGTTGGAGCCTGATCCATCATGACTTCCTTTTCCTTATTCTTTTCCGGCACCGGCCTCCAAGTCTTCTCAGGTTTCTTTTGTACCGTCTCCCCATCTACAAACCTTGACAGGACAATGTAAAGCTTGTAACTTCCTATCCAGACATCTTTTAAATCGTTCTCCATTGTCACTGGATCCCTAACATTGGCGAACGACACGAAGCCGAATCGTTTCCCCAGATTATCATACTTTCGAGCAATATACGACCCATAGAATTGCCCAAAATCTTTCAAAACCTGAAACAGATCTGCTGACGTGCACTTTGGAGGAAGATTAGAGATGAAAAACTTGGTGATCTTAACGTTATCCCCACCCTCATCTTGGCGATTAACTCTTCTGCTCTTCTTGTTTGTGATGTCGTACCATTGATTGACCTTGAATCGTTCCCTACCCATCATGGAGAGCGTTTCTCTAAAAAAATAGTTGTATCAAAGATTAATGTTGCTTAACTCGTTTACAACTTGATTACAAGTTGGTCTATTTACAACCCGTCTAGCCGTTTACAATCCATTTGCATCTTGATCACAACCCATTGTTTGTCAAGCCATTTTTAGATAAACAAGTTTCACATATTATGTTCGGGCTACATGGTTTTAAGTGTGTTCAAGTCACAAGCTAGAACAACCGTTTCTAAGTAGCTAGTTTAGTCGTGAGATCAATCATATTCATGAGTTGTGCTATGCTACAATATCAACTTAACCAAATGTGACAAAACGATGGTGTTGCTTTGTAGCATGTCTATTTATGACGCTAACTGTAAAAAGTTGGGCCTTTGTCATGTTTAATGCTTGACGTTCACACAGGGTTGGGTCTTATTGAATTCAAAACTGCTTCATGTCACGACATTTAGAGAGGGTTAAGTTGGCTTGTCTAATTCTTAATTAATGCTTTAACAATTTCATCATACAAAGAGAGCAAAGTTGGTGGGGACTGATATTGTCCGTGATGATAATTTGACAACACTCTAATTCACACTCCCATTCATTTTTAATATTTTACGTACATTGAAAAATAAAAATTTCTAACCTACGCACTTTTGGGACAAGACATGATAGCTGGCAATGGTGGAATCAGCTTTTTTTAGGTGGGTGGGGGATTTCTACACGAATTCTAAAAGCAGAGTCATTGTCGTAAATTATAACTATTGATGTGTATTTTGATTAACGCTACGGATAAAATTATAGTCATGATGTGAATGTGTCTTTTGATTACACGCGATAGGTAAAATTATAACCATTGATGTGCATGCATGTGTCTTTTGATTACATGTGTCGGTTTCCCTTTTTATACACGTTTTATGTTTTTTTTCCATGTAAATATGTTTCCTATACATGAGTCGGGTCAAATATAAATATATTCCGCTCTATACACGTTTTATGTTTTTTTTTGTACGTTATCTATGTATGAGTGAATTACATATAAATACGTTATAATTGTACGATGTAAATTGGATTACTTTACGTTTTGATCCAACCGCAATATTATTCATCGCATATGTCAAAACATGCGTTTTCATATAGTTAACGCATCACGTTTGGACTAATCTATTCGATGTTTGCAATGTACCCGTCCTACGTGTATGGGTCTAATTGCAAGTTAAAAAACAAGTGGAGAAGAGGCACAACAGGAAGAGTCAATGTTGTTGACTTTTAAACCCACTTCCCAACTATTTTTAAGCTAGCACCCAGAACTTTTTCATACGTTAATACTTTTTAAAATAATCCCACCAAAAAACGAGTATATTAATCTCTTTAATGTTAGTAGACTATTGTTTAATTTTAAAAATTATTATTTTACAAGCTACTTCATTATGTATTTTTGTATAATGTTACGGGAATTTTTGTATAACGTTATGGAATTATGTACGTAATTACGTAATATTCATTGTACTCTGATACAAGTATAGTGTTACGTAATTACGTAGCACTACTTGACTATGTACCATTAGATAAATTCATAATGTTACGTAATTACGTACTTATTAGTTAAATTTTTGTGGCTTCCTGCTATATATTTACATAGACCATTATACCACTATCTTGAAGCATGCATGCATCAGCTTTTTACGATTTCCTACACTTTGCAAGAATTTGATGTCTTGTATATAAATTTATTTGCTTAGGATCCTAACATGTGAAAATATAATAACGCACATCTATAGTATTTGATTTCTAAAACCTCTATTCTTTTGTGCCCCTTAAATCATCCATTTATATCCTATTTATGAAAACGCACAATTAAAAAAAAACGAAAGAAAGAACGAACCCCATGGATAAGAAAAAGAAATTCGTAATTTGGATGGTTGATGTCATTCATTCCGATAGTGAGGTTAACAAAAAGTGAGACAATTAATTATTTGACATCTGGCCGGTAAATATATTAAAATTTACGATCTGATTTTATTAATTTTAAACCTAAGGAATATAAGTCGCCTACAATTAATGCCATTCTCTCGTTTTTTAACTGTATTTCGGTCAACATTTATAATAGTCTTGTCCGATCCGATCGATCGATCAGATCCTGTGTCACAACACTTTTATTAATTACATTAAACTGCTTTAACCATTCATGCAACGTACTATGAAATTCCATTTGTTATTGCTTTCTGTTTTCTTATTCCATTCCATCCCTCTTTCACTTTCCCGTCCGTTTGTCACTTCCATCAATCCCCCTGTACTCGCACCACGCCTGGAGACATGGGCCCGCGCAATGCAGCTGTCATTTCACACCATCCCTGAGCCACCCATGCGATCCCAATTCCCATCCCACTCCTCAACAATGCATGCATCCGAATCATATCCCCCTTTACCACCCCCCTCTCCCTTCCTAGATGGCAACTCCGAAGTCTTGGCAAAGACCATGAAATCCATTGCGCGCTTGATCAACCTCGCTTCCATTCAAGCTCAAAGGCTTTCCAACACCATTGGACATGAAGCCAAGGCCCTTCAGATTTGTAAACACAGCTATGACAACGCGTCTACCAATCTCCAACAAGCGATGGACGCTTTGTTGTCAAAGAACGTTGAGCGTATGAACTTGATGCTTAAGGCTGTTTTGTCGGACATTGGAGAATGTAAGCATCAATATTCAGGGAAACTTTCTCCCTTTGCTAATTATGATGATACGGTTACAAAGATGACTAGCAATTGTCTCCTGGTTCTTCGTTTGGCCTCTTCATGATCCCATTCATCATATGTATATTTATGCTTTTACAATTAAATGAGAATTAATTTGATCCAGATGTTTGATTTGAGACCGCCATGGTTCATGCTTTTACAATTACATGAGAATTCGATCCAAATTCTTGATAAATAACGTTCTTCTTTGGTGATAACGATATAGAACTTGAGTTGATTATCAACAACACGCTCGACTAAACGTTGAAAATGAAGGAGTAATCCTATTTGGAGTCAAATGGGGTTCAAGATAATGCTAATAGGTTTAGATAAGTATTAGTATTAGGATATGGTTATCTAGTTTGGGTTTAACATTTATTTAATTAGTATTTGAGTTGGGTTAGGATTAGAATAAGTCTAGTATAAATAGATGATAGGTTTATTGTAATGGGAGTCCTCAATAATAAAAGTGTTTCTTGTGTTTCGTTTGGGCCTGATTTTCCAACAATTGGTATCAGAGCTTGACGGTTTTGAGAGTCGTTTTCGCGAAGGGGGAGCCGCCCCTAACGGGGCTGCAACGGTGGTAGAACGATGGTGGTTGAACAATTCAGAAGATAGCACGTGGTGCTATGATGTCTATTATTGTCCTTCGATGCCGACTAACTGCTGATTCAATTAATTGATAAAACTACGTTGGTGTAGTCGGTGTATTCGGTGGGGATAATAATTGGTTGTTTTCCATATGGTCATCTCAATATTTGATTGGTTATTTGTTTGTTTATTGTCGTGGGACTTTGGTGAACGCAAAGAAAAAAACATGGAGAACAACATGATGGTTTTTGGCGAAACTATTTAATAATAGAAGCGGTTTAATCGAGTCGGGTTTTCAAAAGCTTCTTAGCCGTGAAAGAAAACAACGGGTGTTTTTTCTCTGGCGGGTAACAAACCAACATATTTGGGTAAAGATAAACAAGATCAGCAGGGGCTGAAGGGGGTTCGTTTAGCAACAAAAGAAGACAGAATAGCGGTGGCTGGTCGTGTTAGCGGTTGATAGCAGTGGGTGCATATCGATCAGGGAAGTTTTTCGTATAAAAATCCGATCAAGGTTACTTTCATTTATGTGGTTCACATGGGGAAAAAGGAGATGGTTTTGTTGTTCAGATGGTGACCGGTGATTAGTTCAGAGGTGATGAACTTGATCGCAGTAGCAACTTTCAAACCAGGTTTGATCATGTTTTATTTTTGTCAGTGACTCTTTCTTGCCAAGGAGAAAAATCGTAGCGCGGGGCTGGAATTCTTTTGGCAGAAAAACCAACGGGCGTGTCGTGGGAAGAACGAAAGAGCGAGGGGCTTAGGAATTCGTTTGGCGACCGAGGGATGTATCAACGGGTGGTTGGTGTCATTGTTGGTGGTTGATATTAGAGTGGGGCATATCAAGGAGTGTGACAAGGTGGTAAAACTATGATCATAGAAGGGTTCAACTGGTTTTGGTATCAAGTAAAGTGCAGTGGGCACTCAACTGTGAAGACTTTGGACATGGCCGAGGTAGAGGTCAGGGGTTCCGGGAAAGGTCGAGATTATTCGGGAAGAACTTGGAGTAATGGTGCGAATGTGAGCAAATGGGTCCAAATTAGGATTAAGGGGGTGAATGAAGGAGTAATCCTATTTGGAGTCAAATGGGGTTCAAGATAATGCTAATAGGTTTAGATAAGTATTAGTATTAGGATATGGTTATCTAGTTTGGGTTTAACATTTATTTAATTAGTATTTGAGTTGGGTTAGGATTAGAATAAGTCTAGTATAAATAGATGATAGGTTTATTGTAATGGGAGTCCTCAATAATAAAAGTGTTTCTTGTGTTTCGTTTGGGGCCTGATTTTCCAACAGAAAACGCGCTATCTTTTAAATTGGTGATGTTCGATGAACTTGGGGACCAAGTAATCTTATTAAAAATTAAACGAGTTAGGAGATGTGGAGTGTATGCTTGTTTTATTTTAGTACGGTCAGGTTTAGCTCTTAAAAGTCCTTGCCAAACATACCCTTAATCACATTTGACAAGTTTTAAATAATTGGGCTTTATTGATTAAGATGATATACTACTTGGGCCAATTGTTTAAACAAATGAATATAATAAATAGGGCTTGTACATCATAACATGGTTTAATGGGATTGGGCCATTATGGTCTAATGGGTTTCAAAATGAAAAACCATAACCGATTGAAAAATGTATGAGATATATTACGCATACAAGACTTGGTCGAAGATAAAAAGAATAGATATATCTCTTTGTTAAACAGTATGTTACAAAGAAATTACATCGAAAAGCAAATAGTCATTGGGTGTAACCTGTAAATAGGTTTAACAGCCAACTAAATCACCGGATAAGCATTCTAGGATGCACTCAATCGAGCAAACGCATCCCTCCTCCATAAAGGTCAAAGTTGGATGCATACCCAAGCCACCAAACCACCAGTTTCGAGGAAAACCCGCCTACCTGAAGGCTCATTGTGGTAAGCCCTTTTTGTTTTGGCTTTTTGGTATTAGTTAAAAAATTGTTTTCATAAGCCACAAAATTATGGCTTTTTAAATTGCTTTTGGCTATTTGAATATCTAATTAGTAAACTACCCACATTTTAATCTTTTTTTGTTTATTTTTGATCAATAAGCTAAAACAAACACTTTTAAAAAAATAACTTATTGGACTTTTTCCACAACAAAAGCTAATCTAAATACTTTATAAAAAAGTACTTTTGGAAAATTTATAAGTGAATAAGCATTTTTTTTTTTAAACACACTTTTAGAGGTGTTAGGATTGCTTATATAAAAGTGTTTTTTTGTTAAAAATGTTTATTCACTTATGACTTTTTAAAAATGAGTTTTTAAAAATATGTTTCGATTAGTTTTTGAGATGGGAAAAACCAATAAGCCAATAAGTTATTTTTTTAAAAGTGTTTGGTTTGCCTTAGTTATGTAAAATGACCAAAAGGTACATATGAGTTGTAATGAATGCAAAGGGTGGGTGGGTAAATCTGTAATTTATATTTCAAAAGTCAAAAGCCAAAACAAAAGCCAGGACTTGTGACTTCTCCAAAACACTTTTTCAACCTATATCAAAAAGCCAAAATAAAAAGTGCTTCTGTCATAGACAAATAACTTATTGACTTATTTTGATTTTTTAAGAAGCCAATAAGTTAATAAGTTGCTTTCAACTCAATCACAGGTGCAAAGTAGAGATAAACAAATCAACTTATCTAAATTCCAAGTTTTGGGTATGGAATCAACTTCGGGTATGATCGGGTATTGGAAAATCGAGTACTGTAAGAAATTGGGTAAGAGTATTTTTGAGAAAAATCATACTCTATGTACCCAGGTATGGAATCGAGTCCGGGTATGATCGTGTATTGGAAAATCGAGTACTGTAAGAAATTGGGTACGAGTATTTTTGAGAAAAATCATACTCTATGTACTCGGGTAGGATATTATCAATTCATGTATATTCGAGTAGGTCCAAGTATTATTACCTAGTTCTAAAAAAATAAGTTTTTTAAATTATTTTACACAAAAACTAAATTCGTCTTTGTAAATGTAATTAAAATAAATTACAATGACATAAATTCACTCAAGTAAAAATTATTTGTTTATAATATGCATTTTTTAAAAACTTAAATATAAAAGATGTAAACACAAAAATATAATTTATAGGTTTGGGTATTTTATAGGGTATTAAAAAACTGGTATTGGGTATAAGATATAAACAGTTCCATTTTTCTTTGTATAAATAAGGTATGATTTTGGGTACGAGTATTGAGCTCAAAATGTATACCCTATTTATACCCTATGGTTAGGGTCATGTTTAGTTACGACTTGCGAGCACTAAATACCCGGTACAAAAATAACCAGCTTCAGGTTTCTAGCTTTATTAGGTTCGAGTACATGTTTTTTGTTCACCTTGTACAAATACCAACACCTAGTTTGAATCATTATAAACAAACAACAAACATCAAACCCCAATCATCACAAACAACAAACAACACGAGACCTATCAAATAAAATTTCTTCTTTTCTTTACTTCCTTTTTTTTTATTTAATTTAATTCGAGAAAACACCTTTACCTTTTTCCTTCAAATTTTTTTTTTTTTAATTTTAGATTCATTATCATTTATAAGTTTGGACAATTTGGTTGATTAGCTTAAAAAGTACATAATCAAGTCTAGTGTATAGTAAAATTCAAAGTTTTCGTAGAAGATGATTTAAATATTGCAATATGGGTAATTGTGTTACAAAGAGATGAAAAATGAATGAATCACATGGGTTGCTAGGGAATATCGCTATACTGGGTAAAAGGTCAATGCAACAAAAATAGCCATGCAGAAGCAAAAGTTACTTATTCCGTGAGTAATAATGGCCACCATTATAAAGAATCCTTTGCAGAACTAGGCTACTTTTTGGATTTCAAATTATAAATGGGTGGTTGAATGGAAAATTTGTGTTTATGGTAATGGTTCTAAACCATTTAGCGGCATCAATCATCAAGATATAGGTTTCTGACTTGTGTAAGGTGAAGCCGCTAATCCGTTTGGGGTAGTCACTGTAGCCGCTGAATGGGATGGAGGATTCACCCTTGATGCCGCCAAATGGTTTGGAGGAGTCACTATTTTGTCCTTTCAAACTCCAACTCTATTTTCCATCATGTGATTTTTTTTTGTTTCCTTTTGAATTCAAACGAATAAAAAGAAAAAAAAAAAGAAACTATCTTCCTCGTTGTCGTTGTTCTCGTTTATATACAAGTCGGTAGGATATTAATCAAACCGTTTTTTTTTTTCTTTTTCCGCTTTCTTTCCTGCTTTTAACAGCCAAATGCCCAAATGAATACTATTCTTTTTTTTTAAACCAATTTAAGCGTTTAAACTTTTTGAGATACCTGACTTTTCATATCAACTTAAGTATTAAACTTTTTTTATACTTATTATTTTTAACTATCAAGGTGTCCGCGGGATGCGACGGAAAATATAACCACTTCTACGGATATACATAGTTTGGTTCAATTCAGTTACTAGATTCAATCGAAACCAAATCCATCGCTTAATCACTCTTATTAACTAATCGGCTAATTGGTTCATATCTTCTAACTTCTAAGTACCATCTAAGCATATACATTATACATATGTGTGGGTTGGGTCTAAAGGACAAAATAGTGACTCCTCCAAACCATTTGGCGGCATCAAGGGTGAATCCTCCATCCCATTCAGCGGCTACAGTGACTACCCCAAACGGATTAGCGGCTTCACCTTACACAAGTCAGAAACCTATATCTTGATGATTGATGCCGCTAAATGGTTTAGAACCATTACCATAAACACAAATTTTCCATTCAACCACCCATTTATAATTTGAAATCCAAAAAGTAGCCTAGTTCTGCAAAGGATTCCATTATAAATCATTTTCTCTGAATATATAAAGCTTTTCATACACATTAATATACATATACATATGCCCAACTCACAACTTACAACTCATTGTGTAGGTACATACCATTACCATACGTAACTATGGCGAACACAGTCGATGATTCAAGTATTCAAATCCATGATCGTAAAAAAAGGAAGACGGTGAATTCTGCTTCAGCCAAGGTACGTGAATGAATCATCTTAATTTGTTCTATGTCTTGTCTTGTTGAATTTTATATATATATATTTTGCTCATTCTACTTTTTTCTTGGTAGCTTTCAACTATAGCTGATCAGTCTCATCGGAACAATAAACGGTACGCCATCAAGTATTCAACTATACTTTTTTCTTGGTAGCTTTCAACTTTGTTAGCAGATTTGACATGTGTTTGATATATTAATTAGTAGTGTTTTCATAGCATTAGTTTGACTTGTTTAATAAGTAATAATAATATTGGTCGAATGGTCGGGTGAAGCCTCAAAACTGCTACTTTACAAACTTATTCTTTCTTTTCATCCACATGTACTAATTTCACATAATGTATGTTATGTAGGTACCCGGATCCGGATGTATCAGATGCGGAGTTTGTGCATGGATTTTCACCTAAAGTAATTGGTTTATGCGGCAAACACAATCCTTCTGCTATTATATATTTATATGTATCATAATATCATAACTAGTTACTACTTATTATTGCTTTATATATGCAGGGGAGTTCTTTCTCTGAACCTGATGAAATTAGATACTCTAAACAGATCCTACAAAAAGTTTTCCCTCTTGTCACAACACTTAATCAACACCAGCTGATGGAGAAGGAAATAGAGGCCAAGGTTAAAGGTAACTCCTTTTGGATCTTTTTCTATGTATGTTCCACTTTGTTTACTTGTTATTTTCCTATTATTATCTCATTGGCAGGTGTATCTGTATCTGAGTTACAATTACAAGATGCTAACTGTGAGGTAGATGACAATATAAATTGGTAAGTCATGAACTGATTACTTAATTTTGTTCAATTAATGTTATGGTATTATGTGTAAGTGCTCAAAAGTTTTATCTTTTATTTAGTGACAACTGTGGATCATACTCCTTTGACTTTTATAGAAGTTGTGCATGTGGGTATGATTTATGCCTTGTGTGTTGCCAAGAGTTGCGTGATGGTCAACTTAAGGGCGTGACTTGTGGGTGGAAACCCCGAATAGATGGAAGCATTCCTTGCCCACCAAAAGATATCGGTGGATGTAATGATGGGACCCTCGAGTTAAAACACATAATGCGTGTTAATGGGATTGTAAATTTGCTAGAGAAAGCACAACGGGTGTACAAAATCAAAGATGGTTATGACAGTTCCCAAACTTGTATGGAGTCCAATGCGAGTTATTTGTATACTTTGAGTGCTAAAGACATTCAACCGCAACATATGCAGCATTTCCAATCTCATTGGTCAAAAGGTGAGCCAATAATAGTCAATGATGTTCTTTCGACTTCTTCAGGGCTTAGATGGGAGCCAATGGCTTTGTGGCGTGCATGTAATCGTCCCCACGCTTATGAAGTGAATGCAATCAACTGCTTGGATTGGGGTGAGGTTAGTATGATGGATATTTTTATTACACTAAAAGCCGAATATTAACATAGGCCGCTAACTATCACTCCTGATATGCAGGTGACTCTTGTGAGGACGCAGGATCGGTTGAGGGAGAAGGGATTTGAGAGAGATTGATAAATGAAAGAAAACAATACAATTACAAATGAATGAATGTGTTCGGTATTTATACATTGGGAAGGGTTGTGACCCTTGACTCTAACCGACACACCGGTTAGTTAATAACCGACATAACTATATACAAACTTAGGATAAAGTATTAGACTTAGGATAACTTATATATATATATATGATAATATATGGAAATCAGGGATTATGTCTAACATTCTCCCCCCTAATCTTTGATTTCCCCAAGGTCTTCAACTCCTATGAGACGTCGCATCTCTATGAACTTTATCCTTGGTAGTGCCTTGGTGAGGATGTCGGCTTTCTGCATCTCTCCACTGATATGATCAACTTGTATCTGCTCGTTCTCTATGCATTCTCTGATAAAGTGATACCTTGTGTTGATATGCTTGGATCTTCCATGGAACACAGGATTCTTCATGAGTTGTATAGCTGACTTGTTGTCTACTTGTAGAGTTATCTTCTTTGGTCTTTCACCTGTGAGTTCGCTTAGTACTCCTTGTAGCCATATTGCTTGACATGCTGCTGATGTTGCTGCCATAAACTCTGATTCACATGATGATAAAGCTACTGTGTTTTGCTTCTGACTTGTCCATGTGATAGGTGAATCTCTGAAGTAGAATATCGTTCCTGTTGTTCCTTTTCCATCTTCTTGGTCTCCGAAACTGCTGTCGCTGTAACCAATGATTTCTGCTTCTTTTCCTTTACTGTATTGAATTCCATAATTCAATGTGCCTTTGATATATCTTATCAAATGTTTAACTGCCTTCATGTGAGTCGTCTTTGGTTTCTCCATGAATCTGCTCACGTATCCAACTGCGTAAGTAATATCTGGTCTGGTATGTGTGAGATACCTTAAGCTTCCAATTAGCTTTCTGTATTCTGTCTCATTTACTGGTTCACTCTCATCTTCTCTGGTGAGCTTTAGACCTGGTTCCATTGCAGTCTTTGTTGGATTGCAGTCTTCTAGTCTAGCTTCTTTGATAACTTTCTTTGCGTAGGCTGATTGCTTCAGTTGTATTCTTCCTTGTGCTTGGCGTACTTCTATTCCTAGATAGTATGTGAGTGGTCCTAAATCACTCATTTCAAACTTGCCTTGCATTTCCTTCTTGAAGCTTGTTATGTCCTTCACTGAACTTCCTGTCACTATTATGTCGTCGACATATACTCCTATAATGATTGTTGACTGTCTTGAAGTTCTCTTGTACACTGCTTGTTCTTGTGGACATCGAATAAATCCTATCTCTTTTAGGATATTGTTCAGCCTTATGTTCCATGCTCTTGGTCCTTGCTTCAAACCATATAGAGCTTTCTTTAGCTTGTAGACTAGGTTCTCTTTTCCTTTCTTTATGAATCCATCTGGTTGTGATACGTAGACATCTTCCTTTAGTTCACCATGTAAGAATGCTGATTTGACATCCAAATGATGTACTTCCCATCCTTTCTGAGCTGCCAATGCTAGTAGTAGCCTGATTGTTTCCATTCTAGCAACGGGTGCAAATACTTCATTGTAGTCTATACCTTCTTGTTGTATATACCCTTTTGCTACTAATCTGGCCTTATGCTTGGTGATCTGTCCACTTGCGTCTCTCTTGACCTTAAATACCCATTTTAAACCTATTGGTTTCTGACTTGATGGAAGTTTAGTCAGTGTCCAAGTGTTATTCTTTTCGATAGAGTCTATCTCGCTTTCCATTGCTTCTATCCACTGTGGGTAATCTGCTGCTTCTTTGTAGTTTGCAGGTTCTTCATCGTATGCTAGATAAAGATGTTCAAATTCTTCTGGTCTAAGAGGTTCTGTGGCTGCATAGATGTCATTAAGTGATCTGAGGGCTCGAACTGGTCTGTGTAAGGAGCCTGGTGAGTCTTCTATCTCTTGAGTACTCGTCTCAACTACTGGATCACTTGTCGGTGTCTCTTGAACCGTAATTGGAGTTCTTGTAGCTGTGATTGGACTGCTGAAGAATTCGTTATCACTTTCTTGATCTTCACTGTCCTCGTCATTATCTTCTTCTTGTACAGCTTCGCTTTCTGAATCTCCATGTATCTCAAATCTTGTCCAAGATGGTTCATCTTTACTTCCTTCTTTCAAGTAGTTGTCCCAATCCCATGGTTCATTTTCTATGAATTGGACATCTCTACTGATATGTATTTTTTCTTCTATGGGATCGTATAATCTATAGGCTTTGGAACCATTTTCGTTTCCTAGATGTACCATTTTCTTACTTCTATCTTCTAACTTCTTTAAGAAGGGCGTTGTTACCTTTGCATATGCTGTGCATCCAAATACTCTAATGTGCTTGATATTGGGTGCCTTTCCATTAACTGCTTCGTAGGGTGTCACTCCCTGAAGTGCTTTTGTAGGTAACCGATTTTGAATGTAAATCGCTTGTCTTGTTGCTTCTGCCCATAAGTTCTGTGGTACGTTCATAGCCTTTAACATGCTTCTTGTCATACTCATTACTGAACGGTTTTTCCTTTCTACTACACCATTCTGCTGAGGTGTGTAAGGCGCTGTAAGCTGTCTGAGGATTCCTCTGTCCTCACAATACGTGGTAAGTGCTTTAGAAGTAAACTCTCCTCCACGATCCGTTCTTAATCTTTTGAGCTTTTGACTTGTCTCTGTCTGAGCTTCACTTAGGAATTTCTTGAAATTCTCATAAACTTGATCTTTTGACTTAAGCATGTAGATCCACATATATCTTGAATAATCGTCAACTATAAGGAAGAAATAGTTGTTGCCTGCTAATGATGTGGGTGAAATCGGTCCACATAAATCTGCATGTACGAGCTCTAGAGGTCTCGATGCTCTAAAACTTGCTTGAGAGGGGAACGGAAGTCTGCTTTGTTTCCCCGTAATACATGCATCACATACTTGAGATGGGTGCTTGATATTTGGTATTCCATGTGCCATTTTCTTAACGCTTAATTGTCGTAGTGAATCGAAATTCACGTGTCCCATACGTGCATGCCATAACCATGCAGGTAAATCTATTCTGGCTTGTAAACAAATTGGACTTGTTATTCTGAGCCGTACCTTGTAGAGTCTATTTTTAGCTCTTGGGACTTTCATCAAAAGGTTACCGTAGGCGTCATAAATCCTTAAATACTCATTCTCCATAATTACTTTACATCCTGATTCTGTAACCTGACCGAGGCTTAAGATGTTGCTTTGGAGTGTTGGAATGTAGTAGACTTCTGTAACTAGTCTTTGTTCTCCGTTGTTGCATTCCAGTAATACTGAGCCTTTACCTTTGATGTTGACACATGATCCATCTCCGAATTTTACACTTCCTGCTATCTTTTCATCTAACTCTGTGAAGTAGGAGCGTCTTCCTGTCATATGATTGCTTGCTCCGTTGTCTAAGTACCATACTTCATTTCCGTTTTCTTCACTTTGATAGCGTTCTGGTATAACTTTCTTTTCTTCAAGAACTATCTTTTTCTCTTCACCAACTGCCATAAGTAATGTGGGATCCTCTTCTTCCATTACTAGGTGAGATTCTTCTTGTTTGTTTCGAGGTCTAGGACATCTGGGAGCTATATGTCCTACTTCATTGCAGTTGTAGCATCTTACACTGCTGCCATCCTTCTTGGGCTTGTAACTACTGTCGTCATGACGATTCTTAGTGGGATTTCTATCACCTCTGTGATCTTGATGGCCATTTCTGTCAAAGTTCTTCTTCTCATATCTTTGACTTTTATTGAACTTCCTAAAGTTCTGTCTACCTCGATTCTGATTGTAGTTCTTGTTGTTGTTGCTGAAAGGCCTTCTCTCTTGCCTTGTAAATAACAGCTTCTCTTGACTTGCGGGTCCATATTTCTTCTCATCTCTTGACTTAAGGCGTTCCTCATACGCTTTGAGTCTACCAAGCGCTTCATCTAGTGTCATGGTATCTATATCTGAATATTGTTCTATGGACGCAATAATCTGTAGGAACCTCTCTGGTACGGAGTCCAGCAATTTTCGCACCAACATTGACTCTTCAATTCTTGTTCCTAGGGTTTTTGACTTTGTACTAATCGCACTTAACCTACCAGCAAACTGGTCTATGGTCTCTGTCTCTCTCATCGATAACATCTCAAACTCTGTGCGTAATGATTGAAGTCTTGCTTTCTGGACTCGGTCAATTCCAATAAATCTCGTCTTTAATGCTTCCCAGATCTCTTTTGCTGTAGGATGTGACGCCACCTGCATCACCATATCCTCTGGAATTGCCTGGAAGAGATAGGCAATCGCTGTCCTATCCTTCTTTACATCTACCGTTGACGTGCCTTCTGTGGGTTCCACTACTTCCCAAAGACCATTTGCACTTAATATAGCTTTAACACGAACAGCCCAAATCGTGTAATTCGTAGATGTCAACATCGGTGTTTGGAGGCTGAAAGTGAGAGTCTCCTTTGTGACTGTCTCTTTCGGTGTTGATTCTTTCGTCATTATGGGTTTACTGGGAGTTTTCTGTGGACTCTTGTTCTTTTTCTTCCCTATTGTCCAAATCTAATATGGACTAACCAACACTTCAATGGAACTTTTGCTTGACTACCCTTGTCAAACTTTACTATGATAATTTTGAGGGATACTATTTGCTTAACAAAGTTTTGATATTTGTAGGCGCCTTTAACAAAGTACCAAGATCTTCGTTATAATAACCTCGTATACCACTAGTGTTCCTCAAAATAAATTCTAAAGTCAAATCTTATGACTTAACAATCCTCCAACAATGATTGACTAGTGTTTTCCAATAACACCTTTTCTCAATCCTAAACACCTTTTCTAAAACAAATCACTATGTTTTGCTTCAATCTTTTCTTTTTCTGTTTTTTTCAAATCAGTGAACAAACCCAAATAAACACTGATAATACCCTTCACAACTTTTCCCTCTAATGCAACTAATTTTCGTGAGGTTTGACTTTTCAGAAAAGTCAAACTGTTTCTCTTTTCTGATATTTCCCACGAAAACACACTTCTGCCCAAATCAAATGAAACACTATGTTCCAAATAATCCGAATAACTTGATCCTAAATCTGTTCTATACTAACAGATTCTTAATCCTATATGATAATATTATTCGAATACGAGCGATATACCCAAAAAAAAATCCGATTCTAAAATCCGATTAGTGTAATCTTAATCCTTAAAGTTTCTGTGATAGGACTGATGAAACAAGTTCGGTTATGTCCTGGTGATTGTTTAGAACAATCACAGATGTTTTGTTTGACTGTTTGTTCGAAAAAAATTTGGCGGGAAATTTCTGTCGGATGAACACGAACAGAGTGCGATAACAGATTGTGTTTTTCTGACTTTGATTAAGATTGGGTATTCGAATATGATACTATAAAAGGGGCAGGGATAGATATAACCCGTAAGAGATGTGTCCGATTGTTTTCTGAAAATTCCGGCGAGTCACCGGAAATTTCTGGTTTGGCCGGAACGAGCGTCTCCGGTTGTCTCTTTCCTTTTCAACGGTTATACTATCTTGGTATTGATCTTTCTAACAATCCTGAATGGCCTTGAGTGATTTGTTCCAGTGTTTTGATTCGATTTTTGTTTGTCTCTGTTTCGGATAAAAACAGGGGACGATCGTCTTCTTCGATGTGTTCTTTATAAACGATGGAACAATGATAACCTGATGCTCTGATGCCAAATGTGAGGACGCAGGATCGGTTGAGGGAGAAGGGATTTGAGAGAGATTGATAAATGAAAGAAAACAATACAATTACAAATGAATGAATGTGTTCGGTATTTATACATTGGGAAGGGTTGTGACCCTTGACTCTAACCGACACACCGGTTAGTTAATAACCGACATAACTATATACAAACTTAGGATAAAGTATTAGACTTAGGATAACTTATATATATATATATGATAATATATGGAAATCAGGGATTATGTCTAACAACTCTCAGTCTTAACAGATTCTGTAGAGGATACTCTGCAGGCCAATTTATAAGGAAAGGGTTGCCTTTGATTTTGAAGTTGGAAGATTGGCAACCGTCGTTCTTATATGAAGCCAAATGGTCAAGCAATTTTGTTGAATTCATTAACTGCTTACCTTTTAAAGATTACACGGACCCTCATAATGGCTACCTTAATGTGGCTGTTAAATTGCCTGATATGTCATCAAAACCGGACATGGGTCCAAAGATAGATATTGCTTATGGAGTTGAAGAGGGATCGGAATATGGAGACTCTGTTACTAAGCTTCACTATGAAAAATCTGACACCGTATGGTTTCTTGTATACTTCAAATCCTATTTTATTCAAATAGATGCGCTTTAACAAACATAAAATGCTAAGAAATCCAATCAATTAGGACATATAAGTATGATAAATAAATAAATAATCATCAATGTTTTACAATAAAGTTATTGGCTTTGTAAGATTAGGATGCCAGTGGTTAGAATATAGAAATCATTAATTTGATGTGTCCAGATCATATTTCCTCCTTACAAGATTCTAAATTAACCTGTAGGTGAACGTGCTGACACATACAAAAATTGGTCTCCTTACATCCACAAATTTCAACAAAAACGTGGTGAAACTAAAGCATGGTGACCAGCATGAAGCGTTAGTTTGTGAAGCGGGCACACAAAGAAACGACCCAATGGAGGGAGGTGCTCTATGGGATATATTTAAGAGGCAAGATGCGCCTAAGTTAGAGGAGTATCTAAGAAATCACTCGACACAGTTTAGGCATACTTCTTGTCTTTCAAATGAGCAGGTAATCTAATACTATTGCAAGTTTCCTTCTAAATTGTTTTGTCTATTGTTATCATTACAAATATTGATGATGTTATAGAGATGACAAATTGGGCTGGTTGGATAACTGGTTTGGGTCATCAATCATCATGGGTAACAGGGTAATTTTTTTGTAATAAATAAAAGATGACTAAAATGTAACAGTTTGTGGCTGAAAACTATAGCCATCTTATTGACACTTGCCACTTGGTATATATGATTCAAAACTATATTATCAATAATAGCCCCGCTTACGGCTATGCAAATATATAATGTATGTGTGGCCTTCGGGGGGCAAAAGTAAAGTCGCACTCATTTTAAGGTTATTTTACTGATTTCGTGAAAATGACGGACGGTTAATCATGCATCATGTGGTGGCGTTGATAGCCAAAAGACAAGGGGGTACATGCACCAATCGGGTTTGTCCCAGTTGCTAAGTGTTATGTGCCTTATGTCCAAGGCTTGATACAAAGCCACTATCAAGTCGGGGGTCTCACTGGAAACAGTCTCTCTATTCCCATGGGATAGAGGTAAGGTTGTCTATATCTTACCTTCCTCATGCCCTAGCTTAGCTTTTGCTATTGGTATGATTAACTGAGTATGATGATCATGATGATTATCCATAATAATTAAAACACACTTATGGATAACTTTTGCCACCTCTATTCTTATCATGTGTGTTACTCTTATCATGTGTGTAAGTGTAGGACTGTAGTCTTTTGCTAGATTATCCACAATGATTTTGTTAAGAAGGTTATGTGATGCTGCAGGTTCTTCACCCGATACATGACCGGACTTTTTACTTCAACGATGAACATAAAAGGAAGCTCAAAGAGGAATTCGGTATTTCTTTAACAAACAAGTTCTGATTGCTTGTCATGTACATATACAGATTCATCACTCCTTTTTATGTTGATTAGGAATTGAACCATGGACCTTCAAACAAAAACTGGGCGACGCAATTTTTATACCAGCTGGTTGTCCTTATCAAGTTAGAAACTTGAAGGTCAAAATATATACATACATCACTTATGTTATCAACTTATTACACACTCTTTGTTTGTTGATAAATTTCCTCTTTACAGTCATGCACGAAGGTTGAACTCAACTTTATTTCACCTGAAAGTCTCGATGAATGCATCCGCTTACAAAAAGAACTCCGTATACTTCCCAAAAATCACAAGGCCAAACAACAAAAACTAAACGTAAAATATCTTACATTTCTGCACATAAAATGATGATTCTCTATGATAACCTCCAGGTATGTATGTTCTACAGATTGGGAAAATGATGATTTATGCACTAAACCACGCAGTAGCTGAATTGTCAGGGTCTATAGATTCAAATGGGCCCATTGATAATCTTCAAGATCAAATCACCAACATGCCAGAGATCTTGAAAGGTATGTATGTATGTATGTAAACTACAACATCTGAAATCTACCCTATCTTGTAACAAACTAATGTGCTTGATTCTCATATTATTACATTAAACCTAATCACAGCAGGCGATGGTATGCATATTAACAAGCACTCTAATGGGTGGATATCTGATTCTGACGATGTGATCACAGCATCGGATCACCAGCCTGCCACCATAGAAGATCCTGGTTCATCAGAGGAAACTGTAGGATTATGGCACGGGAACATTGTGGGACAGCCAGCAAAAGAGTTATTACAGGCGGTTAGTCAGCGCTATCCGGACACATTTCAAGGGATAGAAATTCGTTCAAAACCATATTGGTTGTCCATTTTGAAAGAACTGTATGTATTCATTAAAAGTTTTTTACAAGCATCCGTGCATGCATTGTCACAGGATCAGTTGACTAGCCTGGAGGCGGATTTAAATGATTTTGAGAGGTTTGGGTTCAATTTGTCGTGGGCCCGCAAGAGGCTAGACATGGTGAAGAACCTCAAATTTGGAGATGAACCGTTGAGAATAGAGCTGATGGACGTAGAAGAATCTTTAGAGTTGACATATAAAGAGTTGGTGGAAGCAAATGAGAGGTTGGAGAAGGCTTGGTTAAATTATGATAGTGCTAAAGATGCCCGAAACAAGAAGGTAGATCAGGTGGCACAAAAGTATGGAGTCGAATATGATGACGTTTTAAATAACAACCTCGGTTTTGGTATGCTACCCGGTTATTAGGTCATCAAGAAATTAATTTAGGTTTTGTGACCGCTTTGTTATATGTAATAAGTTATAGGCATGTGTATTACCCATGTTGATTGCAAATTGTTTACCATCTGCCATTTACAAAAATAAAATAATTAGTAAAGTTATGATGGAAGTCAAATGATGTTGCTACATAACAATGTGCATAACTACATATAATAACTTTTTCTTACATAGGTTTAATCCATAGAGTGTCTACACAAACACTAAATAACTAACATTACACATAATTAACTTGCACCTTGTCATAAACTGTTACCATTACGTGCTTTTGTCATAAATCACCATAATTGGCAGACATAGAGGGTGTTTGGGATTGATTTTTTCAAAACAGCTTCAGCGTTTTGAAAAGCAGGGGTGGAGCTGCTTTTAGATTATTGCGTTTTGGTGGCCTAAAAATTCATTTCAAAACTAACCCCAAACACTAAAAACTGATTATTTACGTTTTCAAAACGCAACAATCTAAAAATTCATTTTAAAACGCAACCCCAAACACCCCCATAATATACCATAATTCTTCGCTTTATAATTCAGTATCGGTCACAACTCGTACATGTTTTTTTAAAGGTAGCTTCATTCAACCAGAAAAATCACCTATTGCAAGTCCACAAAGAGGGGACCACAAGCAAAACCGAAGTTACATCAACCCAAAAGGACATTTACACCAATCATTCCAAAAATATTTTTAAATCTAGATCTATTCCAGATCTAAAAATACGCCAACGATTTGATCTTGGCCAAATTTGTATCTTGCAATCGTTTAATCCCTAAACCGCCCAACTTTTTTTGTTATCATATATGTTATATTAGATGGTTATCTATGTTATCTTATTAAGGAGGAGAGATGGCTAAGATAGTCATTTTACCACCATTTTAAGATGGGAGTTGAAGGGTTCCTTAACAAATATCTAATCTTTAGCCATTTTCTTCCCTTTATACCCCTCATGTACAAGTACAACATGTAATGCCAATAGTACATATGTAATACACACTTTATCTATACTATCTATAAAAGAATTTATAATTTATAAATCTTATATACATCTGTACAATAAAAATGATTTCTTTGATGCAAACTTTTCTATCTACTTTTCTTCTTATTTTCATTGTTAAAAGATACAAATGTGTGGTTAACTTTAGTCAACGAACATATGTTTTTTAAAACCAATTGATTAAGTTAATAACGTATATTACCGGTGCTGCAACAAATCAAAACGATGCCAAATGTTCACTTGGTTTTCTGATAGTTTTAGTGTCTAAATTCATGTCTCGTTGATAGTTTTGATAGTTATATTTCAACTTACAAATATTTTACTCTTATTTATATAACACGTTGATTGCTATATAGAGTACGATTACCGTACTGAATTGAACCGATGCTAAACAAAAGCCCGTTGCAACGCGCGGGGCATATTACTGGTCATTGATAATGAATGTATACAATTTCTTTCTCACATTCTCTCTTGTTTCTTTCAAGTTATCAGCACCTTTTGCTCTTATTAATTTTTAAATTATCCTTACCAACTATTATAAAAATTCAAAGATATCTGACAATCTCTCAATATTATGTTTAGTTGATGGCATCACTTTGCACAAACGGCTATAGTTTTCAATCGCCACATCTAATTCAACGTCAATTTCTCATGTAAAAAGTCAGATCTTGTTCTTGTATTCGGTACAAAGGTGGTAGGTTCATTTTGGTACGAACCAGTACGGCAGTACGGTGTACCATGGAGTCCGGTTCAATATACCCATATTAAATAGAAATTATAGAATTCATTAGTCCAAACTAATTAGATCATAATTTTTATGCATAGTTTTAAAATAAAATTATATATATAATGTAAATTTTATAATAAATATTTATAAATTTAGAACTTTATGGACAAAATGTAAACAAATAAGAATTAAGGGGGTTAAAGGTTAAAAAACCAAAACATAATAGAACCCTAATTCGCTCCCGCCTCCACCATTCATAAAACACCGTACTTCTCCCCCATCTCCTTCATTTGTGACGCAACAACCTTAGAAACACAAACCCTAGCCAAAATTTGACGAATTTAATATATTTCAGCTCTAAATCATGGAGTATAATATGTAACTCTAACTAAACAGATTTGAACACTAAAGGTTTGTTTGAATATGTTTGTTACCTGATTTAAGCTTAATGATTACGTTTACCTTGAAGATGAAGAAAGATTCAGGCTCTGTTTGTTTGCGTCTGAACGGGTCTGACTTGGTTAGACCAGGGGCTGTTTGGCCGGGCACGTTTGAACGGGGAAAATGTCTGACCATGCCTCTTATCCGGTCAGATCCTGGAGCAAATAGTTTTCATATATAAACAATCTATTTTTACTCTCCATACCAATGTGGGACAAGAAATTTTAACCATTCAGATGTCATGTAACTTTTCTCTCATGTTCTGAGAGGCAATTTGGCAACTTTTAAATGAGTAAGTGTTAATCTAGTAAGATGTTTGAATGATTAAGAGGTTCTGAACGGTTAAGTGTTGAATCATTAATAAGTATGCCTAATTATTTTGTTTTATTAAAATGAAGTGTAAAGTGCACGGATGGTCCCTGTGGTTTGCCCAAATTTAAACTCTGCTCCTCAGAGTTTCGAAATTACACGTATGGGATCTGTGGTTTGTATTTTGTTTCATTGATGGTCCCTGAATTGGATGGAGGGTAAGTTTTTCAGTTAAGTCAATGTGAAATTACTAAATTACCCCTCTTTAAAAAAATAATAAAAAAAAACCTCTATTATATCTCCTTCTCTTCTCAACCCCCACCACAATACCACACCTATCTACCACAACCATCACCACAACCATCACCACTACCATCACTCTCTCTCTAATACCGACTTTATATCTCTCTCTCTCTCTACACTCTACACTCTCCCTCTCACTCGGCTCTCTCCCTCTTGCTCTGAATCACGAACAGCCGGTGACAGAAGTGACGGCCGGCCACCACCGGGATGAAGATGAGTTTGAAGGCTTCCCCACTGATATTACTCCACCCGAAGAACTTATTTCACAATCTGAAACTATTAATCCCCAAACGACGTCGTTTGATGATTCTCTTTCCGATCAAAAAGATCAAGAAAACGTTAGGGTTTTTGAGCCGCTGGAGTTGAAGAGTAGGCAAGATTTGATAGCGAAAGTGTATAATATGGTTGTGCCGTGTAAGGATGAGATGACGATTGGGGTTAGGATGAATGAGGAGGCGATGGATCATGTGGTTATGCAGAAGGAGGTTAGGGATTTGCAGAGATTTGGGAATTTGATGGCGGTTGGGCCGAATGGGAGGAAGTGGGTTGCAGATGAGTTGTTGGTTATTACTGAGTTAACGGCGACGGTGACAGTGACAGAAGTGACGGCCGGCCACCACCGGGGATGGGTCTGGTTTGGGTTCTTGGTGGTGACCGGTTATGTGGTCTAGGGTTTAGGTTTCTGTTTGTTTGGGGTTCACTAGAAGATGGGTCAGTCTGTTTGTTTGGGGTTTGGGTTTCTGTCTCACGAGAGGTGGTGGTGGTGGTGGTGTTGGTGGTTGGAGGAGGAGGAGGGGGTGATGTTGGTTGTTTGAGGAGGAGGAGGTGGTGGTGCTGGTCATATATATAAAAGACTAAATTGCTCGGATGGTCCCTATGGGTATTTTGGTCATTTTACATGACTTAACTAATAAAATTTAACGACGTTAGTTGGTAGGGACCAAAATGTTTTAAGATGTCAACGTTGGGGACCATTGAAAATATATGGGGGCATACGTGAAATTTGGGCAAACCACATAAACCATCCGTGCACTTTACTCTAAAATGAATGATAGATGCATAGAGATTAAAAAATAAATACAAATAAAACAATTCATTTATTTACTAATCTATAATCTATAATCTATAACTATTAATAAAAGAATTGACTTATGATGATGTGGCATTCAATGGATGCCTCAACCCCCTCCTTCAATGTGCCACGTGACATCATGTAAGATTTTTTAATTTTTGAGTTTTTTTATTAATAGTTATAGATTATAGATAATGCTAAGCGCTCGCTAATGAGTACTGCAATCTTTTCTATGATCAGATACGAATCATGATTATAATTATTTTAGGAAAAAAATAAGAATTTAAAAACAAAATTAAATTTTCTCTCTCATGTTTCCTCCCATAATTTTTAAACGTTAATATCTTTTATATACGAGATTTTTTAAAGAAAAAAATTACACCAAATTAACGAACGTTTTATTATCTTTCCAACGAGTACCATAGTACTAATAAATCACTACTTAGGGGTTTTGTTTTCAAATATATTTTACTCTACTAATAAATCACTACTTAGGGTTTTTTATATTTGAATAAGAAACGATATACATAACTTCATACGCAGAAATTCTTTTTTTTTATGTTTGAATATGATAACTTATGGCGGAGATTTGTTCAAAATAAATAATAATAATAATAATAATAATAATAATAATAATAATAATAATAGATATTTTAACACCGGGACGTTTCCGGGATAAAAGCTAGTATTATATTATTTGAGTAGTAAGTAGGAGGGAGGGTTTTTAAATAAGATGATTGTGGTGGCCTTTGAGTTTTGAATATACACCCACCCAAGAAGCTTCCGACACACACAACACAACACAACACAACACAAGCAACCCAACAATGTCGAACAAACGATCAACTTCAAAATCCACTTCTCAACAATCCATCCCTACTCACCCACAACTTGCTCCCAACCTCTCTTCAACTAAAAAACGGAAAGCTGCTTCACCCAAGGTCATCTCATCTCATCACTTACTTTTTTTATTATTATTATTTTTGTTTGATCTTTGATAATTGATATAATAGGGAGTTGACCAACCCAAATGCTGCCACCAATGTCGGACTGTAAAAGACCATGTTGTTGAGTGTACAAAATGTCAGTCCAAGAAATATTGCATCGGTTGCATCACTAAATGGTAGTAGTATTCATTTCCATGCATTGCATAACATATAACACTCATACTTAATGTTTCGAAACAAGACTTAAGTTAAGTTTGTTAATGTAAACTGAATTGACATAATGTGTTTGCCTTGCCTTGCCTTGCCTTGCAGGTACCCTGATGTATCACAGCATGAGTTTGTTAAAGCCTGCCCCGTTTGTTGCAATAATTGCAATTGCAAAGCCTGCTTGCGACGCTTTTCCCCTAAAGTTGCTTTCAATTCTGCACCAAACACTTTTGGTCTTATGGTCTATCTTATTTATATATATGTGTAGTAGTAGTAACTAGTTCATTCATTGATATTTATGCAGGGTATGCAGGGCTATTCTTGCTCTAAACCTCATAAAATTAATTACTCCAAACAAATCCTGCACCAAGTGTTCCCTCTTGTCACAACACTTAATGAAGACCAGCTGATGGAGAAGGCAATAGAGGCTAACCTTAAAGGTAGCTTCTCACCATTCTTTTTGTAAATAAGTTTTGATTATATTTATTTATTTTTCTTCCTGTTTTTTTATCATTGGCAGGCATAACGGTATCAGAGTTACAATTGCAGGATGCTGAGTGTGAGGTGGATGATGATATATTTTGGTAAATCATCAAGTCATTACTTGAACATGTTAAAGTAATTATATGGTACTATATTATTATATACAAGTACTCAAACAGTTTATCTTTTATGCAGCGATAACTGTGGAGCGTATTCCTTTGATTTTTATAGAAGTTGTGCGTGTGGATATGATTTATGCCTTGTGTGTTGCCGAGAGTTGCGTGATGGTCAACTTAAGGGTGTGAAATTCGGGTGGAAAGCCCGCTTAGATGGAAGCATTCCTTGTGCACCAAAAAATATTGGTGGTTGTAATGAACGGACCCTAGAGTTGAAACGCATATTGAGTGTCAATTGGATTGTAAATATGCTAGAGAAAGCACGGCGGATATACAATATCAACAATAGTTATGATAGTCTCCAAACTTCTATGGAATTCAGTGCGAGTTGTTTGTATTCTTTGAGTGCTAAAGACATTCAACCTCAACATATACACCATTTCCAATCTCATTGGTCAAGAGGTGAGCCAATAGTTGTCAATGATGTTCTTTCGACTTCTTCAGGGCTAAGCTGGGAGCCAATGGTTTTGTGGCGTGCTTTTCGTGACATCACAAAAAATAATTCCCAGACTTATGAAGTGAAAGCAATCAATTGCTTTAATTGGAGTGAGGTCAGTATGTTAGATATTCTTGTTACATTGAAAACCTATGGTTAACGTGCGTTACTATCACTCATGATACACAGGTGACTGTAGACCTTAGAAAATTCAGTACGGGATACTCTGCAGCTCAAGTTAAAAAGAAGGGGTTGCCCTTGATTTTGAAGTTGGAAGACTGGAAACCTTCTTGCTTATCTCAAGGAGAATGGCCACGCCATTTCGTTGACTTCATTAACTGCTTGCCTTTTAAAGATTACACACACCCTCATAATGGCTACCTTAATATGGCTGTGAAGTTGCCTGATCTATCGTCGAAACCAGACATGGGTCCAAAGATGGATATTGCTTATGGAGCTGAAGAGGAATTGGGATATGGAGACTCTGTTACTAAGCTTCACTATGAAAAATCTGATACTGTATGGTTTCTTTAATCCTTAAACGCTATTTTGTTCTAATACGTGTCCTTAAACGAATATTAGGACCTATAAATAAAATGAACAGATTCCGTTGTATGGATAATATTGGCAGTTCTTATATTAGGATGTCATTGGTAAAAATATTTGATTTCATTAATTTGTAGGTGAATGTACTGACACATACAAAAGCCGGTGTCCTTACCTCCACAAAGCTTAACAAGACTAAGATAGTGAAAGAAACGCATGGTGACCAACAGGAAACTTTAGTTTGTAAAGCAGGCTCACAAAGAAACGAGTGTCAACAATATGTAGTTGACCTTGACCCAATGGACGGAGGTGCTCTGTGGGATATATTTCGGAGGCAAGATGTACCTAAGTTAGAGGAATATCTAAGAAATCACTCAACAGAGTTTAGGCATGATGGTTGTCTTTCAGTTGAGCAGGTAATTTTATACTATTACAAGATTCCTTCAAAACCATTGTCTCTTGTTATCATAACATACATTGACGATATTGAGTTGGGTCCAGAAGATATGTAGGTTCAACATATGGGATCATTTAATTATCTGAATTGGATAGGTTTGGATCAACGTGGGTAAACTTTTTGTATCGGTTAAGATGGGAACACTTTGCATTAAAATAATATTCTTCTTATAGACACTTAGTATGCTGTATATGCTTACAAAAGTTATACTATTTCAATAATAACCTGCACTTCTTAAATATTATGATCTAAGTGATCATGTGCTGATGTGCGTTAAAAATGCACCTTGGAGAACTTTTGACATGTTCAATGACTTGATCTGTTTCGCCTCTTTTCTCTATAACTTATCTTTTTTAACCCGTTTGAGGTGAAACATTACCCAAATTGACCCATTCATAAGTAACTGGGTTGGAATTGCTTCCTCTGCTCTTATCATTTGTGTCACTAGTCTTATTCTAGATTATCCACAATGAATTTGTTCAAAAGCTTATGTGATGCTGCAGGTTTTTCACCCGATACATGACCGAACCTTTTACCTCAACGCTGAACATAAACAGAGGCTCAAAGAGGAATATGGTATTTCTTTAACAAGCATGTTTCTGATTGCTTGTCATGTACATATACAGATTCATTGATCCTTTTTATGATGATTAGGAATCAAACCATGGACCTTCAAACAGAAATTGGGTGATGCGGTTTTTATACCAGCTGGCTGTCCTTATCAAGTTAGAAACTTGACGGTCAGAACATATATATTTATCACTTATGTTATCAGTTTGTTAAACACTATTTGTTTTCTAATAAAAATTTCCTCCATACAGTCATGCACGAAGGTCGAACTCAACTTTCTTTCACCTGAAAGTCTTGGCGAATGCATCCGCATACAAAAAGAACTCCGTATGCTTCCCAGCAATCACAGGGCCAAACAACAAAAACTGAATGTAAAGTATCTGAAATTTCTGCACACAATTTTCTCATTATTTAAATCAAGAAACCGATGGCCAGTACATGTTTTTTCTTTTACATAACCTGCTGCTTTATGTGTTCTATAGATTGGGAAAATGATGATTTATGCATTAGACCACGCTGTAGCGGAATTGTCAGGGTTCATAGATTCTAATAGGCCCACTTCTGATCTTCAAGATCAATTCGACAAGGAGCGCGAGATCTTAATTGGTATGTTAACTGCAACATTGGACATCTACCTATAGTGTAATATTTCAATGGATAATATAATATTAAACCTAGTTGCACCAGACAATGGTAAGAACATGAACAATCACACCAATGGCTGGATAACTGATTCCGATTTCCGACAGTGTGATCCCACCATCAGTTCACCAGCCTGCCCCTATAGAAGATTCCGGTACATCAAAGGAACTTGTTTTTATTCTTTGTGTTAAACTTTTATGCAGGAGGCGGTGGTATGGATATTAACAACCACACCAATAGTTGGGTGTGTGATTCCGAGAGTGATGACGATTCCCAGTATACCCGCAGTGTATTTCGTGCTTTATCACCATCGGTCAACCATACAGTTGATCAACAACCTGCCACCATAGAAGATCCGGGTACATCAGAAGAAGAGGAACCTGTAGGATTGTGGCAAGGGAATGATGTTGGACAAGCTGGAAAAGAGATATTACAAGCTGTTATGCACTGCTACCCAGAGACATTTAAAGGAGCGAAAATTTGTTCAAAACCGTATTGGCAGTCCCTTTTGAACGAGTTGCATGTATTCATCAAAGGTTTTCTAGAGACACCTGTGGATGCATTGGTGGAGGACCAGATCACTAACCTTGAGTCAGATTTGAATGATTTTGAGAGTTTTGGGCTCAATCTGTCATGGGCCCGTAAAAGGCTAAACATGGTGAAGAATCTGAAATTTGGAAACGACCCGTTGAGACTCGAGCTGGTGGTTCTAGAAGAATCTGTAACTTTTTTACATAAAGAGTTGGTGGACGCAAAGGCAAGGTTGGAGAAGGCTCAGCAAGGTTATGATAGGGCTACCTATGCCCGAAACAAGAAGGTAGATGAGATGGCACAGAAGTTTGGAGCTGAATATGATGACGTTTTAAAAGGCAGTCTTGGTTTCGGTATGCTACCTGGGTATTAGCTTATCAGGAATTTTAGGTTGACTAGTCTGTTGTACTATATGGTAGTAATGTTAAAAACACTGCAATTTCCACTATCTTTTGTACAAAGTTGCATAGAGGTTAAGGACCTTTGATTATAAATATAAAATGGTTGGAGCATTTATTTACTTGGTAAAGATATAAAACTTAGTTTTATAAAATAGAATGTTACAATGAAGGGTGGTGGGTCAATGTAAGTAGCTTTCAGTTTAATAACGCGCTGTCTGCGTGATATTAATAAGTTTGTTTTTTTTTCACCAAATTGCAAGAAAGGGAAGTGTAACTATATATCTTTACAGCTGGTAACACCCATACATGTCTTTTTCATAACGACTTGTTACTACAACTGTCAGTTGCTACTCGCTAGTAACAAGTTATTACAAAAACTATAGTGTATTCCTGGCAACTACAGGTCACATGAATGAATTAAAGTTCAAAGTTATAGTGAAGCCATTGTTGATTGTCATGCATAGGAATAAAGAATTCATAAGTCCTAAAAAAACTGTTTTTTTGTATGTTTAGCCTAAAACTGAATCTAATAAACAAAAGGGTCCCAATTGGCTGCAACACTATTATTAGCAGACTCAATTGTAACACCACTAGCACCACCACCACCACCATCCCAACCGTAGTCACACTGCACTAGATGTTGACCCAATGGCCAACCCCCTGTTCCTGTTAACTGGCCCACTGTTGCTTGGTTAGCATCTGATGAAATCGGCCACATGGCGTCTAGGAGACCAGTGTCAACCAAGCTGCTAGATGGATTCATGACTTGGTTGCTCGCGTTTGAAGTCTCCAGCCATGGAATTTCCGTAGGCCACGGCTCAGTTGCTGGCGGTAGCGGCTTGTAGCACCACTGCAGCTCGTCATAGCGGTTGGGACAGCTTGCAAGTTCATTGGCATCAGCAACATGATGGTTCTGGACTTGATCCTGATCAACCTGCACGCGCTGAGTACTTATGGGCTCATGACCGGTCACTGGTTGATCACACGGTGGCGTTTTCCTCTTTCTTATATTGGTCAAACACACTTGCTGCAACGGTGTGTTAACCACTTTGGCATGGTTTGAACCATTCTTTGCATATAACTTAGCCTTGAGTGCACCAAGAAGCCCTCCCTCATCACCCCCCAACCCACACGCTTCCTCAAACGAAAACGGCTCAGCGTTCTCAGACAAACCACCACCAACATCACTATCAGGAAGCTCAAAGTTGGTACGCGCATTAGCCCCACGCAGCGTTCTGGCAGCTTGGTCATACTCTCGTGCAGCATCTTCAGCTGTGTCAAAAGTCCCTAGCCATAACCGAACCTTCTGCATAGTGTCCTTGATCTCCGCCACCCAGCGCCCTGACGGCCGCTGCCTCACTCCAACATACTTTGGATGTCCTCTAGAGTTTGGCATCTTCCTTCTGCCCTTAACTCCGCCTCCGAGTGGCGGCACGGTCTGCTGCATCAAGTTAGCCATTGGTCTAGTATGCAGTAAAGTATTGGTTGGATTCTTATAGTGCAAAAAGGAGCCTGATGGTATCTAGGATTTTCAGAAGTGGACAAGAAGATAGAACAAGTCAAGATGATATTGATGGTTATAATAATTGCAGGCCATGCTTGATTATACCGACACAGATTGTATATAATACACAATAAATGACATGTAAATCGAAACATACAAGGTTGATCATGTCCTTTAATAGATTATTATGAAAGAGATGTGTGTTTTTGTCTTTTTGATGAGTAATCTTATCTGGATTTATACTAAAAACCATTGTGATTTGGTAGGAACGAGACCACAATTGCTTCTGTCCCTTGTTACAATAATATCATCTTCACTTTGTATTCTAAAACTTACATAACAAACACAGCCTAACATTTTTATCTAAGTTCTAACTAGTAAAATCCACATTAATTAACTTTCTTTCAATTTAAAAATTATAATTTCAACAGCTTAGTTTTTAGGAATTTACAAAAGTGTGACTTGTATATAAAAACAGAAAAATTGGTTTACTTATAAAATAAATAGTGATATGATGAATAGGTGACATATGTAGGTGTTATATGGCGAAACTTTCCAATCTAAATCAACTTTTTACATCAATTTTTTTTTATTATAATCTAATTGTTATTATTATTATTATGTTTTTTTTATATACTTCAAATAATATTTTTATTTATTATTTTTTAAGCTTGTTTTGTTCTTATTGACTCGGTCATTTTAAGATAAAAATGTTCTTTTATATATTTTTAATTTATATTTTCTAATTTGGTTTTTATTATAGCATTTCTAATGGGAAAAACCGGACGGAGACAGTTTCCAATGTTGGTGTCTAAAGAAACAATAAGTCTAACATCCGGTTAAGGATGTGAGACTCTTGAATCCACGAGGATTATCCTTTGCTAAACCCTACAATTGTTAACACGATGTGACTTGAAACGAGAAAAGTATTTTGGGGAAGGAGATGACTACGGAATCGTAGTTGTTTATAACAAAAACTTTGGTGATGAAGTTTAGTGGGGCTGTTAGGTGGTGTTTGTCTATCCGGATAATTAGATGGATCTCTCACGCACAACCAAAGGAGTTTTTGCTTAGTGTAACAAGGAGCATAGTAAGGTATTCCTCCTCAAGTGGTATGGTGCTATGGACTCGATTATTGCAAGATATGGGTTCTAGTTGTGTGATGGATATTGATGTATATTTATAAACTATAAGTGGGTGGTGTATTAGATTAGCCTTTCTTAAAAACTAATGATAAGACAATTGGTCAAATATGGTGTTCGATATGCAACATATTCACACTCATTTTATGCACGTTAGTGAGTTAAAGTAATCCCACTATACAATAGCCATTTATCCTTAAATTACCCACTATTGGATTTTAACATTGGGTCACATTACCTCTTGTGACCCATAAATCGCATTTTCCCACATGAGAATCATTCTTGTGTTCACCTACTCGTGATGAAATACGTTTCACCCAAATGACCACAAGCCCCTTATGTGTATCAAAGATTTTCCAGAGATCTTTATGTTGGCGTAGGCAGGCACAGTGGCGGATATAGAAATGTTTTTCAGTAGTAACGTTTTTCATTTTTTCATTTTAGTAGCAACATTTTCCAAATTTCGTAAAAAAAAAACAAATTTTCCACTAATTTTCCACTACGCGCGCGAAGTTGAGCCGCAACGTACGCGGCACCTAGTCCCATACTAGGTCTGCCCCTGGGCAGGCATGACGGTGACGTAGGTGAAGGGATGGATGCCTAGAGACTTTTGAGTTTTTAGAAAATACTAAATACAAAACTAGGTTAAGTACCCATGCTATATATGGGTTGAACAATTTAAATCTAATATATATAAATATATAGGGTAGAGATCCTAATAGAACCAACCCCTATTTGAGAATTGAGAGAACCGTTATGGACCTCACATTTTCTCTAAGGCAAAGTTTTTTTTTTGCTTAATCGCAACTTTATATGCAAGAATAATTTTTTTTTTTTATTTTTTTTCATTTATACATATGTGCATATTGCATTTATACATATGTGTATATTACATTTTCAGTTATACATAATTTTAGTATATGTCTATTTACCTGGGTATGCTCCGGGTAAGTCCACAAATTTTAAATTATCGCTTATAAAACCCTTCCTAACAAGAGTTATTTACACAAACAGTATGAGCAAACTTAATTTTCTGTTGATAGTGGTTATCCACCGGATAATTAGCTTTTGAGTTAGGAAGAGACTATAAAGAGAAATGGAGTATCAAGATGAAGAAAAAATTGACCGTGTCACCAATTCATGTATATATCTGTATTTATATCTATATATATTAATATTCCAAAATGTAAAATCCTACATGGCCCTTAAAAAGGTCATCCTCCCTCCTTAGGTATACCACGTGGCATTAGGTTTTCTTTAAAAAAAATCGTGATATATATTTATTTCTTTAAAAACCCTACCTAACTTCATTCTCCTTAATATCATCTTCTTCATTCACCTCACCCCAAACCGTAAAAGCGAATCCTCACCTCTACTGTTCCACCAACCTCAGCACCTCCTTATCCTCTCTCAGTCGTCACCGCTACCTCTCTCCGCCGTCGCCGCCATACGAATGGGTAGTGATGGCAGTTGGTACACATATTAGAGAAAAGGTGGTTATTAAGAAGATTAATGATGTGTTTGAGCATGTTTCGGATGCGACTCTCATTCTGAGAGAGAATAAGCTTCTTAGGATGCTTCGGCATCTGGATATTATCGAGATTAAGCATATTATGCTTCCTCCTTGTAGAAGAGAGTATAAAGATACATATGTGGTGTTTGAGTTGATGGAATCTTTACTTTTTTTTTAATTAAATGACATCAGATTAATATGCATGCTCTTTTTTTAACCTATAGACGATGGTATTTGGTCTTAAAAGGGTAATATTCCGGCTATTCACCAGGTTTACATCTATATTTGGGGTTTTCTTAAATTAATAAACATTATATTTGTTTGTCTATTTTATGATATATAAGGGATGATCATAAGTGTATTTGTATTTTTATATGGATAGGTCCGCTTATTGATGGTTGGGTTACTTTACTTATTGAAACTATGGTGCGATTAATTGTACACTGTGTTAACCATTAGTTAATTGTTGGTTTTAGACTTAACCAGATTCAAACTAATTTCAATTAATACATTTATTTATTTATTTATTAGTTCAAGTAAAATATATGCAATTATTTACCACTGAAATCTACTATGTTAGTTATAGAATTCGGTTTCCCTATTAGTTCGGCCCAATTGTTTCTGCCTCCACCATTGTGTAGGGTGTTTTTATATTAGATCTCCATATCCCATATATGCAGCTCTATAATGGCTCTTTTTGGAAGTTGGCCTTGTATTATCTATGAATTAATGTGAGATTATAACCTTTATTATCTTTGTTCTAAGCTTTTTACTTACTAATGTTCATTGTTTTTATCAGTTTATTACATGATCGTAAGTTGCGGACACTTTTGTTTGCAACCTTTGAACCATCTTCATGATTCAAAGGACATCAATTCACTTCCGTTATCCTGGCAATGGAAGGAAGGCCTAAAACAAAGGTACATCAAACTATATTACACAACCATGTAATTTTCGTTATAACGGGTCAAATTTAGCATATATTGCTTTAGATTTGTCTATCCGGAAGTTCTCGGGTGTAAACTAATACTTTATTATATTTTTATCATTATCTGTTCTCCATCGTCCACTCACAAACCACTTTAGAAAAATATCAAAAAATAAATGAGCCGGGACAGTGTCCTCCCAAATATACAACTTAACAGTAAAATTTTCTCTTTCCTCCACTGGCAACCCCTCAAAATCACTTTTTAAAATATGAGGATTCAATCACATAAATTTGGGAGTAAACTGCTCGGATGGTCCCTGTAGTTTGCACAAATTTCACATATGCCCCCATTTATCTTCAATGATCCCTATTATTGACATTTCATGACCCCCATGGTCCTTACCAGCTAACTTTGTTAAAATTTTCAGTTAAATCATGTATAATGACCAAATTACCCACAGTACCAAGTGGTAGTGGTGGTTTGAGGTGGAGGTGGTCCAATAGTATATATATATATATATATATATATATATATATATATATATATATTATTGACATTTCATGACCCCCATGGTCCTTACCAGCTAACTTTGTTAAAATTTTCAGTTAAATCATGTATAATGACCAAATTACCCACAGTACCGTTCGAGCACTTTACTCTTATATATATACTATTGGACCACCTCCACCTCAAACCACCACTACCACTTTTCTTGGAGCTAGTAACACCACATTCGCCTCTAACCACCACCGCCAGCACATCCTCGAACCACCACCACCATTGTACACCACCAACAACCACCGGATTTCACCAATTGCAGACCTCTCACCTCAGACCACCCACCACCGTTGCCGACCATAGCCTCCACATGACCACTGCATGCTCACCTCAAGTATTGGTTAAGACCAGGTAGCGTGTTGCGCGACCCACCTGATCGCTTCCCATGAGTTGTGGAAGCAGGCGGGTACATGATGGTCCGGAGCCGTTCGATAGTCGACAAAGACAATGACGATGTTGGATTTAAATGAAACAAGGTTTAGGAAGTTGTGGTACATTGGAGAGGCCGCATTGCCGATTATAAAGGCGCCCCCATGAATATTAAAAAGGGTAGTTTTTTAAGAGTGGGATTATTGTTTCTGGGGATGTAGAGTCTTACGGAGATGGATCGTTGCTGGCTGGTACAGTTATGTACCATTCAGCTATATCTCTGCCATGTCAACACACAATAGAATATAAGATGATTCTAAGAAAAGGCATTTGAAAAGAATAAGTACTTCACATGAACTTAGAGGGTGTTTGGTTGTCCATTTTTTTCATCCTTTTAACTTATGACTTATCCAATAAGTCAAAAGTTAAAACAAAAGTGTATAGGTAATTGTTTGAAAATGAACTTTTGGAGAATTTTGTACTTTGAAAAGGAGAAAGGAGGAGAAAAGCCCAAAGTCACAATTTGTGACTTTTGGAATTAAGAAACATTTGAGGTAGAAGAAGGAGAAAAGAGAATGAGAGCCAAACATGCTCTTAACTAAAAAACTTAACATCCATCTAAGTTAGAGACTACCGATGCAATAGAATCCAAACGACAGATCCCATAGTTGTAACTTTGAAAGACTGAGAAGCAAACTTTAAATTTTGGCAAACCACATGGACCATCGGAGGGGTTCTCTCTATATTTGGTGGATGGGACGTGAACGCCTCTTTAGTTTTACACAGTGTTGTAAAAGGCGGCCTAGGCGCTAGGCTGAAGCTTATATCAGAAATAAGCCCTAGTCGGAGTTATGGGCAATTTGGGGATTAGGCGGTGATTAAGCGGGATTAGGCGGACCCAGGCGCAATGAAGAAGATTGAGATGAGTAACGTACCTGCTAAGCTACTTCTTCGTTATTCTATTCTGTAAACTAGAATAACCAGAGGGAGCGGCAGTCCCTTTTTTCCTTTTGTTCGATACCTTAGGGTTTATTGAGTTTACTTTTATGTTGGGGCTGTAGTGTTTGAGTTTTCTTTATTTAATGGGTTCATTTTTGTGTTGGACTTCTTATTTTATTAGCTGGTCTTTTTTTGTTGTTTGGAATTATTTGTCTCGTGGCTTTATAAATTATATACCTTCCTTGTTTGATAATTTCCATTATATCCCTTAATTATTTTTAACTTTAATCATATTAATTTGTTACAAATACTCATATATTAGAAGATATTATCATTTTTTTTCTTATGATATTTGTTTAACATGTTAAACTATTAACTTTTTTATGCCTACCATATATATATATTTTTTTTTATCTTTTTTACTATTATGAGTATATATCTTAACATATTTTTAAAAAACACCTAAATTTGTGTGTATATATATATATATAATATGTATAAAAATACAAAAACGCCTAATTCCGCCTAATTTTGCCTAGCCCGCCTAGTCCCTAGGCTAGATCGCACCGCCCGCCTAGCGCCTTGGTTTTACAAGTGGGTATGGTAATTTCAGCGCCAGGGATAAAATGGTAATTTCAACGCAGAGCTAGGTTCAACTGCGTTTTAAGTTTAGGTTTCCACTCACACTCATCGTCGTGGAAGCAGCGCACAGTCAACAGTCATCATCAGGTACTTACAGATGCAACGGAATCTAGGGTTACCGTTTTTTTAATTATTATAACACTAATTCATCAAAAACATTGAAATCTCACCTGTTTACGTCTGTCCAGTCTTTATCTTTGGCAAAACAGCATCGATTCGCAACATTCTTATAATTTCTCAAATACGTTTAAAAAATCGACGTCATTGCGTATTGATTCTCTCGTGAAATGGACGTTTTGTGATGTTTAATACTCTGTGTTCGATAATTTCACCTTAGGGTTTACGGTTTAGGCTAGTTCTATGTTATTAATCAGGTTTGAATTGAATCTATAGTTACTTATTCACACTGTATCAACCTAGAAATGGATACTGCTTGCTTTTTTACTGAACACAGTTGCTAAGGTTTTGTTGAATGTTTGGTGTAACTTAATTGATGATTTTATTTGTGTTGCTCTTTAGGTTCAGGCTGATGATTGTTATAAAACACTTGAATAAGGTTTTCTTGAAGCAACAAAGTTTGAATTTTACTTTAGCTACATTATACGTGTAGAAATGTTCCGTCGACGAAGTCTTTGCATTTCTATGCTTATTTGAAGTTTAGAATATTAACGATAAACAAATGTGCAAAATCAGATGTGAAAATTTTAAGGTGTTTATAGATATTACATTTTTGAACTTAGCATTTTTGTATGGCACTATATTGTTTTTTTTCATATTATGGTTTGGTTATTTGTTAAGCGTTAATCAAACGTGTTTCTTCTTTAATATGTGATGCACAGAACAAGTGCTTGACAAATGCTGGATTGACTGGTTTTCAGATACAACGAAGATGAGCAACAAGAACCCGCTTGTATACTTTGATGTTTCTATAGATGGAGACCCTATCGAAAGAATGGTTTTTGAGGTGTTTTTTTTTTCTGCTGTTACTTTAATATTTTCTCTTATTTTATCACTTGGCAGGATATAATGCTTACTTTTGGTCTGTTTTAGCATTGCTACAATTGTATTTTCTTACCACAAAAAGGATGTTCACATCGCTGATTGTATTGCTGATAACCCATTTGGTATGGTTTTGTAGCTCTTCTCTGATACTGTTCCCAAGACCGCAGAGAATTTCCGGGCACTTTGTACCGGTAAGATGTACAGTTGTACACCATAAGTGGTACACTAGTACTTATGTTTTGAAACTTAATGTGTCGTTTCTGCTGCATAAGCTTCACATATTTACTACAAAGTACAAATTACTAAGCTTAAGGGATTGCATACTAAGCTTGAGGGATTGCATTGTATTTTGAAGATTTCTCTAGATAGTCTTTGATGTTTATGATTTAGATAAGTACATTGGTTTCTACTTTCTACGGAACTGAGCTACATACAGTGTAAAAACTGAGTACTTTCTTATATGTCATATTAGTATACTTTGATCATGGAATTATGTGTTGTGGAAAGTGCAGACCAAAGCACCTTTTGAACATTGGAACTTAATTAGGGCACATGTTTGGACTGGGTATACAAGATTGGCCTGTCTTTCTCAGTGCAGTAATATTTAGGGGTTTTGCATAATATGGGTACTTATAGTGTTTCAGTTTAGTACCTGTACATTTCTTGTGCCGTTTTAGTCATTGAAGTAAACCTCTTCCAATGTTGGTCATTTGGTTACGTTGTAACCTCTCAAACCAGTGTCCGACTTTAAACATGTATTTATAAACCTCTTCCAATGTTGGTCATTTGGTTACGTTGTAACCTCTCAAACCAGTGTCCGACTTTAAACATGTATTTATTTTGAAAGTATATTTCTGACATGGCAATAAAAATGAAGTTATAATTAGTCTAGTGAATTTTTTGTTCAACCCAGGTGACTGATCGCTTTTTACCTTTTTAATGACACATAAGCAATTTTTTTGTTTTAAAAAAAATACATGTGGAATGCCAAGTAACTACAGAAACTATTACTAGGTAGCCAAATAACCAATTTTAAATGTGCATAGGTTTAAAAACTTGAATGACTAAAGTGTGATAACAAGTACAAGTACTAAAACAGGACACGGAAAAAGTACGTTGCTATTTTATGACAAATTCTCTATTATTTAATGCGTACCATATTTTGCATGCTGTGTTGTGGGGCTGATCATAGTTTGTATCATGAACAACGGTTGTTTAAATTTCAGGAGAAAAAGGGAATAGTCAGAATACTGGAAGACCTCTACACTACAAGGGATCTTTTTTCCATCGCATAATTAAAGGATCTTTGGCTCAGGTATGTTTTCTATCAATTACTTTAGTATATAATACTGTTAGTTCATTTTCCACTTAGGTCTTGGTGGTGGTCTGTCTTTTAGTCAGCTATGCCTGTAACACTGTAGGATACAAGATTGATGGTCACTACTGCTTTTCTTGTGATGTAGTTTTAAGGTTGTACTTGTTTGGTTTGATATCTTCACACATTTCTGAAGATTATTATACAAATCCAGCTTTATGCTATTTTTCAAATTTCTAGTGCCTAGTGGACTAAATCTCTGGTATTTGTTTGGCAGGGTGGTGATTTTTTTAAACGTGACGGTATGTACATTTTGCCTCTGATTGTTGTTTTGATTTATATTAGCATGTTACATGTCTATACTTTGGACTTTGATATACTCATTGAATCTACAATCATCAACCATTCAGCAAGTTACCTTATCAAATCATATTCTTAATCATAAATATGAACAATTTTGTTTTACTTTTGCAGGAAGTTATGGAGAGAGCATATATGGTGGGAAATTTCCAGGTGAGAGTTCAGTCAGTTTACTGCTTCTTGTATTTGTTTCAATTGCTATTGTTTTAATTTGTTCGAAGTGATTGAGGAGTTTCATTTATATTTTCCGAAAGAGTATATGAAGGATATTGAAATAAGATTTAACTCATTTCTACCCTATATTTATTTAATTACACACCATGCCACATGAATTTGAGAGAAAATGGGTTTCCTTTTTGCATTGCCTGTGAAGGTCGGGGCTGACATTGGTCTTATACTCGCTGCTTGGGAGCTCAACCCACAATGAAATTGGACAATTGTAATTGTCTTGGAATGGTGGGTTTATGATTATTTTGTCTGCTTTAGTATCTGAATTGGTTTGAAATCTGTGGTGTGGTTAAAGCACAAATTAAATGGTTCCGATCAATTATACAGATAACTGTGTCTGATGTGTGCTTTTAATTCTTGTCAATACATTACCGTGAGTGATCTAATTGGTGCTTTCTTACATGATCTACTCATCTACTTGTATAGTAGAACTGGGGAAAACTCGGCAACTTTAGTCCTTGTTATGTGCATATATTTTTGTTCAGAGGATGAGATGAACAGAACCTTTGTAGTATTTAAATGTGTAAAGAAGAAATGGTACCTTGATAGTATATTCTCATTCTTCTATCTGAAGAATCACATTGATGCCCAACAAGGCTTCCTATTTTATAAGAAAACCGAACATGCAACCATCACCTGTCTATTTAGTTAATAGCTTTTTGTAAGCCACTTGATTATTTTGTGGTTGCATAAAAATATTATTGCACGCCTGCAGCTGATTTGTCGAACTTTCTTGATCAACTTATTGAAAGTGTTCATGATATTGATTATTATTGAATGAATGATAATGAATACAATTGATCCCCTTTATATAGGGAGGAATCATGAACCTATACAAACACTAAAATAGGAATAGATAATGTTTCCTAATACAAATATAATCTATTACATAAACATAATTAATCTAGAACAATCTAGAATATACGGTGCTAATATTCCCCCGCAGTTTGAGCGGGAGGTGTGCAAACGCTTAAACTGGAACGAAAGGACTGAAACAATTCTCTCGGAAGTCCCTTGGTGAAGATGTCAGCATACTGATGTGCAGCAGGAACATGGAGAACCCGTATATGACCAACCCGGACCTTCTCACGAACAAAATGTATATCAATCTCGACGTGCTTAGTTCGTTGGTGTTGGACGGGATTATCCGATAAGTAGACAGCAGACACATTATCACAGTAGACCACGGTAGCTTTCTGCAACGGCACGTGAAGTTCAAATAATAGATTGCGTAACCACGTGGCTTCGGCAACCGCATTAGCGACCCCACGATATTCGGCTTCAGCACTAGATCTAGAAATAGTAGCCTGCCTTTTAGATGACCAGGATATTAAATTGTCCCCCAAGAAAGTGCAATATCCACTAGTCGAGCGTCTCGAATCCGGACAACCTCCCCAATCAGCGTCAGAATAAGCAACTAAGTCATGTGAAGCACATTTAACAACTCGAAGACCATAATCTAATGTTCCCTGAAGGTACCGAAAGATGCGTTTCATAAACGCAAAATGTGGCTCCCGAGGCTCATGCATAAAAAGACAAACTTGCTGCACAGCGTAAGAAATATCAGGTCGAGTAAACGTCAGATATTGTAAAGCACCGGCCAGACTTCTGTAAAGTGTTGGGTCCCCAAAAAGCGGTCCTTCTGTGGCACTTAACTTAGCCGAAAGATCAACAGGAGTGGTGCAGGGTTTGCAAGCAGTCATGGATGCCCGTGCAAGAACGTCCTTAGCATATTGCGATTGGGACAGAAACATTCCCTGAGAGTTGCGTGAAACCTTTATACCCAGAAAATAATGCAAGGCTCCCAAATCAGACATAGCGAATTCCCGTGACAAAGTTTGAATGATGTTGTCTAACAGAGTAGTGTTGGACGCTGTAAGAACAATATCATCCACGTATAAAAGCAAATAAGCGGTGTCGGCCCCTTTTGAATAAATAAACAATGAATTGTCACAAGCACTATTGCGAAACCCCTGCTGCAAAATGTATGTGGCAAACCGAGTGTACCACGCCCGAGGTGCTTGCTTTAGGCCGTATAAGGACTTCTTTAATCTGCAAACAAAGTTAGGCCGCCGTGTATCAACGAATCCTGGCGGTTGATGCATAAACACCGTCTCGTTTAAATGGCCATGAAGAAAAGCATTTTTTACATCTAATTGATGAACAGGCCATGAACGAGTAACGGCCAGAGAGAGAACCGTCCTGATGGTAGCCGGCTTCACAACCGGACTGAACGTGTCGTCACAGTCAACCCCCACGGTTTGAGACTTCCCATTTACGACTAGACGAGCCTTGTAGCGTTCCAACGAACCATCTGCTTTGAATTTGTGGCGAAAAAGCCACATACATCTGATAACTGGCCTGTCGTGAGGTCGTGGAACCAATTCCCACGTATCGTTCTCCTGTAAAGCATTAAATTCTGTTTGCATAGCATGGACCCAATTAGGGTCGGCAAAGGCTTTGGCATAGGAGGTGGGAACGGGTGATAACGGGGAAGTGAGAAGGGCCGGGTAGACAGGTGGTTTAATGGAGCCGGTTTTGGAGCGAGTAGACATAGGATGTGTGTTGGTGGAAGTAGTAGGCCGAGGGGTAGAAGTGGGTGGTGGGATATGGGCGGTGGGCTGCTGTGGCAAGGTTGGGCCGCTATTGGGTGAGGATGATGGACCGGGAGGTGGTTGGGTGGTAGGCGGATCGGCATTGGGCCGTGGGCGCCGAGAATAGGTAAATGGGAATGGGGCCGTGATGTTGGGCTTAGGAATGGGTGTGTGTCCGAATGTAAATCCGGGTGGTGGGGAGTCCTCCAAAAAGGAGTAGGAGGCCGTCGGTAGGGGTTGAGAGTAGGGAAAAGTTTGCTCATCAAACGTGACATGGCGGGATATGTGGACTTTGCCAGTGGTGGGGTCGAGGCACCGGTAACCACGAAAGTCAGGGGGGTAGCCCAAAAAGACGCAACGAATTGCGCGGGGGTGTAATTTATGTGGTTGGGTAGCCGAGGTGTTCGGATAACAGGCGCATCCAAACACCCGGAGGTGGTCATAGGTAGGGTGTCGAAGGTAGAGGGCAAAGGTGGGTGTAAAGTAGTTAAGGCGTTTAGTTGGAAGTATGTTGTGAAGGTAAGTGGCAGTGTGAAGGGCCTCGACCCAAAACATGGGTGGTAAATGGGCGTGTATGAGAAGGGAACGGATGATGTCGTTTAGACGACGAATCATGCGTTCGGCTTTCCCATTTTGGGAGGACGTTTGCGGACAAGAGAAGCGAAATAATAGTCCCTGTTGATGAGCAAATTGTTTAAATAGGTTATTGTCAAATTCCCCGCCCAAATCACACTGGAATGTTTTAATTGAGCGGTTGAATTGGGTGAGGATGAGGCGGTGAAATTTGGCAAAAGTGGTAAAAGTCTCAGATTTGTATTTTAAGGGGTATACCCACACGAAGTGTGAGAAGTTGTCAATGAGGACCATGTAATATTTGTAGCCTGTTTTACTAACTACAGGTGAGGTCCATAGGTCACAGTGAATAATATCGAATGGTGAAAAAGTGAAGGAACTGGACGTATAAAAAGGTAAACGTTTATTATTAGATAAATGGCATGAATTACAAAAAGCATTAGATATGTCTTTATTACATAAAAAATTAAACTTTCTACTAAGAACGTCTAAGACTTGTGCTCCAGGATGCCCAAGTCGATCATGCCATGGGATAGTAGAGGTGATGATAAAACAAGCTTGCGGCGGAAGTTGTGGTGGGGTGATTGGGTAGACATCTCCGGTACTATTGTGGCGGGAAAGGTGGCGTCCAGTTTTGAGATCCTTCACAGTGAAACCAAACGGGTCAAATTCAATAGAGACACTATTATCACGTGAAAAGCGTCTAACTGAAATTAAGGTTTTTATAACGGATGGGCTATAAAGTATATTTGGAAGGATATAGGTGCGGTCAAAGATTTTATAAAAGCCAGTGCCGGACCCGTGTATCGGGAGACATTGCCCGTTGCCAACAATAATTTTCTGATTTACAGGAAAAGTATTGGGAATGGAAACCATACCTGAGTTTTCGGTGACGTGTGAACCGGCACCGGTGTCCATCAGCCCTGGATCTGCCTGTGGCTGCCGAATATGAAGAGCATTGAAGGCTGCCTGCAAGTCAGCTGGGTTAAGAGCATCGAACCCAGTAGGTGGGGCTTGCTGCCCGTAGGCAGACGAGTTCGGAGCAGTCATATAATATGCCGGTGGGGCCGAAGCTGTGGCATTGGACCTTGGGGCAGAAACTGAGGGTGCGAAGGGGCTAGGGTTAGGCCAAGCAGGCTGTGATGGGTAAGGACATGGCGGAACATTCCACCATGCCCAAGTAGGATACTGTGGTGGTTGTGTCGGCCATGGGGAGTAGGATTGATTTCGGCTTGAACCCTTGCCTCCGCGGCCACCACGGCCACCCCTGCCGCGTCCCTTGCTTCGGGCTGAGTAGAACTGCTGCTGTTGAGGTCCAGGCCAGGCGTTTTGCTGCTGCTGTTGAGATGACCAGGACGGTTGCTGCTGCTGTTGCTGCTGAGTTGGCTGCTGATGCTGGGAAGAAGGATCGGCTGCAACCAAAACCGAAGAAGAGCTGGGTTTGCGAGCCTCCAGGCGGATGAGTTCGTCGGTGAGCAGCGACCGAGCCATATCCCAATCTGCGTTTGTGGAATTAATTAAAGAAGCTGTAGTGTCGAATTCCTGAGGCAAACCCCGAACCAATTGGAGAACAAGACGTGATTCGGTGATCGGCTGATCGACGTCTTCAAGTTGATTGGCCAGTTCTTTTAACCTTTGACAGTAATCGTCCAAGGACGAACATGCTGCAAGGGTAAGATTAACAAACGTGGTTTCTAAAGCCGCCGCTCGTGCTTTCTTGTTGCTTAAATAAACCTTTTCGAGTTTGACCCACGCCCCGCGAGCGGTGCCGTCAGAGTCCATAGCCCGGGGGAGGAGGTCATCAGAGACTGTGCTAAGGATCCATTGAAGGACCAAAGCATCGAGCTCCTGCCAGGCTTCGTAAGTGGGGTCAGTTGGGGAGGGGGCGGCGGTACCGTCGATGTGGTGCGACACCTTGTAGGCCACCACATGAAGCTTAAACAATTTAACCCACGCAGAATAGGTAACTTTCTTTCCATCGAGCGTACGAATCTTCGAATTAATATTCGTAACAGAATAGGCTGGATGTAAGGGGTTTGATTTTTGGTTGGAACCCGAGGAATCAGGTTCGGCAGCCTTAGTCATGGCGCCGGCTGCTGCTGATTAGAAACGGACGAAGTAAAAAAGAAAATAAGGTTTTCAGAACCGAGGCTCTGATACCATGAAAGTGTTCATGATATTGATTATTATTGAATGAATGATAATGAATACAATTGATCCCCTTTATATAGGGAGGAATCATGAACCTATACAAACACTAAAATAGGAATAGATAATGTTTCCTAATACAAATATAATCTATTACATAAACATAATTAATCTAGAACAATCTAGAATATACGGTGCTAATACTTATGCCATTACTCTAATCTGTTCCTGAAATAAGGTTTTGGTTATCCTTTTCACTATTTAGGATTAATAATAATGAACAGTTATGGCATTTCAGATGAATTCTCCAAGTTGAAACATGATGCCCCCGGCCTTCTAACAATGGCAATCGCGGATCGTGATTCACGTGGCTCTTTATTCAACATCACCTTTGCTGCTAATCGTCATCTTGACAGGTTTGTTTAAGTTTGAAGTTACAATATTTTCTTCATTTTTAAAGTTACATATTTTAGTTCTTTTCTAATGTTACAAAATTATGGCAACATTCCTTGAACAGGAAGTATGTTATTTTTGGGAAGCTTGTGCAAGGAGTTGATGTACTGAAAAAGATTGAAAATGTGGGTGATGAAGATGGAAGACCAACTGTGACTGTGAAGATCATTTATTGTGGTGAAGTAAGTGAGCGTGAGAACCAGAGTTCTGGTATGTAGTTTAATTTATGTTTTTGCCTTTCATATATTTGTTTCCTGTGATGTGATTGTTTTGTTTGTCTTAAAAGTTTTACACTGTGTTACCGACTTTTATTTAGAGAGGAAAGGATGTGGAAGGAAGCAAAGGAAAATACAAATGATATGTGTTTCTGAGTTACCAAAATGCCTAACTTTCACTATCCTTCTGTCCTAAATCTGTCTGGAACGTGAGATGTTATGAACAGAAGTGTTAAAAAACTTATCTAATGAATAATAATTTTGAATTTACCAAAATGCCTTGGAACATTTTTTGTTTAAATTTCTATCCTTTTTCTTTCTTTCCAAGTCAAGAACACAAAGTTGATGCACAAACTCTCTTTCGGTGTGTGTGTGTGTCTTGTCTATTTATTTTTTCTTTTCTTCTCTTCTCTTTTCCATCTATTTATTATTTGTTTACTGCTCGTATAGATAAGAAGACAACAGGCAAAAAAGGTAAGGACGTTTCCTCAGAGGTACACAGTCATGAAGTAAGCCGAAAGGGGAAGCACAAGAAGTCTTCAAAGGATAGAAGGAAGAAGAGAAAACGTTATTCCTCAAGTGAATCAGACAGTTCATCTGAAATGGATTCAGAGTCATCTGATTCTGAAAGCGATTCCGATTCTGATTCTTCATCATCATCATCCTCATCATCATCATCATCTGATCTTAGTTCTTCAAGTGATGATAGGCGTAAGAGAAAAAAGAGACCTTCTAAAAGGGATAGACACAAGCGTGGTAAAAGGAGGGACAAGAGACATGCGAAGAAGCGCAGGAAGCGTGATAAGAAGTCCAAACGCAAATTGAAAAGGTAAATTATTGCAGTCAAGGTTTATAACAGTTTTAGCTCATTAAATATGTCAGTGTTATTTTACCTAGTTGATGGTCTTGTCTACACTTATCAATTGTGGATGTATACTATATTTTGTTGAAGTGCATTTTGTTGGTCCGAAGCTTAAGGAATAATGTATGTGGAGGACGTTGGCCGCCTAAGCATTCTACTTTCTTTCAATCATGACCACCCATGTTTGGAAACTAATTTATAGGCTACTTAAGTGTGTATTGGATTTCATTTATACCAAATCTAACCATAAACATGCTGGAATGCCCTAAAATCACAAAAAAAAAAAGAACACTAGTTTTCTAAATTGACTCATTGCTTATTGATAACTCGATGCAATGATTATTATGCCTTCTCAAATGTTTAAGCGCATTTTTGTTTTAAGGCATTTTTTTGCCAGATTTACTATAGACGAAATGGTATACTTTCGTGGGTGGCTTTGATGAAAGAATGGAATACATGGGTGACCTCCACATACATAATTACTACAATGAAGTATACATATGCATAAAACATGTTTCATAAGAATATAATGTTTAAAAACAAATGCAACTTCTCTTGACATGAAAAGTTGACTATTAATTGATGTCTGAATACTCCTAAACAATGATTTTTCAATAATAAGTAATGAACAAAGATCCAATTATAGATTTTGGACTTCCAAAAGGCGATATTGTAGCAATGGTCTTATGACACACTTCATTGCTTTGTACTTGTGTTTAATGTTTTTCCTTTATTTCTTGATTCTTTACGTGTGGAAAATCATGTATTTGGCACATTGACATCATTATTGTCCTTGTTTAAATTTCAGAGGGTCTGATAGTTCTAGCAAGAGTGCAAGTGAAAATGAACATGGTTCTGAAGATAATGGTGATGCTAGAAAGCCAAATCAAAAGCATAATAACTCGGCTAAAATCACTGGTATGACATTGGATGCTTCTTTTTTCCTTTGGCATTCAACTTCATTTATATGACACACTACTCTTTTTAGAAAAGTAGTTCTGTAGTGACACCTTGTTATTATGAGTGATCTGTGATTTACAAATTCACCTAGGAATTTCTGTTTGATGGATTTTATTATTTAATTCCAAACACATACAGATGACAATCAATCTCCTTCAGCTGAAGTTGAAGATGGTTCTGGTCGTCATAAAACAGGAGATGCATTTGAAAGAGAGGAAGTTGAGTTTCCCAAGGAAAATGGCAATCGACCTATTAATGGTACTGATGTGGTGATGGTTGGAAGACCTGATGTAGCAAATGACCACCCATGCAATTCCAGGTTAGTTTCTTATTGCCATTCTCCTGATTGTATTATATTATTATAAGAAATTTTATCTTTTCTTGTTATTGTTTAACAGAAGTATAAGCAAAAGTCCTCGAAGGGCTTTGAGCAAGAGCATGAGTATCAGCCCTAGGAGGAGCCCTAGTATGAGCCCAAGGCGCAATTTGAGCAGGAGCCCGAGTGTCAGTGGATCCCATGGACGTGCAACCTCACTTAAAAACAGGAGCCCGGTTAGAAGCGTTAGCAAAAACAAGAGTCCAGTTAGAAGAATTAGCAGAAGTCCAATAAGGGAGAAAAACGTTAGAAGCATAAGCCCAAGCCCGGTTAGATCTCAAATCCGTAAACCCGTTGGCAGGAATTCTACACCGTCACCATCACCATCACCACCTCGAAGTAGAAAATCCTCACGGAAGTCTGTGAGCAGAAGTCCCCTTCGATCTTCTAGAGTAAGTTATAGCAGAAGCCCTGTGAGATCTTCTAAACAAAGCTTGAGCAGAAGCCCTGTGAGATCTTCTAAACGAAGCTTGAGCGGAAGCCCTGTGAGACCTTCTAAACGAAGCTTGAGCGGGAGCCCCGTGAGATCTTCTAAACGAAGCTTGAGCAGAAGCCCTGTGAGATCTTCTAAACGAAGCTTGAGCAGAAGCCCTGTGAGATCTTCTAAACGAAGCTTGAGCAGAAGCTCTGGTCGGCCCCCCTTAAGGAGAAGCCTGAGCCGGAGCCCGGTCAGACCACCTGCGAGGAGCAGTCGTCGCAGTCCTTCTAGAAGCCCTGTGGGTGGGCACAGGGGTAGGTCACCTTCTAGAAGTGTTTCCCCTGATGGGTCTCCCAAACGTATCCGAAGAGGGAGGGGTTTCAGTAATAGATATTCATATGCACGTAGATATCATTCTCCCGATCGTTCACCGGTCAGACCTTATCGCTACGGCAGAAGCGACCATGACAGGTAACAGACATATTATTATGTTGAAAGAGTTCTCGTGTAGGTCTGAGTAACAGGTCAAAACGGGTCAGTTTTTTTTTTCTTTATTTTTTTGAGTTTTGTAAATAGTTAATTGTGCGAGGTGTGATTACTTAACTGTATTGCTACAATGATAGTCCCAACTTATTAATATCACAATTTGAGTACAATGTGATAACTTTTTCTCATTTGAAATTATTGACCGATTGGACCTGTTTCTATTTTGAATTTTTGATTACTTCCTTAGCTTAACCCATCTGACCCGTAAGAGATGAAAATCATGAAAGTGAAACATATATGATTTAACCCTTTCACAAAGCTCATTAGACGTGCTTAAGTTATGGACTTATGGAGACACGGACACCCCTTTATGCACATAGCTATAGTGTATTTGACTTCATATGAAACTAGTTTATTTCAATCGACAATTTGTTTGCAGGTATTCAGGCTATAGGCGCCGCAGCCCCGTGAGGGACAGAAGTCCGCTTAGGTATGGTGGAATAGCTGAACTTTTCTTTTTAATGAAATAGATCATTACAAGTTCTATGTTTCTGTGATGAAGGGGATAGCTTTTTACATTTTTGGCATTTGTTTCGGTGATGGGTTTTTTTGAAGATGCATGTCCTACGACCAATTTAAAAAAAATACATTTTATTTTATATTCATTATCAAGACCTCATCATAATTGGTGTTCTGTAACGTATTTATATGCAGGTACAGAGGTAGAAGAAGCAGGACCCGGAGTCCAAGTGTATCACGAAGCCCGGTCCGCTACCGTCGCCGTTACAGCCGCAGCCGCTCGCCTGTCGGGACATCTCGCTACAGGCCTTCACCACCTGTTGAAAGGAGAAGGGCACCACGCAGCAGAACCCCACCTTCTAGAAGCAGGAGCCCTTACGAACCAAGGTATTCACCCTCACCATCTCCAAGAAGGACCAGCAGGTCAAAGTCAAAATCAATGTCAAGGTCCAGGTCCAGGTCATCTTCTGGAGCCCCGCCTGCTAAGAAAGGACTGGTATCCTATGGAGATGGTTCTCCTGATTCTGGTCAGAAGTGAGAAATGATTGTTGATGACGGTTTCTTTTTTGCTGTGCTTTAGGGATCTGGCAGTATCGAGTGTGCTTTGAATAATCGACTGTTTTCTGCATATTTGTTGTTGCTTAGACTAGTGTGGATGTTCTTCTGAGGTTTAGACCGAGGATTATGTTTTTAAGCTACTGTTATAATCTTTATCATGAAAGGTTATAGCTATTGACTATTGAGCATGTCTTCTTTGATCTCACACACGTGGTTGCTTCAATATAATACCAATCATGTCTTGATCTATGCAACTAGGTGTGCGTTTGGTTGGAACAGACTGATCCTGAACCTAAAATATCAGAAAGGTGAAAAGTGAAGACCAAAACAATGCTGTTATGTTTTACTTCGTATTATGGTACTCATATTGATTTTACCTATTTGGTATCACAATAGTATTAATAACGATATTACCTACTTAATACCCATATAACTGGTCAAAAGATAAAAATAACAAAGTGGTACCAAATTAGGTATTGTACCAAAATACCGGTATTGACACACGTACCCATATCCTACCAATATATTTGGTACCGTATTCAGTACCAACTTTCGTTGAAATTCCATACTGATATTTTCGATAACTATACGGATACGATACCGATCTCTTCCCCTAAACTGAATAATAATAACAAGATGAAACTGTATATCTCCAAAAGTTGGGGGTCACCAGCCCGCCACAGGCGACCATACCCTAGCGGTTAGTGTTTGAATCATGCTTAACTAATTATGTTTTTGTTTAATAATAACTAATAATAATAATACACTACTTGGTGTTTGATCAACAGGTTATCGTTATGTACTATGATGCACTGTGCTGCCTGCAAGTATATTCCATTGGAACCATCACAAAGAGTATATTCCTTTCTTGTATATAACTTTTATCATCTTCACTAACATTTTTAGGAATCAAGTTTAGTTGTTAATGGCCACTAATAAGATTAACAACACTATTTCTGACTGCATTTCCCTTATACAGTCTGATTGTGATCATCAACTTAAAGAGAAAGCCCTTCAAACCCTAGTTTCCATTACAAAAGCAAGCCCAATAAATAGAAATTTAGTTTTACAGAATAATGAAGTCATGCCCGCCCTTCTCGCCCTGCTTAAGTCGTCTTCGTCGTCTCGTACGCTTGAGAAACTCTCACTCTCCGTCCTTTTTAATCTTTCACTAAACCCTAATCTTAAATTGATACTTGCTGACATGGCAACCATACAACATCTTAATAATATAATCCTCACTCGTGGGTCCGTCGAGTCTAGTAGGTTAGCGGCTTCTTTGATATGCAGTCTGGCAATGCTAGACAAGAACAAAGCGGTTTTTGGTGTGGCGAATACTGTACAAGCGTTGTTGAAGGCGGTTTCAGGGTCGAAAGGGCATGTTACACATCACCTTCTAAGTTCACTTGCTGAGTTGGTGAAGTTCCATGGGAATTGCACGTTAGCCGTTAGAGCAAATGCGGTTAATGTTCTCTTGAGAATAGTGGAGAACAAGGATTGTGAAGATTTGAGTGGGACCGCTCTTGTTATTTTAGGGCTTCTTGCTAGGTTTGATGAAGGGCTAAAAGCTATAATCAATACTCCTTATATTGTTAGTAGAATGCTTGACGTGTTGAAAGGACGGTGCATGATGAGCAATGAAGGTGCAACCGAGATATTGATTCGTGTTTTTGATGAAAGTGAGGAACGCTTGAAAGAAGCAATGGGATTGCCTGATATCATGTTTGTGTTGGCTGAGGTGTCCGTGAGAGGATCAACGATAGCTCGGGAGAAAGCTTCACTATTATTAAAAAAACTCGAGGCTAATGAATCGGATGCTGAGGATAATATAGTGTTTTTGAAATGGTAAACTAAGGTGGTTGTCTTAGAAAAAGTAACATAATTAGAGGTTATGTTTGTTTATTGCAACTCAGGGCCATCAGATTTCAGTGATTGTGTGCTGTAAGCACAAAAAAAGGCCCCTTGAGTTTAACTGTATGTAAAAACGGTTCATCAGTTTTGTGAAAGTTGTTTTAAGAAATACTGCTGCCATTATTATACAAGATAAGCGTATGTTGAGGCCCTAGTAAAGGGTGTTTTTTTTCTTAGTTGGAGTCGAAATCATAGTGAGGGAGGGCATTTGCAAAAAACTTGTGAATTTTTTTTATGCAAAACTTGTAGTTACCAATATGAACTGAAAACAAGCATAGTTACCTAAGCAAACCAAGGATGAAAGTGTGTATATATATATATATTTTTTAGATGACACACCACTTTCGTAGAATAAAATTTTACTGATGCTTATGAATTGATTGACACAGACCTAACTGCAGTGCACACAATTTTAGTGAGCGAGTGAAGTGTTTCAAGTGCAATTCGTTAAGGAAATTAGCTGGCAACATATCTAACTAATTTTGTTGCATCTCAGGTAAGAACATATAATAATGTTTTACTGAATGCGCGTCCAGTTTCCATCATGTTTATTATGTGCTTCATTTTTCAGTTCTGCTGGTTGCGTCGTCACTAAAGGAGGGGAGTGGTTGTTTTGCACCTGTCTATGTTATGTTATGCTATCTGTTTTTTTTTTTTTTTGTGTGTGTGTGTATGTGTTGTTGATGATGACGATGATGATGATGAATTGATGATGGTAATGTATGCTACAGAAGTTTATATGAATTATGAAGGATTAACTGCAACTGCTTTTGTTAAGGTTGTAAGATAATACATACTAGTTATGTGTGTTAAATAATCTTTTATTTGTTTTTTGTTGTATTTGAGATTGATGTTTTAATTTTCACCCATTATTAACTGAATAAATGAGTGAGAATTTGATCTTGTTAATAGTAGTTGATAGCCAAAAGATAAGAGGGTACATGCACCAATCGGGCTTGTCCCGATTGCTAAGTGTTATGAGCCCTTATGTCTAAGGCTTGATACAAAACCACTATCGAGCCGGGGGGGTCTCACTAGAACAGTCTCTCTATTCTCACGGGGTGGAGGTAAGGTTGTCTACATCTTACCCTCCTCACACCCTACTTTAGCTTGTTATTGACGTGATTAACTGAGTAAGATGATGATATAAATGATGATAATAGTAGTAGCAGCTTAATCTTAGTCTGTATATATTTTGATGTAAACCAATTGTTTAGAGGGTAAAGGTTTATTTTGCTTCATTAGAAGCTTCAACTTGTTATCTTTTACTTTGTTATTTAGATCCAAAGTTAAAACTTAACACTCGAAACAATGTTATTTCTTTTTCAATGAAAGCTTGTTCCAAACAACTTTCATTATTAACTACAAAAGAAAGACCATGCAAATGAATTTGAATATTATACAAGAATACTCATTTTGGAGCGGAATTTGAATAATATATTATATATAAGATAGGGTTAGGAACAAATACAATATGAAAAAAACTGGAAGTCATAGGAAGGTAATCAAACGGGCATTGACTGAACTCATTCAAACGACGTTAGAACCGTCTCATCAAACTCTACAATCTTAGATTTTAGGTTTTCGCCTTTCTAAATTTTCAGCTTGTAGTTTTTAGACTTCGTGTTATATCATCGTGTCATTTTATGTGGCATAGTGCCATTTTTTATTTTTACCATTGTGTCTTTTTTCCTCGGCACTATGCTATATTTCTCGACATTGTTTATTTCATGATCCATTATGTTTTTTTTTTTTTTTTGTAACATTCTCACCATTCTCATTTATTTTACAATGTGTAGGATAACTTGATCCATATAAAATATTTGTTTCGAGTCATGATATTCTCTATATATACAATTTCAAATTTGTGAACAGTTCTAATTACTCATTGGTTGGTTTTCTAGATATCCCACATGTCATTTGGTGGTTGCTCCTTTTTTCTTTGGCTGGCCAACGTTTTCCTAGCATATTAAATTTTATTTTTAGGGAGGAAAATACATAGGTTTTGGTGTCCTACTTTTTTTTAACGGCCAACTAAGAACGTACGAGAAACTCTGTACGCAGCACCTATTGGTGAAAGGTGGCTCCATCAGGCGGCCCAATCTGCACGGATGGAATCCCACGCCCACCCGTTTTTCTCAATAATGAATTGATTGTGGTGTGTTTAGTCAAGGTTTATTATTGTTAATGTCAAATTCAAGAAAAATTCAATATCATGCAAAAAGCACAAAACCCATAAATGAAGAGGAATATATGATTAAAAAAAATCAATTCACAAAGCCTTAAAAATTTTAAACAAGGTTTACAGTAGACATATAATAGATGTAAAACAAAGTGTTACCAATCCAATGAAGTTTTATAATGCAAATGTCCACGCAGTATATTCAAAATTTTGAATGTAACACAATTTGGAACTTTAAATGTTTAAAAATAGTTTAACCTCTGATTAAAGATAGCAAGATTAATGATTCCACAAGATTGATCTTTCGCTAAATTCTAAGACTGGGAGATGATGACCTTAAATGAAAGTATTTGGAAAGTGATGGTGACTACTAAGAATTTCTTCTTATTTACAGACACAAAAATGTGATGTTAGCTCACTACGTATGTAGCTTTTAGGGTTAGCTAAAAGTTTGTCCATTTAAGTAGAAGAAGTTTTCCTTAAATAGGATCTCACTAGGGCCAACATCACCGACCCCTAACCTGAAGTGGGCTAGGCCCAGTTAAGGAGTACCTCCACTCCTCAATCAATATTAGTATAAGACAAATAGTGTACAAACCAATAGGAAAAAAAGGAACCTGACCTACACCACATGGCATGGTCTCGTTATCATACAAAAGATATTTGACTCTTAAGCATAATTTATGATTTATCTTTCACGTTGACAAATCTAGGAGCATGTCCATCCTTTCAATATATAGTAACCCCCAACATAAAATGAACGATGAAACAAAATGGTCAAAGCGGTTTAATCTCATTATAATAACATGTTGAACACAAGTCATCAAATAAAGCTACATACATACTTGCTTTATTTATTAAAGAAAGATATAAAACATTATGGGTCTTGGTGTTGGTGTCATATCATATCCTGAAACAAAATAGAAATTAAGATTATTAATATGGTTAAACGAGGGATGAAATAATATAGCAAGGAGTTGTGTATATATATACTTACTGTACGTATTCGACATTAATTTTGCCCCTTTGAGATTTGGAGATTGCGGCGAAAGCATCATTGGACAAGACAATAGTCGAAGGACAGGGCGTTTTGGAACAATAATCAACCACCCGAACATCAATCGTGCCATCTCTGCACGGCTTTCTACTTCCACTCAGACATTTTAATCTGTAACGCCTACCACACGCAGCCCCGTTATCCCACAATCCTTCGCTAACCGATATAAACAAGTTTCCTGATGGAAATTGATCAGCTTGGTTTCCATTGCACCTTGTAGCTACATTCACATACAAACCGAGCTACATGTTACTCATTTGAAACATACATACTATAAAAGGTAACAACATTAATAAAAAAAAAACTTATATATATTGAAAATACTTACGTGTGTAAGGAGGATCATATGACGTGGCAGTGCCAACATCACCTAAGGCATACTTGACACCTAGAAACACAAATAGTACACACATGATTAAAACTCTTTCCATCACTACACCTTCTTTTGTATCTTAAGATGCACTCCTTAGTTACTTTGATGTCTATTTATACCCAACTCAATCGTAATGTGTAAAACACACGTGCCTTAATTATGCTATATTGTGATGGCTATTGCTTTCTTTATATGTATATATTAATATTAATATTAATGGGATAAGTTTCATCGAATATATACATGTTTGTGCAAGGATTAAAATCTTTACCTTTTCCTGTATCAAAAAGATATTCAAATTATGAATAAATGATATGATATTAAAGGCTTATATATCTTTGTGTGCTACAATAGGTATATCTATACTATATTATAATGCATGAGGCAGGGACTTCTTAAAACTTAAGTAATACAAATATAATTGCTTAAGGTACAACACTTAATGCACATGATAAAGATTTTTTAAGGGCAAATATGTCTTTTAGTTAGTTTCTAACAACCTATACTAAAAAATTGCTTGTAGTTACAAAGCCAAGAAGAGGTTAGATAAAGCCTAAATAGGTGGAGAGGATCAACTTTGGTCATTTGCCAGGGTACAAACCTTAAAAGCATATTGTACAATGATTCAATCCTAAACTTTTGAGAATTTTACAAGCTTTGAAGCACCCACCAACATTTCAAGGCTCAAGACTCGGATAAGATGCACATTTCAAAATTTAAACGCTGAATCATTTCCTTCGTTCCCCCCTCTCTCACACACAAAAACCCTAATCTACATTTCACTTTCAAAACTTAAAACGCATAAGATCCCGCACACATGTTTCTATAAATCAAAACTAGGTTCTGAAATCCACCATGGATCGACCAAGATCGCTCATGTTCATCAATCTCTCTCTAAACCCTTCTATTCATGGCGTCTCCCTCTCTAAAACCTTCCATTATGCAGTTATTGGAGTTTAGGATCCAGAGTTACTGTTTTAGAAGGATGAGGTTTGTTATATATCTTATTCAACATCTATTGTTGCGCATTTGATCATTTGATGATTATTTATAAGTTTTTTCATCAATTTTTCTGTTTTGTTTTATGCGTTATATATATTTTTTTTGCTTTCATCGATCTATTTTGTGCTATCATCGAAAGTTTGTGGTTTGTTCCATCAGATCTGTTGATGATAACTGGTTTTTGTGGTTGATGAGGTTGTGGCTGTGTACCTGTACATGGTCGTCTTCTACTTTCTTCTTTCTATCATCTCCATAGAATTTGGTTATTTATCTCATACCTTCCAAAAATTTTAACGTTTTTGTTTGTTTAATTTTTTAACAGTGATTGTGTTATGACGTAGATGAAGACAGGGGGCTGAAGACGGATGAGATTGGGAAGCAAGAGCAGAGTCCCTTTTAAAAGATTTATTGAAAGATTTGCACACTTGTCTTTTTATAAGTGTGCATTATTGTTAAGTGTTGCTATATAAGGTGATTTTGAGGAAATCAATTAGTGTCAAGATTCTTAGTTTCTTACACGGATGAGTTCTCGTAGCAATGGACTGACCTGTCGTATTTCTGTTTGAATGAATTCATCTTTTTGTCTAGATTTACTATTAGATGAATGCATTCGGCCCTTACAGACATAAATCAGTAGAGGCATAATTTGTCCACATATCGCTTGGTTGGCTGATACAGATGAATTATCTATAAAGTCGTTTTATAACCGGAAATATGAGGATCAAGCTTAGTCAAATTGAATGTTTATTTTACAAATGCTTATTTTATTTCTTCTTGTGATTTTAGTTATCTTAGTGTATAAATTAGGTTAATTAACATGTTTTTTGATTATATATAATGATCAATTAAAAACTAATTGGTGCCCTTGAGGGGTTATTAAATTATGGGGCTCTGTGCTGCAGAATTAGGCAAAGGTGAGTAGAAGAACAAAGGGATTTGCTTGTATGCTCATATTATATATTAAATGCATGTAATCATACCTGTAAGTTGATTACACTATCATCTTTTTTAGGATAGTGGAGACAGAGCAGATGCTCTTAGACTTTTTTTATTAGCTCAGTCATTCGACTTGCATGCATCCATTACCAACAGTGAAAACATATATTAGCAATGCCAAAATTTATATAAGTTAGATTTATTTGACATCTAGATATCTGAATCTGATTCTTGCAATGCTCCATTAAGTTGCTTATGTGGAATCTAACATTTATGTCTATCCTCAAAGAGTCTTTCAGTCTAAGTATTATATCTTGATATCAAAATCGTTGGGCATAGAGTTATAGGTGCTTCATTGATAATAGTTGCTTATTCATTTCATCAATTGTTTAGATCACATACAAAAATGGTGAAGGCAGTTGCAGTTCTTAGCAGCAGCGAGGGTGTTAGCGGCACCATTTTCTTCACTCAAGAGGCAGAAGGTAGTTAGTTATATTTTGAATTTCGATAAATATATTAGTTATATCTTACTTGATTGATGCTGCAGGTGCTCCCACAACTGTTACCGGTGACATTTCTGGCCTTAAACCTGGTCTCCATGGTTTCCATGTTCATGCACTTGGTGACACAACCAACGGATGCATGTCAACTGGTATGCGCTCCTCACTACTATCATTAAAGTTCAATTTGCATGTGCTTAATGTCGACATATCTAAAAATTTAGAATTTTTCCTCTTGATGGCAGGTCCCCACTACAATCCTCATGGAAAGGAGCATGGAGCCCCTGATGATGAGATCCGCCATGCTGGCGATCTTGGCAATGTCACAGTAGGCGAAGATGGTATACTTTATATTTCAAGAGTTAGCATTGTTGTCATTTCCTCTGCACGCTTTATACAAAATGAATTTTCAAGATATAATAAAAGTGAACTTTGTTCTGTTACTTTCTCTTAATTCATTGCTAACAGCAATGTTTTCACCATCATACACTTGATTAAATCTTTTACATAATCAATTTGTGTAAAGTTTTTGCTCACGATAATTTCATACCCCTCTCATGGGGTACAATATCATATTTATTACCCAATTAAACATATTAAAATATCAAATGCACCTAAAAACTTTGACATATATACTCTTATTTTAAACTTGCATTAGGATATTAGCGTTTGGAATGCAAGGAAAAGACATGGGTATAATGGTAGTATTGTAGATTGTATTTTATGAATTTGGATTTTGGATACATACAAACTTTTAAGTATTTGGGATGTGTTTATTTGGTAATAATTCTTTTGATTGGAAAATGTATGATAGTATGCAATTTTTCATGGGCATATATGAAATTACCCATTTTCTTGATCATTTGTCAAAAATGTTAAGCTTATGATTATTCCGCCATTTGCCACCTCTTTTAATCTATCCACGAGTTTCATTTCATTTGCCACCTCTTTTATTCTATCCACGAGTTTCATTTCATTTTAACCTTAAGTGGAGACAAAGCCGGGAACTAAAATAGCCCGGGACCTTTACTGCTAGAAAAATTCTCGGACGCAAATTTTATTTACACTCCTCTAAAACTATGAAATGAAAACGAGAATGATGTGAAGCTCTGTAAATGCAAAAAATGTTTTATTGAAAACCTGATGCTAACCTCTTTATCGCTTTTTCGTCGACGCAGGTACTGCAAAGTTCACCATTGTTGACAAGCAGGTTGGTTCCTTGCATTGTTTCTTGTAATTGAGGTTTGATATACATTTAATCGTGCCAATTTAACACGTATAAATTCATGTAGATTCCGTTAATTGGAGGTCAATCCATCTTTGGAAGAGCTGTAGTTGTCCATGCTGAGCCTGATGATCTTGGAAAGGGTAAACTTGAGTTCTTTTTAGTTATCAAAACGCACATAGACACGCGTGTGTGCACCCTTATTTTAGATGTTGTGATGTTTTGACATATTTATGTTGCAGGAGGACATGAGCTTAGCAAAAGCACTGGAAATGCTGGTGGAAGAGTTGCATGTGGTATAATTGGATTGCAGGGTTGATCATGCATGCTAAAGGGAAGCTGTGGTTTATGTCAGTCAATAAAAGTAGTCTTGCTTCTACTTGATAATATTTGAGTATGTACTTTCAAAACTAGCTATGTTTGGCTCTTGACATGAACACATTATTTTTGGAGAAATGGTTGCATGTGTGTTTGAAAATTTGGTGAGTTTTCCCTCTTAATATTTACTGGGTAAGGCTGAGTTTTGTGGGTTGGCGAAGGGTGCCAGCTTAACCGTTCATGAAACTAAACACAGTGCCACACCGTTGTTGCTTGTCGTTATCCACTGCCTCGCTGTTGGAATGGTGGTCGCTAATGATTTGGTGGTTGATGCAGCCGTTGAATAAAGGAGGAGCGGTGGTGGGGTCACCCTTTTTTGACTAATCTATTTTTTAATTTTAATTAGTGTTCAGTTAATTTACCACACTTATTGGTCATCTGTCTACGTGGTTTAGTTAGGGATGGTCCTCCATATCAGCCGCTACGTTAGTTTAGGGCAATGTCATCACCCAAGAAATTGTACTAGAGCATGGAGGATGAGCCTCCCCTCTTTTTTATTTTATTAAATAATCTTTAGTATTTAAAAAGCTAAAATTAAAATTAATAAAACTAAAATTACATAAAAAACACTTAAAAAAATACAAGATATCTTAAAAAGTAAAAAATTATGAATCATTTTTTTGGTGATCCTCTCTTTCATTGTTTGCAAAACGGGACGGTCTTCTTTCGGGTAAGTGTTGATGTTGGTTGTCATTTTTTTCCATTCTTCTAATTATGTCACATTTTCTTTCAACTAAATATCTTAACTCTCAGTTTTACTTTTTCTCCTTGTGTCTCACTGAATGTACGAGTGATATAAAAATAATGTGAGTTTAGATGAGATTTTATAAAAATTAAAGAGAATGTGAGAGTTTGTGTAAAAAATGAGAGTTAAAGGTTGATGTTTATATATGTAAACATCAACCTTTAAAGTTACCGTTATTTTACCATTGCTCCCCTCTCATTAAAATGTTCCAATGCTCCAATTTGACCAAACCCAACCCCGTCTCCTTCGTCCATTGGTTGCCGCCTGCCGGTGAAGACGTGCCAAGCCTAAAAGGGACGGTGTGGACGGTGCCTGCTAGGTTAGGGACATCCCCATACCCATGGCCTAAGTAGCCTAAGGTCTTATATGCATGTCCGCACACATTTCTATGTGCACACATTTTTACGGTATGTAAACATTACTGATATATATCAGTGTTTTTAAGTAGTAGCAAAGAAGTAAAAGCCCACCTCACAGTCTTGGTCTAAAACCAAGGCGCGAAGCGTTAAACACACCCTTTTTTGTATGAGGTGCAAATAATTATACAAATTTTTTTATGTGTTGTTTTCTATAGATTTTTAACATCATTTACCCAATATCTAGACGCAAATAAGTGTTTTATTGAAATTACGTGCATATTTGTTTACGGTATGTAAACATTACTGATATATATATATATATATATGTGTGTGTGTGTGTGCGCGCGCTTATTCATGTTCCATAATTCATAAACTGAATTAATACAATTGTAACCTTATTTTTATTCTTATCTTGCATATAATTTTTCTTAGAACCCTCACATCACGCCTTGAACAATGCTTAAGACCCCCTGTAGTGGGGCGTGATAGTGGGAAAAAAAATAGCGCCCCTGTACACCGAAACGGGGGGGGGGGGGGGGAGGGGCTCCATTTTTCCAAAATCAAGTTTGGCTCTATAGATATAGCGCCTGATTACAAACTCCCCCACCAATCAGATGATGCCACATCAGATTCTCTCTCTCTCTCTCTCTCTCTCTTTTATTATTTTATTATTTTTTCACTTTAAAAGATATAATAAAATATTGATATATAAAGCCCAACCACTAAACCTTTTTTTCACTTTATCTCTCCATGTTGACTCAGCTGCCACGTGGACCAATATTATATGTTTCTTTAAAATTTGTGTTATTTTTAGTATCGTATTTTATTTTGTTCATTCCAGTAACTTTTCATTTAATTTAGTCGGTTATGATATGATTTTTCTTAATTTTAATTATCATGTTGACTTTGCAAATCAACAACAAGAAAATAAAAATATATGTGTCCGCTGAAAATGTTAAAGATGGATTGGAAGCAAGAATTTGTTCTAGATTTTTATTATAAACTCATCCATCCTCCAGAAGATGTAATAATCAAACATGATGATATATACAAGAAATTCCAAGGATCACTCTTGATGATGAACGGTGGACATACAATATAGAAAAGATCATGTAGATTTAGAAGGCGTATGACTAAATTGATCTCATGATTCAAGAAGATCACGCTTGAGATTTTAGTTTTCAACCTTTATGTTTATTAGTACTTAGTTTTCATTTCATGTGTTACTTTATTTTATCAAATGTTTCTTGAAGTAGTTTATATCTTGAATGTTAATCTTTGTAATTACTAGACATGTGTAACGCTTATGTTGTATATCCACCGCAATGATGGTACAACAAATATTATACGAATTTGAAATAAATACTGCAATGCAAAGTGTCACTCCCGCCGCATCGCGCGGGTTTCATACTAGTACAATGAAATATACAGTCATAGGGGCGTATTTAGCACAAAACCAGTTACGTACTACCTTTTGTATTGTAGTTAAAGGAATTAAATTTAGCACAAAACCAATTACGTACTACCTTGTGTATTATCATCATCATCATACTCAGTTAATCCCACCAATAGCAAAAGCTAAGGTAGGGTCTGAGGAGGGTACGATGTAGAGAACCTTACCTATACCCCATGGGAATAGAGGGTCTGAGCTGTACAATTATAGTTATTATTATGACTGTTAACTTAACATGGTAAATAACATGCATACTATCAAATTGATTTGTATTTTAATGTTGTGCGTGTATAGGTGTATTGTGTCATTTTTATTTTTATTTTTAATATTATGTCTTATGAATTGCATATCATTTTTAGTGTTGTATATCGACTCCTATATAAAATACATTAATATAAGACAATTTGGGAAAACTTAGGAACCAAAAAGATAGGTAATGTTCTTTTAATATTGATCAAATAGGATAAACTATAAAACTTGCGCGCTCATCATCCAACTTTGCATGAATCCTAGTTTCTATAGGTTTAGCTAATTAAAGTAAAACATGTTTATTATACCTACCGCTATATAGTTCTAAAGGATCATTTCTGATATATGCATGAAACAACTTTTATCACCCTTTTAAAGATTTGCTTTGATAATGGAAAATCTTTACTACTTAATAAAATAAAACATATTGTATGATATTTACAATAAGTCAATTACCAAATTAATATAACAACACTGATCTTGGATCAATTTGTTTTCTTACTTTCTGTCGCGTTTATCTCATCGATACGGGTAAAGTATGACACTCAAAGATGCGTATGAGAAAACGACGTGACACAAGAAAGAAGAAAATAACATACAAAGTCCTTTAATGTGTGATCATGATGTATTTTAGTTGATGTTTATCAACCTCATTGTAGTGATCGAATTAATGTATCGAATTAATCTTTTTGGCCCATACGTCGGCTATTGCCAACCAAAGTGGCTTCCCACGATCACCACTAAGGCACTAACCAAAGTCTCATGGCCCTAAAATGTTATAAATAAAAAAACTAGAAGAGTTTGATCTCATTACGTCAAAGTATTGTTGACTAACACCAAAAAAGACACATGAAAATAAAAAAACGATAAAAGAAGGTGATTGACTTCAAGTTAGTGGAGGAAGGATTATAGTGATCAAGCTTAAGAAAGTGGCTAAACTCGTGGTCATCTACATATTTATTTAATTTCAAACTACCTTTTTGTTACAAAATAAAATAACTAGTATTAAACCCCTTACGTTGTTGTAGAGGACATTAAATCGTACTAAGTAGCATCAATGACACACTATTGTCAGCGACTAACAACACCGAAAAACCTCATAAGAAATTAAAAAAAAAACGAAAAAAATAAAACTGAGTGCAATATAGATATAAAAATGGTGAACCATGCATACCCGTTGCGGCGAGATAATGCGTAGAAATTAGACTGAAACTTAAAACACAACGTCACCGTTCGACGGGAAAAATAGAGGTAAAAACGTTGAACTACATACGCACGTTGCGGTGTGTCAACTCAAAAAATTTGGATCCAAACGTAAAACTAAAAATCCTTTTTCAAATACACAGGATAAAGTTCAAAGTAAAAAAAAATTGTAGGTGTTATATATAAAGATAAAAAGTATTAAGGTTAAAAGTAAAATTGAAAAGAAAAAACAAAGTATGATACAACCTATAAAGTTGTTATACAAGTATACAACTATTTAATGCACAAAATATTAGTTTAGCATGATTTACATTTTACAAGACCATGAATAAAAACCACTTGTAAATTAATACTATATACAATATCTTCTTTCGGTTCTTCTTGTTATTTATTTGGCTTTTGGTAATCGTTATTAGTTACAAGTGACACTAAAATTAATCATCAATCAATTTTTTTTTTTTGAAACACTTATGTTAAATCAAACGAAGTTTAAAGATAGAGAAAATTGCAGTTTTCGTCTCTGTGGTTTGCCTAAACTAACAGGTTCAGTCAAGGCTTAACACCCTGAGTATCTGTGGTTTCTTTTTCTAACACTTTACATCCCTGAGACTAACGGCCGTTAGTTGTTCTGTTAGTTTGTGGTAAAATGACTATTATACCCTTAATTTTTTTGGTGAAATGACTCTTATACCCCCTCATCTTCTTCCCTAACCCACCCACCACCACCATCTCCACCACCACCACCACCAACTGAACAACCACCACCACCATCTCCACCGCCACCCTCCCTCTCCTCACCATCTCCTCTCTATTTAATCTTTCTTATAAATCCCTTCTCTTTTCTTTTCCTCTGCACAAACAGAGAACCCACGAATACATACACATATGAGAGTTGTCACAATCCTTTGACAGAAAGCCACCGCCGGTCACCGCCGCCGCCGGCCGCGCCTCTCCATCTCCTCCGGTAAGCTTCTTCTTCCTCCTCCTCCCCTGTTTCTGGTCCAATAACTCTGTTCTTCTGATTCTAAACCAACCATCTACCGAAACCATCCTTCCCTTCTGATTACTACTCCTCGATCAATAATCAGTCAACATCGAACCACCATAACCTTACCTTGTTCTGTTGTGAACCCGAGCACTTGTTCTTGATTGTTTATCAGCGATAACCGAAACCATCCCTCTGTTCGAACAATCCGACAGTCATCAAGTTACGTGACTGTCATCGGATTGTTATCACTATCAATCGAAACCATATATCTTTCTTGTTGGTCTGATAATAAACCCAAACCGATAACCCTTTACATCCGCTTCTGATAATAACCGCCGAACCATCGAACCCAACCTTTGTTCCTCTATGAATCCCGATAACCGGTGGTTGGAAGTTGAACCATGAGTGATGGATGGGTTAATATGCAGAGAGAGAAAGATAGAGAGGAGATGGTGAGGAGACGGAGGGTGGCGCTGGAGATGGTGGTGGTGGTGTTGCAGGTGGTGGTGGAGATGGTGGTGGTGTTGCAGGTGGTGGTGATGGTGGTGGTGGGTGGTTGGGTGGGTTAGGGAAGAAGATGAGGGGGTATAAGAGTCATTTCACCAAAAAAATTAAGGGTATAATAGTCATTTTACCACAAACTAACGGAACAACTAACGGCCGTTAGTCTCAGGGACGTAAAGTGTTAGAAAAAGAAACCACAGGTACTCAGGGTGTTAAGCCTTGGCTGAACCTGTTAGTTTAGGTAAATCACAGGGACGAAAACTGCAATTTTCTCTTTAAAGATAACCTTATGTTTTATATATGTTTGACCTAAAATATATACTTTTTTTGACTAAAAAAAATTACATGGGCCTACTAATCATAAAATGAGCTAAGATTTGTAACTTTTTTTATTAAGGAGATAAGTTATAAGTTAAGATTTGTAAATTTTTTATTAAGGAGAAAATGAGGTAGAAGAAGAAGATAAGGAGATGGACACCCAAACATGCCCTAAACGAACTTTTAAGTATGTATTTTTTATTTTTTTGTAACTTTTGTAACCTTTAGTTGAACTAAAGGATATGCTCAAGCGGGCATGGATATATATGTGAAAAAGAACGCCTTATGAATTTTCTTACAAACCCGATGGAGGGGATGTCTACTATACGCCTAGTGGATGTTTTTGTGTTTGGCTAGGCAGGTGGGAAGCATGCTTACGTGGACCTTAACAGGAATGTCCTCCCTTGTTGGCTCATGGGAAAATGGGTTTGTGGCCGGATAGGCAGTGCTAGAGGTGGAATCAAGAAAGTTGTGAAGCATGAAAACGCTTGCATTGATAATCAACATGCTTTCGTTCCTTTTGCTTTCGATACTTTTGGGTCTCTGGCTCCCAAAGCTATTGGGTTCCTAGATAGAGTGTAGAGTGTCGTGCACAACAATTTCTCGTCCCCTAGGAACTCGGGTTTGGTTTTCGGTAGGCTAGGCTTTGCTATTCAAAACGGGGTTACGACGCATCTAGTTGCCTGTCTATCTACATCCTACTGGAAAATTACCCATTATGAATACGAATTACTTAAACTAATATGTGAATGTCCATTTATCAACATCCTACTGGAAAATTACCCTTTATGAATATGAATTACTTAAACTAATATGTGAATTAGGAGCGTTTATTGAAAATTTTGTAACAAATTATATCCCAAAAATCTCAACTTAATTAATACTTAGTTTTGAATGATAAATAAGAAAATCTCAGTTATATCAAGGTTCCATTTCAGTTAACTATTAAGTAGCATTTGTTTCACGAAATGAAATGGAATTGGAATGATATTTCACTTCTTATATTGTTCGTTTCCAAAGAAGAAGAAAATGGAATTGAACAACACACTCACTTTCATCTAGATTCCATTACATTGTATGAAACGAACACACCTATATTCTAAATCAAATTCCATTTCCCGCGGGATTCCAATTCCATTACACTCCACAAAACGATCGCTACCTTAGGTGTTCGACAGTCACTACGTTAGGATAGTATTTTGGGAGCTTAATTGACTAATGTGAGTACATAGAGCTTTTGAGATTACCGAGATGGGTTGGTAAGACAGCATCAAGTTGACTGTTTTTATCAAGTTCCGATTGTAAGTTAGTGGGTGTGGAGACACCAAAAATGTTATGTCTCATTGCCACCTAGGATGCCACCTAGGACATGGTTTATGTTCTTTTGTTTGGGACATGGGTGGGGTGTGGAGACATGAGATAATATTAAATGTAATAATAATAATAAAAGTAAACAAAAATAATAATTTTAAATCATGATTGGCCGTCCCTTATGTCCCTGGAGAGACATGAGAGGCAGAGACATGGGTGGGGTGGTGTTTGGGACGAGGACGGAGGAGAGAGAATGTGAGACATGGGGTGCTACGTCTTCACACCCATAAGCCTAAACACGAATCTTTTTAAAATGCATGGTACATTATCAATGTTAATAACTTGGGACTATATTTGGGAGATTTTAGAAAATAAATTGAATATTAATGTGACAAAGCTTGAAATATGGATGTTACAACATTTCATTACCAATTTTAGCAACCAAATTCCATTTTTATTGTGTATGTATTTGGGCAGCAGTGTCATGTAGGACTGCTCAAATGACCTGTGGCTTGAAACAAGGTAAAAAAAAACTCACTCAAGCGGCTCAATATCAGCTGCAACGATTTTTATACCAAATTAGCTCATTTGAAATTCGAGTCGAGTTCAAGCCAAGGTGAGCAAGCTCAAATATTTTTTTATTATATTTTAATTTTAACTTAGCCTAATATGGCAATGGCCCAACCTCTAACCTACAAACATTAAAAGCCAATTCCTGAGCTTAGTAGCAAATCACACACTTAGCTTCGTATAGGTGTAAAAGCTTCAGTATCTATAAATCACAAATGAGTGAACATTATTACTAAGTTAAACCTCCAGCTACTCGCGTATGCATATAATATTGATTATCCCAACTATACATGAAGTAAGAAAAAGTACATAAGGAATGAGAAAGGTTCCGGGCAAGTGTTTAAGTCTAGGTGCAGTTTTATCTCTATCAGTCACTAATTTGAAGAAAAGTAACATTTTCCCTGATCCAGGATGCCTGCAAGCTGATACGACAGGAATAAAGGAAATAGAATCAGGCTGATAACAAGCAACATGGGTATGTAACCCGACCCTCTAATTCTCAGACCCAAAACATGTAATATTGAGCTTCGACACGCTTCTGTACACACCAAGTACTCTTTCATAAAATCTGTTGTTTCTAATCATGACGTTAAAAAAGACACATTTTTAGAATATTCTAAAAATGTGTCTTTCACGCTTTTGTACATTGCTAAGGCAATATGCCCATCAATTATGAAAGACACATTTGTGTCACACTTCTGTACACACCAACTATTTGGGACGGTGAGTGCTGACTACTAATTGAGAGATATACATTGCTAAGGCAATATGCCCATCAATAATTTACACAATGTGTCTTTCACAATTGTTTGATATCTGACACAAATGTCTTGTGTGACCAACATGACTCTAAGGCTTGATTTGAATAAAATAGATTACACAATCATTGATATATGTAAGTTCCTAATGATTTGATCCACTCTAAAAACACTTGAATACATAAGTTTTAGTCTAGACCTCACATGTGAGACAATGAGAGTTATCCTGTGAATTACAATTACCCATCACAGATAGCTGAACACCTTTTACATAACTTTATGACTTTACAATGAATAAAACAAGTCAATATAAACTCACTTTGAGAGCCATCAGCTTGGTTAGTAATTCATCTGTTTGATCACTTATCATCTTGAAATAATGCCTTGGAAACCGGGTTACTCCTTTCACCTTTATTTTGTTGAGTAGAGCATGAAGGTTTGTTATCTGTCAATGGAGTCTCACAAACAACACTATAAGTAACCCTACTACGTTTCTTGCTCTTGGGCTCAGGTTTGACTTTCATGGACTTCGACTGCTTTGGAGCCCATACCCGTAGCAAATCCGGCATTCGACTAGTGAACGATACAAACCTTCTAGCCCTCTCTCTCCTTTCACGGGCCTCGTTTAACTTCTGGATGTGATCCTCTTTTGTTTCAAGTTCATGACTCTTGTTGACCTTTTCAAGTTGATGACAAGATTCATCTTCAATAGATAATGAATCTTGAATCATCTTACTTGCTGAAATGTCAGTTCTCTCGTGTTTCTCTCGCCATGAGTGATTGCTATCCTCACTGTTGAACATGAAAGCTTGATCTTCATTTTCTTCACCAAATGGCAAGAGGTCCATTTGATCATAGATTTTGTCCACCACATCACCAAGATTCTGTGAGTACCTGAAAATCAATGCTTTACATTTTCATATAACCCAATTTTCAAATGTTGACTCTTACCATCTTTACTGTATTGGGACTTCAATCAAGTATTCAAACATCTACTTTAACATCAGCTACTTCATAGGTCACCCAAGTATGTATTGGTTTTGTCTATACCATTTTTGGCTAAAAACGTGGCAGATGACAAAAATGCCCCTACCTATTTTGGAAAGACAATACTTTTGTCATTAAAAAAAACCACCAGGGGCATTTTTGTCATCCAGCGTGTTTTCTTTTTGCCAGCATAGGCATATGAAACCGCATACATATTTGTGTGGCTTATAAAGTAGTCTCAGTATATAGGCGGCCTTCATGAAAAAAGTTGTTATTTTGTTTTAAGTAACCATCAAAGTTATGTAAGTTTTTATTTATAACCATTAGAAGGTAAGCGGTATGAGTAACCCCATCACTACCAATTCAGTAATGCCAAAAAACTCAACACGACTTTGTAGATCTTTTTGAACCAAGAACAGAACACTTAGGTTGCATGTGTTTATGTCGTCTTTTTTGGTTCCCAACTATATTTCCATCCGCTGATCCGCATAACACAAATGACTCCACAATATGAAGGGTTACCTGGTCTAAAACTAGATACAAAAACTGTGCCATGATTTGGGCCAATATAAAAAGACATGGATGTGAGTGAGTACCTTGTTTTTATGGTTCTCTCAACATAATCATAAAGGCTCACATCACCATGAAATCCTCCTTCCACAAGGTACTGGATGATCTCCAATAGGGAGCAAATTTGTTTCACTAGTTTCATCTTCACAGACCTCTTCATACTTCCTGCATATTCTGACTGAAGCATCTCCAGACGAAGCAAAATTTGCAATTCATATCTTAATATTATTAAAGAAAATTAGACCATATGAGGATATACTATTTAATATAGATAACAGAATAAAACGAATAAAACAACTGAAGGATACTCTCGGACTAGGTATTCTGAGGAAGAACCAGGTTTATCATCCTTGTGTTCTTTCAAATCTTTGGGCTCGCGTAGTAATAACTTAATGATTTCAGCCACTTGTACGGAACAAGATTCGTTGAGATTCTCCATGGCTTCATGCTTTAGGCGTAACCAATAAATGGATGAATTTACAAGTCTCTCTGCCAAGATCTTCAAATCCACTCCATCAGATTCAAGCCCGTGTTGAATTTTCCTAGGTAAACTACTGAAAAATGCTTCGACAGTTTCTGAACATGAAACTAAAGCAGCACTATCCTGCATTCGTGACTGATCAGAACAAAGACCCATTGACAAAAGTTCATCGTTTTCTCCGCAGCTTACAGTCAAACCATCATTTATGTTTGTCTCTTTCTGTTGATTTGAATCCGGACCCCTTTGGCAGGGTCCATGTGGCATGTTATTTTTAGAAAAGATGTGTTTTTTCACTTCTTTCATCCAGCATTTCAAAAACTTCAATTTCTTCGACTTTTTTAAGCCACTGGCAAAGTAAACCTCTGCTAAGTCCACATCTAAAAACTCATATGCCGCCTTACAGAACGAGCTCCATGTGAGGTCCTGATAGGCATGTTTCTTCATCTTTCTTCTCTTTCCATCACTTACATGAACATATTTCCTTGACGGAGAAGCACCCTTTTGAGTATTACTGTCACCTTGAGAGAAGTTCTCATTCATGAGAAGATTTGTTCCACCGGACCTTTGAACGGAGGAATGGTTATTATCTAGAACCAATAGAATAGCTGAATGTATTGTAAAGGGCTTAAGAATTCCGGTGTAAGAATCGCCATTAGTATTTGATAATGACAACAAAGCCCAATAACCCTCTCTGTAAAGAAAACTAAGAAAAATCTGCCAAGTTGGAACAGTTTTTTTCTCAAATAACACAGAATTCTCTCCTGCAAGTAGTTCAAGAACCCTATCAGCAAAAAGATTGTCTAACCCATCCTTTCCTTTTTTCCCAGATTCTGCAGACCGAACCACGAAAAATTCAGAGGAAATTTTCTCAATATATTCATACTCGGTGTACTTCTGAACCGATGTGACATGCAATTTCAAACTTCCATCATTTAAACTATCGAAAAACTTGTTCAAAGAGTTCAAAGGCTGAGCTTTTGAGCTCCCAACTTCCCTTGCTCTAGTGACATCACCAAATCTAGCCTTAGACGATCCTTTCAGACGCAGCAATTCAAGATCACAAACCTTGCACTCTAAAGGCTTACCACTAACATCCAAAATTTCAAGATTCAACTGCCCCCGAATCGCATTATCCACTCTACAAGACTCTACCAACTTAGACGACACCACAATATTCGGATACACCAATCCAAACGAAACAAGAGCCGAACCCAAAACAATCGAATCGACCGAACAAAATCCCCAACCAAATTTCCTAACATCATTACCAATAACTTCATTAACTCCAAGTTCCTCACCACGGTTACAAACATCAACCCAACAAAAATGAATATCCTTATCAACAAAAGCATCCTTAACCACACGAAAACACTCACGAAACCTCACTCGACACCCGTCTAAATCCTTATAACAATCATCACTCACATCAACAGACATAAACTCAGCTAAAGACTCCATTGACCGACAAACGGGAGACAACAATATAACCAAATTGGACCGAACAACATCATAATCGATACGATAATTGTAAAGTTTACCTGAAATGCTATTAAGATCAAAGTCCCAATCGTTATCGCGGACAAGCTGAAGCAATGAGGCAACAGTATGGGAACAATTGGGATGCGAATAGACGGATCGGGTAGACGAGAAGGAGCGGAGGGTATCGGATAAGGAAACGAGGGTTTGGGAAGGGGAATTGAAGGAGAGGGAAGGGGAGGAGTGGTCGGGGAGAGCGGAAGCGGAGAGGAGAGGGGAAAGGGAGGAGAAGAAGAGTTTGAAGGAGAAGAGGGAATTGGAGAGAGGAGGGAAGGAGAAGAGGAGATTGGAGAAGGAGAGGATGGAGGAGATGTAATTAGGGTTAGGGTTAGGGAGTAATAAAGGGTTGAGGTCGATGAGGAGGACGATTCGATGGGTTATGGAGAAATTGAAGGCGTCAGCCATTGAAGAAGGAAAGAAAGCACAGAGATTAGATTATTGATGAAGATGATGAGTGAGTGATGATTGACCAGATCAGATCCAGGATAGAGACCCACACACAGACTGAAAGAAAAAAAGAAAGAAAGTGTATGGGCGGGAATTTAGAAATGGCGGTCCAAACTCATTTTAAAAATTATATAACATGTTTTACGTCAACCAAAAATTATAAATATGAATATTGGTAACGGACTAACGGTTCCAATAGTATTGATATCGGTACCAATGTTGTTTAGTTGGAATAAGAGTTGTACCGATATTGTTGGGACAGTACTAATACGGTTCGTCATTGGAACTGACACTTGCTATAACTTACAATATAAAAAAAATATTATATTCTGTATGTAACTTTATCGAATGAAATCATATTATACTTGATCCGATTTGTTTCCAAATAAATTTTACATTAAAGTTTAGTCCAGCTTGAAACGTACATATAAGAAAACATGTATAAGTGATCTGACTCGTTTTCAAACAAACATTATGTTAAAGCGTTGACGAACTCGAATTTATACCAACACATACATACAAATGAAAACGTAATTTAGTTGATACTATTTAAACTAAAACATGGTAAAAAGAAAGCGAACTAGTTTTTTGCCTACGTGGCATGCCACTTCCGTTCCAACCAGGACATTTTTACAAGTCATCTGCCATATGGCATGCCAGGTAGGCAGAAAACTAACTAGGTTAAACCCAGTTAGCTTTGGTCCAGTGAAATAAAAACCAATGCAAGTTAGGCATGTTAGATTCTAATTTTCAAGTTGGGATTATTGTCTTCAAACCCGACAAGGTTATGACTATTTAATTCCAATTTCCCTATATTATAGAAATTATATAAATAAAGTTCGCTTAGGCTTGAGCTCAATACGTAAAGCTCGAGCTTGAGTTCGTTTACTAAATGAGTCTTGTTAAAAGCTCGACTCGATTTAAGTTTTTAATAAGCCCATCTTAGGTAACTCACAGGCATTAAGCTAGTTTACACCACATGATAAGAGTAGAAATCTCAAACATGGATAAGACCGAAGACAAACTAATGATAAAAAGCCCAACTTCAAACAACAATAACGTTTAATCCGCTTAGAGGCCTGTATGAACAGAAACATCATAACAGGTCGAATGTTATGACAAATCGATTTTGCTAAAGTAAATAGGGTGGAAGCAAAGTTGTTGATTGTCATAACACATTGTATTAGCTCTAGAATTTTATTTCTTGGTTGTCAATTTTAAAGTTTGAGACTTGGCAGTACCTATCCTACAAAACAAACCTACCTTAACACAAGAACTTCATTAGGTGTTGACAATTTTGTCTTTCAAGCTTGTGTATACATTTTATGTTTGCCAAAAGTTTAGCACCTTGCTGAAACTCATCAAACTTTCACCAGAAGTCCTTACATGAACATACCCCATCTCTAAAATGATGAAATCGATTTCTATCCCGTACTATAATCTCCCGATGATAAATCTTCGAGATAAATTTTGTTGCCGAGTGACAATCGCCACAAACACGCAAGTTTTTCACAATTCGTATAGGCGTCCCAGGTGGTGTCTTTAGAAGAGCAAAAGCAATGGCTAGTTTTTCACTATGTTTATTCAAAGCATCTTCTTTATCTTCTTGACCAATATCAAGCAACACTTCTGATGTAGTAGGAACATATCCAGCCATCTTAATCTTTTTATTCATCTCATCAATCATCTCATGAATCTCTTTGTATAATTCATGTGTTCTATCACCTGCAACAAACTCGTATATTCTGTTGTCTAATTCAATCATGGTACTCCCTGGGATCTTTCTCATCCCCTTTTCGCCCATTATGTTTCTAACCGCGTTCTTCTTTTCCCAGTTAGACATTTTCCCATAAATATTGGACAGTAAGACATAATTAGATTCGTGCAATGGTTCGCTTTCAATCAACTGTTTTGTGATGGTTTCACCAAGATTGAGTTCTCCATGGAGCCTACAAGCAGCGGTTAAGGTCCTCCAGATGATCGGGTTTGGTTCAATGGGCATTTTGTTAACAAACTCTAGTGCTTCTTTGACTAGTCCAGCCCTGCTAAACAGATCAACCATGCACCCGTAATGCTCGATTTTAGGTGTTATTTGAAACTGTATACTCATGGAGTCGAAGTATTTGAGACCTTCATCGACTAACCCTGCATGACTACAAGCCGAGAGCAACCCAATAAAAGTAACATCATCAGGTGCAACCCCGGAATCTTTCATCTCCTCAAACAATGAAGCGGCTTCCAAACCACGCCCATGCATCGCCATACCAACAATAACCGAGGTCCAAGAAACAATGGTTTTCCCATTCAACCTTCTAAATAATCTCAAAGCTTTGTCCACATCGCCACATTTCGCAAACATATCAATCAAAGCATTACAAAGCTCCAAACTTTTCGTAATCTTTTCCCTTTCGATATAACTCTCAATCCATTTTCCAAGCTCTAAAGCACCTAAATCACTACAAGCCGACAAAACCGATACCATAGTAACTTCATCCGGTGTCACCCGAGCAACCTGCATCTCCCTAAACAACTCAACCGCACTCGTGGACATCCCCATTCTCGCATACCCACCAATCATCGCACTCCACGAAACCGAATCCCACTTCGGCATTTCATCAAACACCACACGTGCACTCCCAACACTCCCACAACAACAATACATATGAACCATAGTATTCAACACATGCACATCCCCATCAAACCCAAACTTCACAACACACCCATGAACAGATTCCCCTAATCCCAACCTCCCAACACCAGCACAGGCCTTAAGAACAAATGGGTATGTGAATTTATTAGGCATAACATCATTCCTAACCATAGTTTTATAAATATTAACAGCAGTGATTCTAGAACTATTTGATTGGGTGTAAGCTCTAATAACAGTGTTGTAAAGAAAGGTGTCATACAGATGGGTTTTAGCATCTGAGGTGAATAATAATAAGGAAGCATAGTTGATGGCATTAAGGTCAGATGATGTTTGTGTGAACTTAGTGAGGACTAATGGGTTGGTTTGTAGACCTAATTTAATGATTTGTGTGTGGATTTGGGTAAGATTAATGAGTGTGTTGCAGGTTTGAAGGAGATGTAAGCATTGTTGTTCTGCAGCTCTTTTGTTGACAAAGATTTTGGAGGGAGCAAAGTTCATTGTGTTAAAAAAAAATGCTTCAAATTATGTCGACTTAGTAACATATCTTAACTCCTAAACCAATAAAAAGTTTACGAATTCATACCATCTTATGTTAACCATTTTAAGAGTTAATAAATTGTTTTAAGAAAATTCATGAGTGCCCATGAGATGTAGCTCAACAAGAATACGAGGAGAAGTGAAGATTTAAGCGGAAAGTCACAGGTTTCAAGTTTGAATCCAATTCTAACTGGGTTGTACCGCAGTGGGTATTAGGTGGCGGCAGGTTTTCTTCAAAACTTGAGATGGTGGGCTTAGGTTACCCACTGCTGTCTACGATCGCAAACATATGGGGTCGCCTTTTGCAATTGGTTACCCCGGGTAGCTAGCCTGTTATTTGTTCTCTTGTTTATAGCATGGCGGATCTTGGATCGAGCCACCCCCCCCCCCCCACCTCAACTTTTTCGCCTAGAAGTGTAGTTTTACCGATTTTTTCCCTAAAACTTTTCATGTATCGAGTCCGGTTCTCTGGTTTTTTATATAAAACCTTTAGTCTAAGTAGTCCATAACCCATTAACTCCAGCCTAAAGCCACTTACTCATTAAATCCATTTAGCCTAAAGCCCACTAACCTATTTATCCTTAAGTCTAATAACGTCACCTTTTGAAGTTAAAAACACTTTAATATGCTAAAAGAGTAAAAGGTGGGGTCTTTTTCAGTGACAAATAAAAATATGTTACTTATATGGTATTAATCCATATAAATAAAAATTAATATAAAATAAATTTGGTTTTTGTTTGACACTGAATAATTGTTTAAAACTTTTAGCAAGTATTTTGTATGTTAAATAATACCATAAAAATAATTTACCACAATAACTGATTATATAAATGAGTAAGAAATTGTCACGTACACTTTAAGGAATTCAACTGTTGTCCGTGTTTTGGCAATTACGTTTATAGGTGTCGATTCATGGTAGTTGGGGTTTGATGGATATGAGTCATGACTCATGTATAGTATTGTTATGTGGTGGCGTTGAGACGGCACTTGTTGTGTTCGATGAAATGGCTAAGTGGAAATCTATTTTGTGTGCGTGACAATCCATGGGTATCCCAACTACTTGAAAAGATGCAAATTTTTGGGGTTAGACGTGATGAAATTACTATGGTATGATTTATGAAGGTATGCTTGTTTTTCTTTCATCAAATACAGCATAGAGCAGGAACCAACCAAGAAGGGTCAAGAGGGTCCGTTGATGCTCTAGCCGCTGCAATTTATTTGATTTGTATACATAAAATCCAATTTCTTGAAAACAAAAATATGAGTTTGACCTTTTAGTTCTAACCCGTAGAGAAGAAATCTTGTGATGACCCAACTAAAAAGTTCTATTTTAGTTACTCACTGGCATAGAATGAACTCGGGAGACCTGTTAAACACAATCAAACGTTGTCCCCTTTATCTATGCACATCAAACAAACATCCTTAAACTAGGAAACAACAAAAACTATCAACAAAAACAACAGAGAACAACTAACGACTCGAATTTCACAAGAACCTTGAGAGCTTGTGTAAGTTTCAGTGTATGTGTTCCCTTTGCTCGTAACCAAAGGTGGAATGCTCTGCTCAAAATGGAAGAAATTATGTGGATCAACCATCCCCTTAACCACAGCCAACCTTCTAAAATTGTCCCTAAAATACTTGTTTCCCCACTGCATAGCTTGCATATAACTTGTGTTATCTTCCTTATCATTCAAACCCAAATCCAAATCCCTGTAGTTCACATAAGCCCCCCTCGGATTCTTTGAAACGTATGGTGTCATATTCTCATACATCTTTTTCATCCAACTTATGTGCTTTTCTAATGACTCAATGCTTCCATCATGCCACTTCTCATAATACTGTATGTTATATGAAGGGATAGGGAGCCTAATCCAGGCGGAAGAGGCATCCCTATCCCCATAACTCAGCTTCCCCGCGCCAATCAGGGGCGCGAGGAACCAACGGCGCGCAACGAGCAGCACATGCAGGGAGGCGCGCAAGAACAACAACTGATAAGCAATAGCATCACCTGATAAGCGCGTACCATCACACGCGGAATCTTCCCTTGACAATCATCGTACAGAGTACAGAAGACAACAAAAGGAAGATTCACAAAGATCACTGACAGGGTACGCGCCAATAGGAAAGCTACAGGTGGCAAAGTGGTCCAACAACTACAAGACAAGGACAGCAGCATGGCTGCAGCCATGCTTCCACCATACCAGCGTCTACAGTGACAGCAGACATGCCTTACCACTGTCAGGAGCATGGTCAACGACTGACAGGGGCGCCGTCTGCCAACCACAGATCGCCACGTGTCTGCCTCGAGCAACAACCATGCTGCCCCAATGACGTCATGAACAGTACACCTGTTCTCCCGCCAATTCCAAGGGAAACATTGGACTTGGGCCCAGACCAAGCCCAATAAAGCGTGGTCACTCGTGGGCCCTTCGATCAAGCCCACGAGTTCTCCTATAAATACAAGGATACCTCTTCTTGCTAGAGGATCCGAAAATAGTCATTGCTAGCCTAGTATATTCACTTGTAATCTTTGTATCCGATCATCAATAATACTATCGGCTATTCATAGTGGACGTAGGTCAATACTTGACCGAACCACTTATATCTTGTGTTCTCACTTACTTTCACCACACACACACTTGCATCATTATCAAACGGGTTTAACCTTGTGGATTGGGTAAGGGATTAACCCTGACGGACTTAGGTATTAACCCCACGTAGATTATACGTAATCTCCGTGATACCTATTGTTTCTTCATTGGCGCCATCCAACGGTTAGAACCGCTCTTCTACTCATCTTTTCAACCCACCCATGGCTGAACCCAACCCTAATACTGCTGCCGTAAATCGTTCCGGGGAAGGGGACACCCAGCCCCCGGAAAACCAAATAACACCACCCACAGTCGTCAAGAAACCCACTTCCAGGCTTCAAAGCCAAGAAGTTGAGGTTCGGGACGCTAACTCTGACGACGACAGCAGTGCTAGCTCCGAGGAGGACCTTGACCAATGGCTCCTCCGTCAGAATACGAAGAACGCTGCAATTTACCAGCGTAAGCTCTTGCAACAAGCAAAGAAAAAGGGCAAAGCCCTTACTTATGACACCCCATCCAAAAAGGGGAAAGACCCAGCTGTTTCGGGTGCTGGTCGTAGCGGGGAACTCGGCGGAGACGCCAGAGTTCGGGGCTACGCAAAGCAACGGACAGAGCCCGATGGCTACGAATCCTCTAGTAGCGACTCGGGCTACAAAGGGAAGAAAAGTCATCATCGCTCACGCCAGAACAATGAGGATGATGACTTGGTCAAACCATTCAGACCAAAGGCTTTCGCCGAAAAGTCAAAATTTGTCGCTCGTATAGCGACCGCAACAATACCGAGAAAAGCAAAACTTCCTAGCAGCATCGGCAGATACGATGGCCTGCGTGATCCAGATGACCACGTGCACGACTTTGAGTGCGCGGGAATGTCGGTAGACTGGCCCGTACAGGTTTGGTGCCATTTATTTGCGCAAACTCTGACGGGCGCAGCCAGGGTCTGGTTCGATAACCTCCCTGCGGGGAGTGTTAAGGACTTTGACGACCTCACCGACAAATTCATCAATCATTTCTCGCATTTGCGCAAGCATAAGAAAGACAAGGCGCACATCCTGTTGTGCCGCCGAAACGACAACGAATCCATTGAGGACTTTATTGTTCGATTCAACAAAGAGGCCCTGCTAATAGGGTGCGGGGAAGAACTCACAAGGGCAGCGTTCGTGCACAACGTGCGCAGCCCAGAGTTAATGAAATGCCTCACAGGCAAAGATGGCATACCGGAGTCCTGGGATGAACTCATCCACTCCGCCAAGATATATGCCTCATCTGAGAAGTCCTTCAATCAGACACACAATTTCCAACACCACCATAATAATAATAAAAACAAAAACAAATCAGTTTGGAGCCGCATCTCCGGCGCCGCGGATGAGGGAAAGTATTCCCCAGCCGGGGACGCCAGGCAGATGATCAGTCCCAAACAAACGCGGGACCAGCGCGGTCATTCAAAGAAAAACTATGACTGGACCCCACTGACAAAGACACCATCTCAGGTCTTAAAGACTGAACAAGTCACGTTGAAGGCCGCCCCTCCCCTGGCCAAGCGCAGAAACGTAGACCGCAGCAAATACTGTGAGTACCACAACGACTACGGTCACCTCACAGATAATTGCTACACCCTGAAGATGGAGATCGAAACTGCACTAAAATCAGGACAACTCGGCCATCTGGTCAAGAACGTGCACCGCACAGGCAAGAATCAAACGGGCGATGAGAATCAAGAGGAAGGATCACGAAAAAAGATCCGCGACCTGAATACTCATGCGGCCACATTGATCCCTCGCCACCACTGCAACATGACAAAGAAGGGCAAAAGCGCCTACCAAGGAAAGCGCGCCCGAGCGCCACCTCCAAGCGATTCATGGAAAGAGGCTGACGTCCTCATGCCAAAGATTAGAGGCGGCGCCTCATGCACAGCCCCTCTTGTCATTACCGCTATCTTTGGACACTATCGCACGCGATATATGTTCCTAGATGGCGGCAGCAGTACTGATATCATGTATGAACAATGCTTTCAACAACTAGACCCGGAAGACAAAACAAAGCTCGTCCCAGTCAACGAGCCCATCTCCGGCTTCATCCACGAAACCATCATGCCGCGGGGTATGCTGTCCTTGCCAGTAACATGGTCAGACGGCACCCACGAGCGCACGGAGATATGTGATTTCATGGTCTTACCGGCCAACTCCAATCATGACATTCTTCTTGGACGGGAAGGCATCGCACGCTTTAACGCCAATGCTTCAACGGCGCATGCGATGGTGGGATTCCCAACCAAAACAGGTATCGCTTTCATCAGAGGCAACAAAGACTGCCATACCACAGAAGCCGCCAAACCGCCAAAAATGGTGAAAACCGACACCCGCGCCGAGCCGGAAAAATGGGTTCTTAACCCTAAATTTCCGGAGCAAACGGTGATCATTGGCCATGAAATCTCCGAGGCCATTCGAAATCACTTAAAGCAGCTTCTAATCAGTAATATTGATGTCTTCGCGTGGCAACCGGCCGACATGGTTGGGGTCCCGCGCAACATAGCGGAACATAAACTAAATGTCTACCGCTCAGTGGAACCTATAGTGCAAAAGAAGCGCAGCATGGGCCCGGAGAAAACAAAGGCCATGAACGAACAAGTCACCGAGCTGCTCAACGCGGGTATACTTCGCCCAATCAGGTACCAGACATGGGTAGCTAACCCAGTCATGGTAGCCAAAGCAAACGGCGGGTGGCGCATGTGTGTCGATTATAAAGATATCAACAAAGCATGTCCAAAAGATTGCTATCCTTTGCCAGAGATAGACCTAAAGGTGGATTCTTTAGCCCCATACCGCTTTAAATGCTTCTTAGACGCGTATAAGGGCTATCACCAAATCCAAATGGCAAAAGAAGATGAAGACAAAACGGCATTCCGCACAGACGCTGGCATTTTCTGTTACACAAAAATGCCATTCGGCCTGAAAAATGCAGGCGCTACATACCAGCGCCTCATGGACACTGCCTTCATCAACGAGATTGGCGTACGGCTCGAAGTGTACGTCGACGATCTCGTAATCAAGAGCAAAGATGAAAGCGACATGCTTAAAGACATCCAGCAAACGTTCGCACAACTGCGCAAGGTGCGCATGAAGCTCAACCCAAGCAAATGCTCCTTCGGGATGGAGGAAGGCAAATTTCTAGGGGTAATTGTAACGCGCGATGGATTCCGCGCTAACCCAGAAAAAGTACAAGCCATAGAAAGAATGCCTTCGCCCGCTTCCGTCAAGGAGATGCAAACGCTCATGGGTCGCCTCGTGGCCCTCAACCGATTTTTATCCAACTATGCTTCAAAGTCATTTCCGTTCGTGGACACTTTGAAGAACTGTTTAAAAAAGAGTAATTTCCGTTGGACACCAGAGGCGGAATCGGCATTCAAAGAAATGAAACAATGCTTAATGAACCTTCCGACGCTAACTGCGCCCCTCCCCAAAGAGCCATTGACACTGTACCTATCGGTCACAGACCGCGCAATAGGTGCAGTCCTCATGGTGGAGCGCAAGAACGTGCAAACGCCGATATACTATATCAGCCGCACGCTTCTAGATGCGGAAACAAGGTACACAATCATGGAAAAGCTGGTCCTCGCTCTGGTACACGCATCCCGGAGACTCCGCAGGTACTTTCAAGGGCATCCGATAAATGTCCTCACGGACTACCGGATAAATGACATACTCGCCAAGCCCGAGTTGTCGGGGCGCCTAGCCAAATGGGCCATTGAACTCGGGGAACACACGATCCACTACAAACCCCGCCCCGCCATCAAGGGCCAAGTTCTTGCGGACTTCGCCACGGAAATCCCCGCAGATAAAGTACCTGAATGTCAAGCGGAAGAAACTCCCGCGTTAGCGCAAGACCCATCACAAAAATGGTCCTTATTTACGGATGGGGCCTCAAACGAGGATGGCGCTGGCGCGGGACTACGCCTTATCAGCCCAGATAAACAAGATTTCACGTACGCCATCCGCCTCGACTTCAAAAGCACAAATAACGAGGCGGAATACGAAGCGCTGCTGGCAGGCCTCCGCATTGCGGAAAAAATGGGGGCCAGGCACGTGGAGGCACACGTGGACTCTCTACTTGTGGCGCGACAGATCAACGGGGTTTACGACGCAAAAGACGAGACCATGGCGTTATACCTGGAACAGGCCAAACAGCTGATGCGCCGATTCGACTCATGCAAAGTCGAGCACATCCGGCGCAGCGAAAATAAGCCCGCCGATGCGCTAAGCAAAATGGCATCAACGGTCTTTGAACATATGGCCAAAGAAGTCCGCGTCGAGATCCTAGACAAACCATCTGTTCCGCTGCGACAAGTCAACATAATCCAAACAGGAAGCGCATCTTGGATGGCTCCGATCAAGGCCTACCTATCATCCGGCACCCTGTCTGACGAAAAGTCAGAGGCCCGGAAGATCAAGAACAAGGCCCTACAATACCAACTCATCGACGGTATCCTATATCGCCGCTCTTACCTGGGACCGCTATTGCGCTGCGTAGATTCCGCAGATGCTTCCTTTCTCCTACGAGACATACATGAAGGGACATGCGGACTACACGCGGGTCCAAGAATGGTAGTGGCGAAGTTAATGAACGCGGGGTACTACTGGCCGGGCATGCACGTGGACGCGGTCAACGAGTTGCGCAAATGCGACAGTTGCCAGCGCCACGCCCCGAACACCTTGCGGCCCAAGAACAACCTGGTGCCAGTCACAGCGGCCTGGCCGTTCCAAAAATGGGCTATTGATTTGGTAGGCCCATTCCCAACGGCTCCAGGAAATGTAAAGTACCTAATCGTCGCCATCGACTACTTCACAAAGTGGGTCGAGGCGAAACCACTAGCAAAAATTGACGGCGCACACGTCAAAAAATTCATCTGGGAATTCATCATTTGCCGATTTGGTCTACCGCTGCAATTGGTAAGCGACAATGGCACACAATTTGAAGACCAATCCTTACAAGAATGGCTATCTCAAATGGGTGTCCAACAAATCTTCACATCTGTCGCGCATCCTCAAGGCAACGGTCAAGTTGAGCGGGCCAATCGTACGATTGTTGAAGGTATCAAGGCACGGCTGGGTACCAAAAGAACAGGGTGGGTAGACGAAATACCCCATGTCCTATGGGCATACCGCACCCTCACAAAAACCAGCAACGGCGAAACGCCATTCAGATTGACGTACGGAACGGAAGCGGTCATCCCCTCCGAAATCGGTTGCCCTTCCGCAAGGGTACTCATGGCTAATAAGAGAGACAATGACAAAGAGCTCCGCCTAAACCTTGACCTCCTGGATGAACGACGTGAACTCGCCGCAATCAAAGAAGCGAAATATAAAACGCAGCTGGAGCGCTATTACAACAAGCGCGTCAAAGCCTGCACATTCAAGATCGGCGACTACGTTTTCCGACACAACGAGGCTTCCAACGCCGAAAAGCCTGGAAAACTAGCCCCTACCTGGGAAGGCCCATACAAGATACAAGAAATACTTGGCAAAGGCGCTTACGCGCTAGAAAGGCTTGATGGAACACCTATCCCCAGATCTTGGAACGCAGCACAATTGCGCCGCTGCTACTTGTAAAACACTTGTAATTACGGCTACACATGCCGCGTCTATCAATGAAAATTGTTCCCTATATCTGTTATTCTACTTGTTTTTCCGCGCCAAGGTCTTCAAGACTTAAGCAAAACTATCGTCGGACCACAAATAAGGCGGTGTTAACATGATAAAGTCTTCTAGGCATGCTTCGCGCACGTCGGACTTATAAAAATCATACACCAACGCCACATAAGATGGTCTTCAAGACAAGTTTACTTACCGGACTTAAAGACGCGCGCCGCTAGAACAAACTTAAAGCCTTGTCTTCTAAACTTGTAACACAAGTTGGACAAAGAGCGAACTAGTTCAGCGCGCAGTCGTGGGTCTTCTAGGCAAGGCGCACACGCGCTTAACTCGGACTTATGGCACAAGTCGCGCCCCGCTATAGTCTTCAAGGCAAATACTTAACACGCCGGACTATCTAGCAGGACGCGCGCCTAATTTTAACTTGTCAAATCGGGTGACGACTTGGTTAGATAAGTTAAGTTAGGACGAGAAACACAAGATATAAGGAAAAACCAAAATTTTCATTCATTATAAGGGACTTAAAAACCCTTGGTAATTACAAGTTATTTACAAAGACAAAAAGAAAAGAAGAGACAAGCGCCTACTAAACTTAAACATTTGAAGTACCCTCGCCACTGGCTCGTTGGCGCTCTTCTTGAAGGCGCTTGCGCTCCTCCTCCTTGGCCAGCTCATCAGATTTGTCGATATAATACTTGAGGGCAGACAAAGGATCAGCATTTTTGTTGCAATCTGCAACCACTTGAAGAATTGGGAAGTCCACCTTCTCAAACTTGAGTAGCTCCGCCTCATACTCATCCTTCAGTGGCTTCCCATAATGCTCCGCATCCTCGATCCGCCCACCATTTTGAGCTGCCAGAAAACCATCTTCATAGCCTTCACCATACCCATAAGCATGGGCGGTGGCGGCTATGGCAGCGACTTGGTCGCCCAGCTTAGGCTCTTGCCAGAACCTCTTGAAGACCTGCAAAAGGAGTTAACAAGTTAGCATAAAAACTTCAAAAGTTTGTACAAAAGGCGCTAAAAGAAATATACACTTACCCCAGTGATCCCATCAGTCATCATCCACTTGATGGCATCCTGTGTCTGCGTCTGGGCGGCCATCGCCTCATCCAAAAGACGCTGGGCTGTCTCACATTCCTTGACAGCCGCAGCGCGAGCTTCCTCGGCAGAACCAAGGTCCTGCTCCAGATCTTCCTTTGCATGAAGGATCTGGACCCTCTCCTGCTCTAAGAAGGAGACGCGCTCAGTAGCTTTGACAAGATCTGCATCTTTAGACTCAAGCTCCAAGCGCTTCTCCACGACTTGCGCAGTTCGTTCAGAGAGGGCCTTGCTCTTCTCTTCTACTTGCCGGGTCAGCGCCCGGCTTTCCTCTTGCGCCTCGGCCAGAGTCTGCTTTAACTTCATAGTTTCGGCATTTGTCTTCTTGCAAGACTCTGTCCATCGGCGCTTATCCGCCGCCGCGTCCCCTTCCAACTTGGTAACTTTGGCCTCTGCATCATGGGCGCGGCGACGGTACTTGGATATTTCAGCCTTGAAGGCAGCCTCTTTCTCAGCAAGATCTGCCTTCTCCGCCTCCAAGCGTTGGATGTCTCGCCACACCGCCGCATCTCGGCGGCGCAGCGAGTCAATCATAGATAGCTGAGTCGCTTGATTGACGCACAAGGCAGCCACAAGGTCTGCGCGACTCAGCATATCTTGGTGCGCGCGCTCGTAGGGAGGCACCACCTCCCTCACAAACTCCTCGGCGGCCAAGGAGTTAGAGAATAAAGTATTCTCCCTGACCGCCCACCGAGGGCGCCAAATTGCATCACCCCCCGACCAGCTGGAGCCATCATACCCGCCTGATGGCTCCCTATCATCAACCCTAGAGAACTCGCGCCGCGACTGACGCGAGCCCTCCGCGCTACCACCAATGCCTGACGCCAAAAGGGCCCTCTCAAAACCGTCCATCTCCTGGGACCCCTCGGCGCTGGCATTGGCGCGCTCCTCTTGCTCCTTTAACCGGCGAGCCTTCTCCTCCAAGAACTGTTGCTCTTGGAGACGAAGACGTTCCGCCTCAGCATTCTTGGCCGCCTCAGCCTTTCGCCTAGCTTCATCGGCGGCAGCCTTCCTCTCAGCCTCAGCTCTGCGTAACGCTTCATCGGCCGCTGCCTTCTTCTCGGCCTCCGCCCTCCGAAGGGCTTCATCGGCCTCAGCCTTCAAGCGGGCTTCCTCCCGCTGCGCTGCCTCTTGCTCTTGAAAGAGCACATCCACCTCTGTCCTACCCGCCTCCGAAGATGGAGATGTGGGAGGAGGAGTTGGCACAATTTTGGGCGCAACTGCAGAAGCAACAAAAGTGTTAAGAACAACCAAAGAAAAAGATTTCAGAAAAGGCAAAAAGAAGTTAACTTACCAGGGGCTTTCTTCTTTAACAGCTTCTGGAACAGAGGCTGACGTGTGGGAGCAGCACCTATGCCCACACTAAAAGTGGGGGCAATAACCCCTCCAGCGCCAGAGCTCTTCTCCAGCACCACCCCTCGCACCGGCGACAAGGGGGAGGCAGTGGTCTCTGTGATGGGGGTTTCAACTCCACCACTCCCCCCGCCAGTAGTAGCAGCCGCCTTCTCCAAGTTAGCAGTGGCACTGCTAGAAGTGGCACCGGTGGTGCGCCTCTTCTTCTTTCTCTCCAACTTGGAGGGTTCGTCCTCCTCCTCATCCTCCGAGACAGGCCCGTCCTTCCTCCGGCGCCGCCCCTTTACAGCTTCGCCTACTGAAACGGAAGAGCCCGAATCAGAACTTGTTAAAGGGCGTTGGCGACGTTTACGTCTCCGCGGAGCGTGTTTCCAACGGCCACGCCCCGCGGGCGCCTTCTGAACCTCCACAATCTCCACTGAGGAGTCAGAGGCATCATCGCCAAAAAGGCTAGAAAACAAAAGTTGGTGTGACTCACCTGTGGTGTAATAAGGCTTGGGCGCGATGGTCAGGTCAGGATAATAAAACCTGTCCACAAACGCCTCAAGGCAAGACACCTCTCCCTCCGCCAAACGCCTCCACTTTATGCCCTTCTCTTGACGAGCAGCATAAAATTGGAACTTGCTCACACCTGCGCAAGAAACAGTTAGAACAATATGACATACAACGCAAAAAAAAAGTGAACTTAGAAACTGTGCTTACCTTCCTCAGCGATGTAAGGTTCCTTTCCTGGGCTCTGAGTTAGGCAGCTCATCCCCAGAAGGCAAAAGATGCCATCTGTGAGATTTTTAAACTCAAGCTTGGTGGCGTTGGCGGTGAGGGTGGTAAACCAGGCTTGCTTCTTGAAATCCTTCATCACCGGTATGTCAGCCACCCGCTGACCGTCTGCAATAACCTTCCAAGGCAGACTAATGGGGATGACTCCCCTCTTCACAAAGAAGAATTTTTCTTTAGCCCAATGAAGGGACTTGGGGGTATGGGTGGCCATTGGAGGCACCTTGGGGCGCGGCTTAAACGAGAACCACATCTCGTCGCGCGCAAGAAAATAAAAGACATTGAGCATCTCCACAGTGGGCTCAATGTCCAAGGCGCGGCAGGACGCCTCAAAGTGTACCAGCCTCAGCATCCCAAAGGCGGTAAGTTGGGTTGGCCCAACACCATAAGCAACCAGAGTATCAATCTGGAAGCGTGTGCAAGGTAGCCGAAAGCCACACTTGGTGAAATGGGCTTCATAAAGGGCAAGTTGCCCAGGCCCAGCAGAGAGGACATTCTCCGTCGGAGAGGGCAGAGTTGGCTCCCACTCCGGTAATATACCATAGCCCCTGCAAAAGTTGTCGAAAGCCTCTTCAGTCCAAACACAAAAAGTGTTTGTCATGAGCTTTCGCTCCTTGATCTTTCCGTGCTCCACCTGCACCTCCTCCTCCACGTCATCAATCACTGGCTCCTTACCGGTAACATCGCCGGAAGGAGAACCAACGTTGGAGGCTTCTGACATTTTCACAAACAGGAAAGGGAAAGAAAAGAAAATCTGGAAAACTAACTGGAAATGGTTGAAGACTCGCCGGGAAACTCAAAAGGTTCACCGGAAAACTCAACAGATTCAACGAAAACTTTGAAGATTGGTCGGAATCTTCAAAGAAGAACAAAGAAATGGAAACAAACTAAGGACAATCAAAGAAAACGATGAAGATCAAGAAGAAGTTTCACGATAAATCTTTAAAGATTGATCAAACAATCTCTGAAGATTCAAAGAAAACTTCAAATGATCGGAATTATTTTTGAAAATGAGAGAGTGCAAGTAAGAAGAAGGGATGAACAAATGAACAAGTAACCGTCTAACATGCATCCCAACTCCTATATATACCCACTGCATTAATGGCAGTGGGACCCAAGGAGAAACAACCGTCGTCACACTTTTTCAAATTTTGGAGAAGCAGATGATGACACGTGTCATCATGCGTGAGTGAACGGCTAAGATCAAGCAAGGATAAACAATCCAACCGTCACGCGACGGATGGCTGACACGTGTCACTAGATCTCACCAAGGTAAACTGACCAGGCGCGTGAAGCATCACGCGTCTGACGAACTTCACGTGCCACTCGACACGTGGCACAAGCACAAACACACAAGCAACAAGTGGGACGCGTGCCAACACACGCGCCTGACACAGACGAAATGTTGGTAACTGCACCACAGTGAGGGGACAGCCAACAGTCAGCACAGCAGACGAGGCTGACTCGTCAGCAACCCTCAAGCTTCCATCACAAGTAACTGATCATTCGAATTCCAGGCGCCTTAACTCCCATTTATGAGAGACAAATTAAATGCCAATGATTCAAGATTTATTACAACTGCGGAAGAACTACAACATGGCGCAAAGTTGACGTAAAACCAAAAAAGACGCTCCCCGCCCAGCGCCTTAACAGGTCTTGGCGGCAAACGTCTTCCATGGCGCAACTTTGACGTAAAACCAAAAAAGACGTTCCCCGCCCAGCGCCTTAACAGGTCTTGGCGGCAAACGTCTTCTATGGCGCAAATTTGACGTAAAACCAAAAAAGACGTTCTTCGCCCAGCCCCTTAACAGGTCATGGCGGCAAACTTCTTTCATGGCGCAAATTTGACGTAAAACCAAAAAAGACGTTCTCCGCCAAAATTTGCAGAGGAACGAATTTCAAGGCACACCAGCAGATGAGCTCTCATCCGCGCCCTCATACTTTGAGTCTAGCGCTCCACCTACTCTTCACAAAGAATAGGAGAAACCCTAGACTAGGGGGACTTGAAGGGATAGGGAGCCTAATCCAGGCGGAAGAGGCATCCCTATCCCCATAACTCAGCTTCCCCGCGCCAATCAGGGGCGCGAGGAACCAACGGCGCGCAACGAGCAGCACATGCAGGGAGGCGCGCAAGAACAACAACTGATAAGCAATAGCATCACCTGATAAGCGCGTACCATCACACGCGGAATCTTCCCTTGACAATCATCGTACAGAGTACAGAAGACAACAAAAGGAAGATTCACAAAGATCACTGACAGGGTACGCGCCAATAGGAAAGCTACAGGTGGCAAAGTGGTCCAACAACTACAAGACAAGGACAGCAGCATGGCTGCAGCCATGCTTCCACCATACCAGCGTCTACAGTGACAGCAGACATGCCTTACCACTGTCAGGAGCATGGTCAACGACTGACAGGGGCGCCGTCTGCCAACCACAGATCGCCACGTGTCTGCCTCGAGCAACAACCATGCTGCCCCAATGACGTCATGAACAGTACACCTGTTCTCCCGCCAATTCCAAGGGAAACATTGGACTTGGGCCCAGACCAAGCCCAATAAAGCATGGTCACTCGTGGGCCCTTCGATCAAGCCCACGAGTTCTCCTATAAATACAAGGATACCTCTTCTTGCTAGAGGATCCGAAAATAGTCATTGCTAGCCTAGTATATTCACTTGTAATCTTTGTATCCGATCATCAATAATACTATCGGCTATTCATAGTGGACGTAGGTCAATACTTGACCGAACCACTTATATCTTGTGTTCTCACTTACTTTCACCACACACACACTTGCATCATTATCAAACGGGTTTAACCTTGTGGATTGGGTAAAGGATTAACCCTGACGGACTTAGGTATTAACCCCACGTAGATTATACGTAATCTCCGTGATACCTATTGTTTCTTCATTATACAAGTACCCTTTTCTATGAGGGTAGGGAGTACTCGTTTCTTCGATTTCATCCATCCTTCCACCGTGCGGTTCCATTATTAGAATCGGTTTGTCCCCCTCCAAACACCATTTCCATAACTCTCCCAACCTTTCTTCGGGTATTGGTTCTTTCACATAATCCGATTTAGCATAAAAGTAGCTTTTCGGGTCGGGTTTCCTATCTTTAAGCACATCCATGCTTTCTCCATCATGACCCGAAAAATACATCACTGATTCAATCTAACTCATTTCTCTACAGTCTTTTTCCTGTAAACCCAACTCAAGGAAGCTATCCATTGCGATTTTTATAAGGCGATCAACCGTTCCAAGATACATCGAGTTGAATACAACTTGAATTGTTCTTTTCCCATTCTCAACTAGAACAGGCTCTATAATGACTCTAATGAACAAATCTTGACTTAAACTATGTCCTACATACTGCCACTTGTTAAAAAGATTTGAACCACCTTGTTCGAAAGTCTTTGAAAGACTAAAAACAGTAACTTTATCAGGATTCAGGAACATGCACAAGATTCACCTTCCAAGCTACTACAACACCAAAGCTTCCACCTCCACCTCCTCTAATTGCCCAAAACAAATCTTCTCCCATAGATTTTCTATCAAGAATCCGCCCATTCGCATCAATAATCCGAGCATCGACAATGTTATCCGCCGCTAGACCATACTTTCAAACTAATTAACTATAGCCAAATTTAATTGCGCCAGCAAAATTGCGGGTAAGAAAATGTCAGTTAAGCCTTAGCCGACCATCAATGTCTATTTCAGACAAAAGTTGGTTTAATATACTTATTTTGTAATATTCCTATACAAAACAATGCTCCATTTTATTTCAAACGCAACCAAGGGGCTCTATTATGTTTTTTAAGTCATAACATTCGTTCAATTTTTTTAAGATACCGGAAACATCACAACTTTTTAATAGGTGGGTCATAAAAGGAAAAAAAAAACAGCTTTGAACCTATGACCTTCCCTCTAACTCTAACTCTAACTCTAACTATCTGCAATAATTATACCGGAAAGTCAACAAACCCCATACCTTCGCTTTTTAAAAAACTTTTTTTTTTTTTTTTTTTTTTGTAAGGCAAATTTCATTCAAAAACGCCCAAAGGCGGTCCTTAAAGCAAGGACCCCCGAGCACCAAACAAAACCTTACATCAAATCCAAAGGGTAATTACACCATTTATTCCAATCGAGAACTTTAATTCTAGATCTATGTCTAAACCAAAAATACGAAGTCGTCTTGATGAATTCGAACACTTCCACCGGTCTTCTAGTTTTCCTTGTAAAAATACGCGAATTTCTTTCATTCCAGATAGACCACATTGCAGTGAACATGATCCCCCGGATAATACACTTCTTCTGCGTAGGGATCGACTGGGACTCGGCAATCGAAAGCACATCCGAAACATCAAAAGCGAAGAAAGGACTTAAGCGGCACCACGACATGATTCTATTCCAGATTTCGAATGAAAATATACACCCCGTGAATAGGTGCATAGCAGAATCAATGTCTGACTGGCAAAAGATACAATACTTCTCATTTAGATGAACGCCTCTCTTTTCTAAAGCTTCACAAGTAGGAAGACGGTCCCGCAACGCGCGCCAAACCATGATTTTGCATTTCAGAGGAACCCACACATCCCACTGTATAGATGGGCTGTGAATATTATTGTAAGAGTTATAAAGGAGAGCCTTCGCCGATCGGACTGAAAAAATACCACTAGCATCACCCTTCCAGCTCCATAAATCCGTGTCCCTGTTCCATTGAAAATTAAAAAGTTCTTCCAGCAGCTGGAAAAGTTCAAAGATTTCGAGCTGAGAAGACGGATTCGTCCTCCAGCCCCAAACAACTGATTTAGACCCGTTATGTAACTTCAAGCGTTGACTGATAGTAACCCATTTGTCAACCTCTAATCTGAACAGATTAGGATACGCCACTCGGAGGGGAGTATCTCCGAGCCAGACGTCACACCAGAATGAAATAGATTCGCCATTGCCCACTGTACAAGTAAACTGCGACTGCAGCGAACGGCCATTGGGCAGCTTTTTTTCTCCAACTTTGACGATATCCTTCCAGGTACTACTTGCTGAGGTTGAACACGGCATTAAAGACCACTTTCGAGCAGAACCATTGCAAGCGGTAATTATTCTTTTCCATAGACAATCGCCCTCTTTTTTATATCTCCAAACCCATTTGAGAAGTAACGCATCGTTAACGTGTTGTAACTTGGAAACGCCAAGACCTCCATCTTCCTTTGACGTGGTGATGATATCCCAAGAGATCCAAGGAATTTTTCGGTCGGTAGAGGATCCCGACCAGAAAAAATTCCTCATGATCGCTTCAATTTTTTCAATGACCATTTTGGGAGCTTTATAGAGCGAAAGGTAGTAGATCGGCAAACTCTCAAGCACCGACTTTATTAGGACCAACCTACCGCCAATAGACAAACACCGAGCTTTCCACGACGCAAGCCTATTTTGGATAGTCTCAATAACCGTATCCCAATGTTTAATTCTAGACATATTGGCGCCCACCTTGATGCCTAGATAAACAAAAGGAATGTTACCCCTACGACAACCCAACACCTCCAACATATTGTCCACTTCCCTATCATCGGTACCGAACCCATAGAGGTTAGATTTGGAGATATTTATTCGAAGACCCGAGACAAGGTGAAAAATGCGCAGGATACGAGCCGTGGTTTGGATGTTTTCCTTGGACCATTCTCCCAATATTAGCGCGTCATCTGCATAAAAGAGGTGTGTAATACTCGTATCATTAACCATGGTATCCAAACCTTTTAGAACACCAATATCCTTCGCCTTTTTTAATAAGCACGACAAAGCCTCCATTACAAAAAGGAAAAGAAACGGGGATAAAGGGTCTCCCTGCCGCAAACCCTTCTCGCATCTAAACTCGAAGGTGGGAGAACCATTGACGAGAACCGAAGCCCGAGCGGATATTAAAATCCCTTCAATCCACTTGCACCACGTAGGCGGAAAGCCCATTTGATCCATGATAGCCAACAGAAACTTCCAATTCACGTTATCGTAAGCTTTTTCAAAATCGATCTTTAAAAGAAAAGCCTTTCTACCCCTTTTCTTAAGCCACGCGAGGAGTTCGTTAATAACCAGAGGCCCGTCCAAAATAAAACGATCAGTAATGAAAGCTGACTGGGATTCTGAAATAATCAGACCCATAACCTTTTTGAGACGGTTAGAAAGGATTTTAGAGATGACCTTACTAACCATCCCAATCAGGGTAATGGGCCTATAATCACTTAGACCCAAAGGGGTTTTAACCTTTGGAATCAAAGTGATGAAAGAAGAAGCACACCCCGGACTAATAAACCCTGTCTCGTGGAAATCAGAAACAATACGCCAAAAATCCCCTTCCAATAACTCCCAAAAGCGTTTCACAAACCGAAAATTAAACCCGTCTGGGCCTGGCGCCTTATTGGAACCACATTCAAATACGGCCGCTTTTACTTCTTCCTTTGTGAACGGAACAATTAAAGCTTCGCTGTCAGAGGGAGGAACTTTTTTCAACCCGGGGCAATTAAGAAAAGGGCGGTTCTTAACATCTTCTTTAAAACGATTACGAAAAAAGCGCATGGTCTCCTTCTTAATCAGACTTGGCTTAGAAACCCATCTCTCGTTAATCAACAAACCGGGGATCCCATTTCTAGCTTTCCTTCCGTTCACCACGTTATGGAAATAACTCGAATTCTCATCTCCCATAGACGCCCATTTAACCCGGGACTTTTGTTTCAGGTCCCGGTTTTTTCGAAGCTGAATCTCGTCTAGGCTTCGACAGCATTCGGTCCAAACCCACAGATTTTCTTCTTCTAGCTGTTTGTCTTCCATCAATAATTCCAAAGCTTCTTTTTCTTCTCGCATAACAGCTTCCTCAAGGTTTTCTTTTTCGCGCCATTCCCGATACCAAGCTGTGAGCCGGGATCGGAGTTGCTTTAGTTTATGCATCAGATTCAAATCGCTGGGCCTATTATCTGTCCACGTATCAAAAACCGCATTAATAATATCCTCACAGCCGGGTTTATCCAGCCATGAGTCGAACCACCGGAATGGTTTAGCACCAAAATTAGTATCAATAACAGAAAAAATAAGAGGAGAATGGTCAGACAGATCCTTTTTTAGAGCACGAACACAAACGTCAGGCCAGTTGTTGAAGAAGCCATCACAAACCAAGAATCTGTCTATCCTGCTAAGCTTGCATTGCCCATTCCTAACCGTCAAGCAAGTGAATTTCATACCTTTCAATTGATATTCCCTCAACCCCGCATCTTCAATAAAACCATTAAAATCCTTCGCGCAAGTGGAATCAAAACGAGAGTTTTTTCGTTCGTCTCGGTTTCGCACAGCGTTAAAGTCGCCAAAAACAATCCATTTACCTTCATTTGATTGAATTAAACTGACCAACCTCGCCCAAAGGTTTCTTTTATCCGCATTATGTTGAGGGGCATAAACATTCACAATATTTACTCGAGCCGACCCATCAGTTAAAGAACCCGAGACACATAAAAAATTGTTGTCCTTAACCACCCTTTCTTTAGAAAAAACTTTTGGATCCCAAATACTAACGATCCCCCCGGCACTTCCCACCGCATCAATAGACTCAAAATCAGCCCCATGACCACCCCAGTACTTAGACACCAAATCGGCATCTACCCCACTACACATAGATTCTTGAATACCGATAAAAGAAATACCACAATCACCCTTAATTTTAGAAATCCATTTATCTTTACCAATGCCTCCAATACCCCTAACATTAATCGATAAACAATTCATGTCTTACCAGATTGTAATCCTTCATCGAAAACAGCCGCACTTACCATGGCTTCAAAATTACCGAGCTCAACTCCAAGTTTTTCACCCAAATCTACAGTCTGCTTAGTTTCTGATCGGCGGAGGTGGTGAACTTCTTCAGTATTATCTTCGAAATCAGCTTCTTCAATCACCTGAGGAGCATCGTCTGTGTCCCCAATAAGATGTTCAAAGGATTTTAATTCCATTGAAACATTCCTATTCAGGTTAACAGAAGAGCTATCGAACCTAACTTCAGAATTGCATAACTGGGCTAACACTTGAGTAGGGTTCATGGGCCCAATAAGTTCATCCAGCCCAAAGAGGTCTCCACTAACGGGCCTATTTTTATTCTTCTTTTTAGTCGGCCCACTAGAGGATTTTGATCCACTGCCAATATTCTTTTTAAAACGTAACTTTTTTCTTTTCTTTGACATAACACAAAACCCCTTAGACAATTTACTTTTGTCACATGCAACCCTTGCCTCATTACTACTCCCATCTTTAGAAACTTCTACAATTTGAATAGGTTGACTGCCCGAAGAATTTGCAACTGAATTAAGATTACCATTATTGCGAGCGGATTCCTTGGAGGACTTTCCTGAATCATTGGGAGTTACCAAAGAAAATTGACCATCCTGCATTAAATTCTCCGGTCTTTCTCCGGCGTCGGGCACCATTGTTACCGGTGACAAGCTAGGAGTCGCAACTTCATCGTTCAAACCTGTATCTTCTTCCATCTCAGTATTGGTATCAACGTCAACGTCCACATAATCCGGAACCCAATCCGTTTGATCTTCCAAGATCCACACCCTATACTTTCTCATCCTCCAGTTCAAGATGTATTCATCGGAAATTCGCTTTCCATCACCAACAAGGACTCCAACGTATTCAAAGGACAAATCGCGATCCGATTCAGAAATGTTTGCCTTATGAACAACCTTTCCGAACTTACCTCCAATCGTATTGAATACATCGTTAGACCATAGGTGTAGTGGAACACCTTGAATCTTTAGCCAAGCTATCCGTTCGTACCCGAGCGTTTGGCCTTCCCATAGAGAAACGGTTAAGAAACGTTCCTTCATTAGCATGGCTGCATCAAGAGTCCTTTTTGCCATCCCTTTGTCTTCAAAGGACACAAGCACGTCCAATCCTCCCAAGTATTGCACGTTGCCGTGTCCAGGGCAAATGCCATTCAAAGTTACGTAGATGTTCTTTATTTCCTGAACATTTGCCATTTTTGCAACAATGGCCTTTCCATGCTTATCAGCAAACGCCTTCACTTCGTTTTCAATGTTAATCGACTTTCCTTCAAAAAGGTCTCTGAACGATTTTCCTGACACAGGAGGAGCCATATTGACTCCTGGAAATCCCTCTGTTTGTTGTGTACTATTATCATTATTGTTATAGTAATGGTTCTCTCTCATATTCTTATGTGTATTATTATCATTATTAGAAGATCGCTCACCAAAACCACCAATCTCTCCATCTTCTAAAACGAATCTAGCGATGTTAAACCAGAGTTTTGAATCTCCCAGCCGAATACTCTTCAGGTTTCTAATCAGTTCTGGTTTATCCTTAACATCTAAGAAAGAAATAAAACCAAAACGATTTCCACTTTTATCCCTTTTTCTTGCAATATACAGATCGAAGATCTGCCCAAACGGCCTGATATGTGTTGCTAAATCCGTACCACTACATCCTTCAGGGAGGTTGGTTACAAACACTTTGGTAATGCGAGCTTGGATATTTTCTGGAATGGGTGGTCGCCGGCGGCGATGCTCCATCAGAGAGTTTTTTTTTTTTTTTTTATGTGTTGCTAAATCCGTACCATACCTTCGCTTTTTAAAAAACTTATCATCAATAATTTCGTTTGAATAATCTGCTAAGATATCACGATTTTCAATTAGAGAATGACAAAAAACATGATTAAACACCAAAATAGTAAAGATCATATAATCGATTAATTTAACTTTAAACTTGTTAACATATGCCCGACTATATAATAACTTAGCAGGCCAACATACTAGCTCTGACTTTTACATCAAACCTATCAAACTCTATAACTTGCATCATAAACCTACCAATCACATATATAGTTGTGTGCAGTACACAAATGCTTCTTAACATCTAGTGCAATAAACAAGTTGCATCAGGTCTTGAGAAAGAACTCGTCCCATAAGCATTGTTGCAATAGGTGGTTGTATTTTCTCCTTCAACGGTCGATGTTATGTTTATCTGATCCAATAAGATACCCAAGCATGCTACATTATTGCTGCAATCAAAATTTATTGCAGTTCGAGACGACGATGTTCCATTGAATAGCTTGTAACTTATGTCGCTAACTTTCACCGCAGATGACTGCACATGAGCATCGTGTAAGATTCGTTTCAATTCTTTTAGTGAATATTCGTTTAAACAATAATTAATTAATTAATTACCTTTTCAGAAGAACAATTCTTTTTATCTGGACAGTAATACTGGTCGATAATAATAGGGTTATTAACATTGTGTAGGTATATTTTCTCGAATGTTATATCTCTAGCATACCCCGAGCCTCCCTGTATTCTCATAGATGACAAGTTTTATTAGTGTAACACTTTCAAGTTTGTTTAATACAAAACATGTTAATTAATTAACAATGGTTATTCGTACATTACCTGCCATGTTTTGATTCTAGCTCCATTTTGTGTTCCATAAAATTTGCATTTCCGTACTTTAATACCTTCTACCGTATCATATTGTCCATTTATTCCCAAACTTCCGATACTACACAAGAAATATTTCGGTACGTAGCCACATAAGAGTAGCGAAACTCAAACTTTTCAAACACTATGTCACAATAAGATATTTTTTATAGTCGTTTCAACTATTATAGTCGTTTAATATATAGATTAGGGTTTACTATTCAAAAAAGGGTAACGACGCAGCTTGTTGCCCGTTTACCTGCCACTCACTTGTAATTCTTGTTGGGTTTTTTCATTAAAAATATGGGTACAATTCTAATTATATATGGGAAATCATCAAAATGGTCGAGAGATGGTTAATGAATTTGACAAAATGTCACATGGAAATACGTGAAAACAATTTCTTGACTAAAACAAATGATATATTTGGTTATTTTGTAAAATTTATTGACCAAAGTCAATATTTTGGTGACTTTCTCATTATTTATATCGCTTTCGATAAAAGAAATTGTTTTATTAGTCGAAGACTTGCCCGGACCCTCGTGCTCCCCTCTAGTTTTACTCATGCCCAAGTGCTTATTTATGGACTTTTAAGTGTGTAACTATATGAAGAAAAAAAAACATATATATTAATTATATACACACAAATGTTACTCATCTTGTACATTTTACCTTATACCATGTCCCGGGCCACAATATATGCTAGTAATATTGATTTGAGAGGATCCATTGCTTAAAGCGATGCAGTCATCGCCTAATGCGCATTTGAAAACACAAATTAAACGTAATCAATATTAACTAAGAGCAAAATGTCAAGGTAAAAGCAAATACATATAACGTAAAGAAAAGAAATAAAACTTTAAAACTTTTACCAGTTTTGATAGTTGAATGATGAACCCGTACTTGGGTTGAAAGTGATATATCAATGCCATCAGTATTGGGGCTATTCGCCGGTGCAGCTATGTCTAAATACGAAAGCGTTGAATTGTTGCAACGGGAAAGACCAATATGGTTTCTCGGGCTATTCCGATGCTTAAGTTTTCTAAGTCGAAGCCCATTGCAACTTTCAAAATGTAATGCCTACATACATGAAAACATCATTGTTTCCACAACTATATAGGTTCATTTTTTTTCTTTGAATTATAAAACATTTACGATAATAATATTCGGATAACAAGTTTCTTACTGTTGGTGGTGTGTCACATTTAAATTCTTCATTTATCTGCAAAAGTTTATATGTATTAGTCCAATTTTATATTTTTTTCTAGTAATCTTGTAGTTGAGACCTTTTTTGTTTAAGAAAATCAGGTTAAATTTGCATGATTATATCCAAGGGGAAAACACCAAATCGGCCATTTTGACCAAGATTAACAAAATAGCATTGATCTTACTCTTTTAGAAAAATACCATTTGACTATTCTTGTATTTAGTTAAAAAATTGTTTGAGCCAACCAAAACTTTCCACATGGCACTTATTAAAAACTAGTTGATTAAAAACTTTTAAAAGTCAAAAGCTATTTTGGTGATTTTCCCTATCCAACATACATAGGTTGAAGATTTGGTCCACCAAGCGTTGCCACGACCATCGATGGTACCATCACCGTCAATAACAAGACCGTTGACTTTATAAAAGAACAACCATGCTCCAGTTTCACAGCCATTCCAAGAATTAGGGTTTTGAGGAGCGATGATTGTACCAAGTATCTGTCCAAAAATGTTTCATTGTTAACTATAAATCACTTGTGAAAATACACATGGTATGGTAGTTATATCTTCACTTAATTTATTACTTTTCCAATGAAAACGTACACATCATCTGAAATACTTGAATTGAACTATTATGTGATTGATTAATTCTTGAATTGTTAGTCAAACGATAAAAAGTAGTATGTTTATCAAGACAATCAAAATAAAACCTATTGCATTTTGTATGGAGGAAGTAATTAGAAAGTGGGACAATTTATAGGATGTATTTCTTTGGATGATTATATGTTTTATCGTATTTTTATAAAATGTACGTGATATCGATCTAAAGATGTTTTTGTATACTTTTACTTGTATTAATCAAGGTTAAAATCTCGGGTATTTCACGTCTTGAATTAGTAAAACTTGGTTTTATTTTAATTTTGAATATGTGGGGATTGAAAAAAATAAAATAGGAAATGAGAATCACAGCTATTACATACATAATTCGGAAAAATAGAACCAAAATAATCGTGAAGTAAAGTGTAAAAACGTGCAGGGTTGATGAAAACGAAATAAAGAATGTAATAAATGTAATACTAAAAATTAAATCGAGTAAATTTTAAACATGTAAGGATTCGCATGTAATAAAAAACTGGAAATGAGCCGTGCCTTATTGAGCCCAAGCCGAGCTAAAACCTAAAACAAAGGTCGTTTACTTATGGAGCCCGAGCTCGAGCCTGACATATGAAGCTCTCTAGGCTCGTAGAGCCTTAATATAATATAAGTTTTATTAATATTTTATACTATTTACCCCACATTGAAATTGTTTAATAAACGAGCCGAACCGAGCTTTTGACTTATCGAGGCTAAACAAGCATATTATTTATATTATTTAATATAATCTATTAACTAATAAACACTAAACGAGCCGAGCTCGAACTTGAGAAACTACCAACAAGCCGAGCTCGAGCTTTAAAAACAAAGCTCGAACCGAGCCGAGCTCGATCTCGATCTCAAGCTCTTATAAGTTAATCGAATTTAAGCTCAAGCCTGATCAAGCTTCGGCTCGACTCGACTCGTTTGCACCCCTAGATTAAACCACATGAATAACTTACAGAAGGATTACCTGAAAATGGATAAGGGGAGATTTGCATGGGCCTTGAAAGTTAATGGGGCCCACTAGAAAGGTGTTGGACATTGGTATGGTCAACCTTGAAATTGGCCCAACATCATTACATAGCTCTTGCCAAGCTCTTTCAAACGCCTTGTTTACAGAAGTAACAAAAGATTATTATTTAACAACTTATTAATATTATTATGTATGAAAATATGAGATCGTAACTTTGATTACTTTCAATGAACTTCTTAGTTTATATTTTTCTTCGGACAGATAAAATAGATTAAACTAGAAGATTTGATTTATAAACATGTTAAACAAGCACAATTGCGTGATGAAGAAAAAAAGTTGCAATCAATACTTTATGTAGTTACAAAACTAAGAATAAAAAAGACTAGTGTAATGTTTGTAAGTTATTCAAAAAACCAACAACCCGAATAACTAAAACCTGATATACATACTTGATAGGAAAAAAAGTGATGGTACATACCTTCGTATCGTCAACCTTACCATCACCTGTGGCACCAAATTGCATTACATTGTAAACAGTGGCTGAACTTCGTTGTAGACAGTATAACAACATTAAGACGATCAACATTTTCTCTTTACCCTAAGATAGAAATTACGTTAAGGACGAAATTGCATCATTGTATTATTGATGAATATATAGAGACTCAAAATGGAAATGAAATAGAACTCACCATGTTTCTTTTGTCTATGGTAAAAGTTGTTATAGGGTTGTGACATGTGAATGATGATCAAATGTTGATGTGTATATATACATATATACATGTAAGCATATTGAGTGAAGAGGGTGAAAAACTCAATATATTGACTTAAAATTTAAAGTTTTGATACTTCCATAATAGTTGAAAAGAATCTTGAATTAACATATATGAGAAATTTAAGAATTAATGGGATTCTCTGTTTCGACCATTCTTGTTTTATTACTCTATTTAACTAAAATGTCCATAAATATATAAAAAAATCGTTATGATAACTATACTGTATATGTTATAAGTTTGTATCGGAGGTCCTTGCTTTGAGGACACCCATTTGTTGGAATAAAGTTGAATCCCCCACCCCCACCCCCCCCCCCCCCAAAAAAAAAAAAACTATTTAAAAAACAATATATTAATGAAATCTTTTTAGAAGGAAATTTAATTGAAATGGCTTTTTTTTTTTTGTCATTTATGATCAACCAAAAATAGTGATCCTTGCATTGTTTTTCTTTGTTATTTGGATAGATAATTTTATATAATTAGCCTACTAACGATAATTAATCTATGACTCCTAGGACGTTTCATTTAGGCATCGTTTATAGTATTACTTGTGTTTTTCTTTTTAAGAAACGTTAAAGACAAACAAAAAACAAACTGACGTGTAAAAAATGTTTTTGTTCAAAACTAAACGTGTTCACAAAGGCTTGTAAATGTTTGTCATAGATTTGTGGATATGAAACGTGTTTTAGGTTACAAATATTACTTTTATTTTCTTGTTAAAATATGCAAAGTTGTGAATTTACATCCCACAATTAAGTTGTGTAACGGACTGGGAAACTAATAAAAGATTTTAAACCTTACAAAAGATTTGCTTGTTTTTGGCCATTTGGGTGAGCTGGGGAAACACGCGTGTGTTAACCTAATAGGAGTATCCCCTCTAGCTGGTTTGAGGAATAATGGGTTTGTAGCAGGGCATGTTGTGCGAAGGGCGGAAATGAAGAAAGTGGAAAAGCATACTAAAGCCTATGAAGACAACCAACACGCTTCGTCCCCTTGCTTTTGATACTTTATGTATGTAGTTTACACCCGGCTTGGTCGTTTGGTCTTGTACCCTTGCAATTTACAAGGACAAAAATTGTATACAGTTATCAATCCCCCCCCCCCCTCCTCCAAAGCTCATGAAGCACTCAGTACCTTTCTTGTTTGCTACTCTATTTTGCCCATAGATTGCCCTAACTAATGTACTCGATTTATAATATGGTTGAGCTCACTTATCTTTATGTATTCGACACCAGTACACCACCACATTATAAACCCTTCACTTTTGCGACTAAAGTCTGGTAGGTTGATCAGTCTTGCACCTTACAAGGATGAATTTTGTGTAATGTGACATTTTTGTGTATCTAAATCCCTTGCTTGTGTTTGGTTCTATATTGTTCAACTCAAGTTGCATTATTGTCATCGTCTCAACTCTACTCACAGTGTCTCACTTTAATAGTTACGATGCATACTAAAAGTAACGTTGTAAGAAAGGTTTGAACCTTTTTGAAGAAGCCTGTCCCTAGTGCCAACTTTTTTTTTAACGGCAAATGAACTTTCTACATTAGTTTATCAACAATATTTACCCTTGCCTAGGTTTGAAACCGAGAACTCTCCCCTAAAAAAACATGTCTTTACCAAGTAAGATAGCCTCACGTATCAAAGATAAACAATTTTACTATTCATTTTTAACGATAAAGCACGTATCAAAGCCTATATGGAAAAGATTCACAAGGCAATCTGATGTGTTTTGAACATACACATTGCTAAAATGAGAAATCCTTCTACATTTAGGATTACAAAATGCTCAACATACCAGCCAAATACAACATAATCTATGAAAATTAAGGACTTCAGAATAACTGTTCCTAGAAAAACAAGGTACCAGAAAAGATAAACGTTTTAAGCGGTTACAAAAAGTCGCTAAAAGGTAAAACATTCAAACTGAGTACAAAACAATGATCTTGCAATTATCACCACTAATCGTTGCTTTAGATTAACCATTGGATCGCATGTCTGCTCCTAAGAAGGCACTGCAAATAGACACAAATAACAGTCAGTCGACTTCAAGTGAATCCATAGCCCAGTATATTTCAATTTCAACTAATTAGTTACAAACTTTCATATCTGCTTCAAACATATAATATGGATGAGTAAATATTATATAGAGCATACTGTATGTTGAGGTATCAATCTGTTCAGGAAGTTCTTTGATATCCACTTCAAATCTCTCTTGAACCTAAAATCACACAAAAAAAGATGCTTTTAATCATGCAGAAACCTGATAGATCGTAATTGTATACACAAAATTATTATGAATAGGCATGTAAACGAACTGATCGAACACGAACATACGCATTTTCGTGTTTGTTCGTTTAACTTAAACCGAGCACGAACACACATTTTTGTGTTAATGTTAGTTCATTAAGAAAATGGCCATGTTTGTGTTCGTTCATTTAAACCTAAACGAACAGTTCACAAACGTAAACAAACATAAACAAACTTACACAAATATAAAACAACACAAATAAGCATAATTAAACAAACATAAATGAACACAAATCAACATAATTGACCAAACATAAACGAAAGTAATTTTTTTGTATAAACAGGTTACAAATTACGATTAATTTCATTAAAAAAAAGCTCATTTACTAATTAGTTATATTTGTATAAGTAGTTATAAAACTTGTTTTATGTTTATAACTACTTGTGTATATATTGAAATTTAAATAAACATAAACCGAACAAACATAATCTAATGTAAATAAACGAACATAAATGAACGAACAAATGGTGTGTTCATGTTTGTTCATCAAATTAAACGAACAATAAAAATTGTTCGTGTTCGTTTGTTTATTAAATAAACGAACTTCCAGCCGAACAAGTTCACGACCAGTTCATGAACATTCAGTTCGTTTACATGCCTAATTATGAATACATGTGAATAATTATATATATACCTGATTAAGCACATCTGAGTCAGCTGATGATGCCACAAACGTGATAGCAAGACCCTTGGTCCCAAACCTACCAGCTCTACCGACCTGTCAAATCACCAAAAAAAGAAAGATCAGTGATTTACTTACATATCAAGTTATCAACAATGTCAATAACAACATAAACAATAATACTGATAATAAAACAAGATACTTACACGGTGGAGATATGTGTCAGCTGAATCTGGCATGTCATAATTGATGACAATATTGACACGTTCAATATCAATACCCCTACCAACTAAATCAGTTGCCACTAGAATTCTCTTGTGGCCTTCCTTAAAATTCTTGTATCTTGTCAACCTGCAAACACAGAGAAAAACCATTAATAATACAGTATCAAATATATTACAAAATTCATAATAGTTTCATGAATATATGGTTTTCAGAAAATTGAATTAGAATGTTATATCTTTTATGCATAAATTTACACACGTTGGGTTAACATTAACTAGTTTGACCTATTTTCTTTTGAAATAACATTTTTTAACTGTTTGTAGATCAGACATCTCACAGACCAACCCATTTTTAAGTAGCTGAGTTAAAATTGCCACCTGTGGCTGTAACAAATACCTTTCTTCTTGGGACATGCCAGAGTGGATGCAAATAGATGGAAAGTTACACTCAACAAGCAATTTGTTCAGTTCTGCTGCTCTGCTTACACTTTTAACAAATATCACAACTTGATTGAAATCTAGCGCATCAAGCAGGTCATTCAGTTTACGATTTTTCTCCAGTTCACTCAGTTTAATGTAGTGCTGCAAAAAGAACGGAAGTTGTAAGGGATTCAAACTAGAGGTGCAAATCTGCCCCATTTAAACATCTTAATCAGGATTGTGTTTAATCTCCAGAGGGCAAGGTACAAAAATGGATTAAAGGAAAGAGATTAAACAGGTTACAAGATGTGAAAGGCCTCCTTAATCATTGTTTTTAATAAATAAGGATATCATGGTAACATGAAAAACTATTAATCCTACTTGATACAGCATATTTTCATAAAGGTTCTTGGTCAATCCAACCAACCTGTTTAACATAACAAAATTCTCATTTGACCTGTTACCCAACCATTTTTCCAGTGATAGTTTGTAATAAAAAGTACAAAATTTGGACAAAAAGTGTTTTGGATCAGTCAGACCCGATCCATTAGAAGTGTACAAAAAATTACTCATTTTGTCTATCTAATACAAACAGTCTTACCTGTACAAGACCATGTAGGGTCAGCTTGGCTTCATCATCCACATAAATTTCCATTGGCTGAAAGAAACATATATCATAACAAAAGTAAGCTAAAAAAAGCTTATAATTCCTGGAACAAAATTCAAGTTAAATTGGGGACAGAACATTACATCTTGCATAAATTTCTTGCACACAGGGCGAATTTCCTTGCTAAGTGTTGCAGAAAACATCATAACTTGCTTATCATGGGGAGTCATTTTGAATATTTCTTGTACATCTCTCCTCATATCTTTTAGCAGAAAACACGACAATTTAATAACGTGTACTAATTTAAAGATTAAAAGATGTCAATATGAAACATACCAAGTGACTCAAGCATCTTGTCACACTCATCAAGTATGAAGTGTCTCACGTTCTTTAATCCAAGATCTTTGTCTCTAGCAAGTGCAAGAACCCTTCCAGGTGTTCCAACAACAATATGAGGGCATTCGTTTTTCAGAAGATCTTTGTGAATTTTGATGTTAACGCCACCATAAAACACTGCAACCTTGATATCAGTTAAGTAGGTGCTGAACCGCTCAAACTCATGACAGATCTGTAGATTGAAATTAACAGTTAAGTGACTGAATAAAATGTTCCTTTTTTTTGTAAATAGACAGAGACAATGGAGATGAGATACGTGCCTGGTAAGCTAATTCTCTTGTGTGACATAATATAAGTGCAGCAACTTGACCAGAAACAGGTTCAATCTGCTGCAATGTTGATAAGACAAAAACAGCGGTTTTGCCCATACCAGATTTTGCTTGACAAATTACATCCATACCCAGGATAGCTTGAGGGATACACTCGTGTTGCACTGATGAAGAATTAAAGAAATTAAACCCTCATTGTTTGAAATATAAATTTACGAAACCATTGTATTGCCTCTCCAAATGACGCAAGTAATAGTAGTTATTTACCTGCAAAATTTAAAAGGTATAAGTAAATTATTAAACACGCACATTTCAAAATCTTATCCAGTACACACACCACACACACAGCTTAACTCATGCATCTTGATAAAGCATATATTAAGTACCCAACGAATTTATGCTAAGAAAAAAAAATGATTATAAAACGCATCAAGTCCTGGTATTAATGACAACAAGCTCTTTAGGCATGGCATGAAAAGCTTAATAATGTGATTATTATCAGATTATAAATGCATCAAGTCCTGGTATTAATGATAACAAGCTCTTTAGGCATGGCATGAAAAGCTTAATCATGTGATTATTATCACATATTAACATGTGGTAATAAAAATGATGGAGATGATAAGTGCATGTACTCTAAATTTACACATTATTTATGGAGTAATGCCTTAATTGTATTTTTGTCTTCTATCTTTTTAGCATCTTTATCATGAAGACAAACATGCAAGGAATAAAAGTTACTTGAAATTAACAACGGGTATCTTGTTTGTATTTTTTTTATCAATCCAAACCATGTAAATGAGCAACTCTGCAGATACGAACAAATTATAAACCAAAGAAGCTAAAGCCTTAATGTTTCTAATATACTAATGAAGCAGAAGAATAGTATATCCTTGAAGATGACGATACTAATCAACATTCAACAAATCTTAACACGAGCCCTTATGGCATATAGATGTAGCAGAACTGTTGATAATCTAATTTACCTCAATACAGCTTAACCATCACTGGATACTTCTTTTTAAACTGCTAGCACACACACACTCTAATCTTACTCCTAAATCTACACCTAACCATGGGACTTGAACCGTCAACCAAATGAGGAGAAACACCTTTCCAACAAACCTTGCAACCACTAGGCTACAAGCCCATTAGTCATCATTGAATACTTATCCCAACATGTCGTCCACTAAGACGATGGTTCCTATATAAGAGTATAAGACTCAAGTAAAACATTCCAAATGTTTGATACGGAACCTTGGATATAAAAAGCGTGAGGCGCGCAGAAGACACGAGGTCTAAAACTGAAGCGCAAAAGCGGCAGGCTTTTAGTACCCAAGGCGCATGGTAATTTAGTAATTTTTTACACATCCCATAGGTATTTAGCTTCCTTTACCCAAAATATAGTTATAAATAAGGTTTCTATATGATTTTACCTACATGCACAAGCTAGAAAACCAAAGGGACAACACTTTTCTGCATAAAAACACCCTAAGTACTTGAGGCGCGCGCTTCAGTCCAACCCCCCCCCCCCCCCCCCCCCCAAAAAAAAAAACAAAAAGATCTTCGCTTTTTGGGCGCTTCTTGTATTTAGCTTAGACGCTGACTGAAAAACCCCAAAATCTGCACCTTATTGCGATATGGAACAAACAATCACCAACACCTTTATATAGTTATAAGTGCTTTACTAGTTTCCACTCCTTAGTCCTTAGTCTCCTTTACCCAATGCAAGCCATTACCCGATGCAAGCCATTACCCAATGCAAGCCAAAGACGTGAAGAACAGACTCAAGAAGACTAGATCTTTTATAGACTTACAAATATTAATATTATATTATTCAGCTTTCTTCACTTAATTCACCATATACCTTCATTGCAAAAATCAACAAACATAATTTCCTTTACACAAATACTACCACAAACTCCCTTCTATAAATACATCAACTAGACTTACATATCTAAACGAAAGGTTTAAAAACAACTAGATACTAAAAACTAACAACTATCACAACAGCCCAACAAGATTAATAAACATAAACTCAAACATGAAACACCACGTATAAATAATAATATAACTTGCCTTCAGAAGGATGCTCAAAGCCTGAATCCACAATAGCACGGAGCAGCTCTGGCTTTAATAAAAAATCCCTGAATCCAGAGCTATGAATTCCCACATACCCCCTATTTTCAAAAACACAATTTTTAGTTTTAACTTTTAAAAAAAGTATATTAAACGAAACTTAATAACCGTTAATTAACAAGATCTAGGGTTGAAGATACAAACTTTTTAACGGACTCGCCGTTAAGTTTAACGCCGGCGGAGTCAGGAGCCTTGTCCTCGTCTTCTTCGTAGTCTAGAAGCTCCTCCTCGTACTCGTTATCCTTAATCTCTGTCTCGCCCATTTTTTTTCTAATAAAAGTAGAGACAGATATATTGAGAGGGTAAAATTAGGTTTTAATATGAATTTAGATATGATAAAGAGTAGGAATGAGATGAATTGAACCTTGTTTGGATGGATGGAAGAGAAGCTTTAGAAGAATATTATTATTATTATTAGGGTTTACAGAGAGAGCGTCTGCAGCAGACTAAAACTGTTATGAGAAAGAAGGGTTTTAGGGTTTTTTTTTAAGCTTTTGAAGAGCGGGTAAAGGCCACAAACTCGATTGAAATTTATTTTTTATTTTTTTTCATTATTTTTTTTTAGAAGTTGTGGTTTAGCGGTGAAGAGTGAAGACATCCCCTAACAATCGATGGTCTCAAGTTCGAACTTCTACACATTCACTGGTGTCCTTCTTGCCTAAGTTCGGAAAATTTGTTCGTGGTGTGTATGGATCGAACTTGTGACCTCCCCAATGATGGAAACCCCTAAGGAAAAACTCATGTTACCTCAAAACCTGTTGGGCTGGAGATGGAGATAATTGTTAGATTGAAATTTATTAAATTAATTAAATATTATTATTATTAATTATTTTACTCAAGACAGGTGAAGCCGTGAACTCGTGAAGGGTCCATAGGCTTTGGTCTTTGGAGCATTTAGATAAAGAATAATTGGGTAATTATAATTTGAGGCTCGGCCCAATAGAGAAGTTGAGACAATGGGTTGGCTACTAGAAGGGTCAGCCTCAAAACAAATAAACATCCGAGAAACATTCACCCCCACATCCTTAATCGTTGAAAAGTATGACTCCACCACCACATCTTCTTGAACCATAAGCTATTCCACAAGTGGGGTTGTTAAAATTGCTCGGTGTCCGTGACTCGCTCGCCGCTTGTTTGGAAAATGCTCGAAAAATGCTTGCTCGGTTATAAACAAGACGATCAGGTCTGCTCGGTTCGATTTGTAAATGAGTCAAGCACGAGCAAATGTTCGCTCGGCTTGGTTCGGCTCAAAACAATTTTATTAATTTATTATATATATAATTATATACACATAAATTACATCATCATCATCATCATCATACTCAGTTTATCCCACCTATAGCAAAGCTAAGGCAAGGTCTGAGGAGGGTAAGATGTAGACAGTCTTACCTCTACCCCTAAGAATAGAGAGGCTGCTTCCAGTGAGACCCTCAGCTCGATGTGGTTTGTTATCAAACCTTGGACATAAGGCACAGAACACTTAGCAATCGGGACAAACCCGATCGGTGCATGTACCCCCTTTGTCTTTTGGCTATCAACGCCACCACATGATGCATGATTAACCGTCCGTCGTTTTTAACGTTATTTTTCAAGAAATTAGTAAAATAACGTTAAAACTAGTGCAACTTTACTTTTGCCCCCCGATGGCCATACATATATACATTATATGCGCACACCGTAAGTGGGGCGTACACACATAAATTACAATTATATTTATATTTTTATACATTTCACTTTCTTGTGTTTTGTCCAATGTATGCAAATAAAAATAACTAGCCCACTTAACCCAACACAAAAACTTAACACTAAACTTAATAGTAAACCCTAAGTCATGAAGTGACAGTTTTGACTTCGTTATCTTAATAGTTGTTCGTCGCCAATCATCGTTTGACATCACACTACACCACAATGCGACAGTTGTTCTCTGCAATATGCTCATCACCTCACCGTCCTCAACTGAAGCTTCATCCTCAACACTCAGGCCTTAATATTAATGTTATCATCAGATAGTTCAACCTTAGTCGTCACATGACAACGAAAACATCGAAGAAAACATCCCAAGTTTATGGCTTTCCGAATTACTCTGTGTTCATCGGTCGCTCCAAAAAAAGTGTACGTGAAAAGTGCTCGCATGGTTGTAAACGATCTGTTGGGGTTGGTTCGCTTTGTAAATGAGCCAAGCACAAGCAAAGGTTCACTCGGTTTGGCTCGGCTCGTGACCAGTCCTATCAACAGGAAACATTCCACCTACTACCAAAACCGAAACCTTGTAATCATTTTCATCTCACTATAATGAATTATCTCGAGGTTTACCTAGCTAATAATTTATCACCGATAACTAACGGCTCACCAAGATAAATTTTGTCTGACGGTATGATTGCGGCAACCCGATATGTGGAACAAGATGACATCGATGGCATGGATTTATCAAGGCAATCAAGCAACCATTCACCTAGTCCTTTGATAATCCAATCACGGTAAGACTTATCCCTCCTTAACCCTAACCTTACTCCTATGTCCGCCAAGTCCTATCCATGTCCTTAAAGAGGTGCAACTCCAATGTGTTTTTTTTATTTTAATGTGTTTTAGTTTAACTTTGTATACTATGTTACAATGTGTTTATTTCGGTATGTCTTCTGCAAGTGACAAACCGAATGTTTCCGTACGCCTCCAACAAATGTTGGAGGGTGTTGTTGCCAACGATCGTCGAATCACTCAAATGCTTAACGAGTTAACCAAACGTGTGTGTACCATATGCCAAAAACAAGTAGAACTGCAAGTATCAATTGATGCGCCTAATGCGCGTCATAGATTGGCCAAAAATGCTAAAACGTCAAAAAGCAGTTTTGGAGACTCTATAAAGTTTGTTTTATATACACAATCAATGACGTTACTATATATAAGTTTACATACTATACATTAGTAAACGTATACTTTAAGCGTAAAAAACAGTTCTGGAGCGACTCCTTAAAACATCGCGGCAACACGCGACGAATGGTAAAAATTCTAGTTAGCATTAAAAAAAATTGAACATGAATGTGTGTTTAATTGTTTTTCTCACGATATCCGATATAGAGTTTGTTGAATTGTAGTATTGAAAATATAGTATTTTTTGGTGTTGTAAAATATAACGACTGATGGTACTGTGACGACCCAAACCGATACTAACATTGGTATCGGTATATATTATCAGAACAGGCACCTGTATTCGTTATTATGGTATTTGATCAATGTAAAATACGTGTCGAATATTGATAAGTCCCAAATCTTGATCTACAATATTAGTGATTGTTTCTCAACAAGTTTCAGATCCAAAAAACCTATAGATTAGGCATTTGAAGCCAAAGATGATAATAACTCAAAAGCTAAAAGGAAGACCGCACAAGATCAAATATAAACTTCAAACATTCCATTAAGTCCAAATGATTATTACAAAGAAAGCTACTGACTTTGACAGTAAAGCTCTAATCTTGAAATAAAACACACATTATAGAGGTGGGATTTGGCAAAAAGGTTGGTTTGAATGAAAATGAAAGGGTGTTTACACACACTCTCAATCGACAGTACTAACTCATCGATGAGTCATTATTTCATTTTCATTGTCGATAGTCTAGTTGTCAACACTTAAACAACTTGACCAATGTGTAGTCTACACTGACACATAGTCAGTCAGTAGCACCAACTCTAAACTGGCGACACTTATAGAAAGATTGAAAATAAACAGTAAATCCTGTATTCCTATACATTGATCTAGACACTAGGTGACACTAAGGTCTAAGAGTGTCGCCTGAATACCAAAATAACTTAAAACATAATCTTTGAGCTTCCAAGTCTTCACATCTTCATTGTCTTCACAACCCAACGCTATTATAGGTACACAACGGTCTTTTCAAACCCAACAAGTAATATAAATCGAAGACCCAGCACATGATTTCCATCAATCAAATATAATAAAAACGAATACAGGTACATGTTCCGATAATATATAATACATGTGTATGTATGATTCTAACACAAGATTATATTTGGGTTTTTTTTTCTACTTCGGTGACACGCAAGAATAGAATTTATCGCCCTTTTTTGTTCATGGAATAAAAAAGATTAAACAAAAAAAAGTTCATTTTTTCGTTTTATACCAAAAAACATTTAATACTATTCCTCGACGATAACAATAAAATATCAATTCATACTTTATATAACCTTCCAATCACTTGTTAAATTCATACTTTATCCTTCCAATTCATACTTGGTGTTTATAGCAAATCATTCATCATCATCGTTATAATTGCTACATATTTCGACTATTTATATAGAACAAGATGAAACTAAAGCTTTTGAAGAAATTAATTGATGAGATGTCGGTTGATGATACCTTACAAGTTATGTCTTATAAGGATCTCAAGAAGCGATTAAAGCAAATACAAGAATCCAGTGATGATGTTGACCATAATATGATGGAATTGCCTGCCGGTCATTACTCTAATTCTGTAGCTCAGCATAAACTGACTGCCGACCATAAATCTAATTCCATAGCACATGTTGAGGAAGTTGTTGCTGCGGCTTTCACGAAATTATGCCTCGAGCAAATCCACGAGGTTAACAAAATCTATCTTGAAAAAACAACGCATCATGTTGAATGATTCCCACATAAAACAAGATTGAGAAAAGTAAGGAAACATCAATATGACTAACATGGAAGATTCAAACTAAACATGTGAAAGTTTTCACTTTGTTTGGGGAAAAGTTGCTCAAGGAAGACCGCATGTACAATTTATATCCACAAGAGATCAAGTGGCAATCATCTTTATAAAAAATGGTTCCAACACATAGATTTACTTTTTTATGTTTTCAGCTATAGGTAGCTACCCGACCTTAACTTGTGATATTAGACATACTAGTGGGAATGCCCGTGCGTTGCCCTCAGTTTTTATGTTTTTTTTCGCACGTTGCGCGGAAGGTACACGTACTTTATTTTTAAAACCAATTTGCTAATACAACTAACATATCAATTCATGAAGCGCAATTGAGTATAAGCAGAAGAATTAACAAAAAACTACAATAATATAAGAAATGGTAAGCGACATACGCATACATAAATCATTGTAAACTGCACAATTTAGTTTGGCATTAACGGTGGTTTTTCTCCCATAATTATTAATTTGGTATTAATAATTTACTACGAGGCCTTGGTCGAAATGAGAAAGCAACTCCAGTTTACCTCTTCATTCTAGTGAGCCTAAAATTGCTCAATTTAGTTTGGCGTTTCACCTTCTTTTGAGGACTCGTCATCATCCGCTTCTTCTACTTCCAAATAAAAAAAATGTGACAATTACATGAGGCCATTGGTTTACTGTAAATGATATTACATATAGTGAATTGAGAAGAATCATGTAAAGAATTTGTATATGTGAAGGAAGTATATTTCTAATTTGTATAATATTTATTTCAATCAAGCTACAAACTAAAATGAAGAGATTGGTGAGACACATAATAAAGAAAGTTAAACAAATTAGTAAAACCCACAAATAATGTGACCTAGTTTAAAAACTGGATTACAAAACTTAAGTCGCTAACCAACAAGACATAGCAACACACAATTATGTTTAGATTTTGTTGCCACTCTTATGGCTAACCATTATGTAAACTTTGTAACAGTCAGATACATATTTATGGTTCACCTTTTTTCAAGAAAATACCAAACGTCATTGAATCCATGAAAAAAAAAATCAGATGTTATAGCCCTAAAAAGGTAAGCAATAGTATCCATTATCCAAACAAAAGATAGAACCATAAATCAACCAAGAGCTAAAAACATATACAATAATTCAATTAACTCATGCATACCATGAAGAAAAACATTGAAAATTTTAAAAAGACTTCTAATAAATTGTAAAAGTTGCATAGCGCCTCAATTTTGAAAAACTATTGAAAATTTTGGAAAGACTTCTATGAGAACTTGACAATAAATAAAGATGAAATATTTGCTGAACAAAGGTAGTCAAAAGCTATGGTTCATCGATCCAATATTGGTAAATAAAAACAGTCAACCAGCAATAACTGCCTCAATGACCAAAAACAAGTTATACCCTTATGTGGGAAAGTTACCCGGTTTAATATATATCAAGAAACAACAACAGATGTTCTTACCTGGGCTGTAGTAGCTGAATACCATATTCATTGTTCAAGAAGATTAGTTGATTAAAAAAATGTTGGTCGCGCCATAGCTGAATACCATCGGTGTCGCTCACTCGCTCATCCAGATTCCAGAATACCATCGATCGCATCAAGAGCAGGTACACCTACATGAACAGGCCCACAACCAGGTTACATTAAGAAATCTGTTAAAGGTTGCAATAACTTATTCTAACCCAAACAACCAAAATATATAACATTGACCAGTGACCACCAATAACCCCCTAATGTACATGACAATATGTTTTGAGAATGAACACAGTGGTGTAAAGTGATCTCACATAAATTCACTCATTTACCCTTAAAAGCCAGACAAAAATTGGGGAGAACTGGCCAAGTTCAGAAGCTAGTCTTTCCACCGAATGCTCTTACATGAATATGCTTAGTCATTTCAGTAACAAGAGAGAGGCGATCAAGTGCAGCCTCATCAATACCTCCCATCTGTATCAAAAATATACAAAAACATCAGCAATGGACAGAAAAAAGTAAAAAAGAATATACACTTCATGATAGGCACTTAAAGGTCTCACGTTTGATATGTATGCATCATAGGCTCTATTTAGTGAAAATGAATATGGTTTTATTGGGTGTTATGAAGGGGGTTACAAGCTGAGAAAGATATAAATTGTGTATTACATATATATACAATGGGCATTATATGTTGTACACAAGGGTATAAATGGAAGAAAGGGGGAAAAGAAACAACAACAGATGTTCTTACCTGGGCTGTAGTAGCTGAATACCATATTCATTGTTCAAGAAGATTAGTTGATTAAAAAAATGTTGGTCGCGCCATAGCTGAATACCATCGGTGTCGCTCACTCGCTCATCCAGATTCCAGAATACCATCGATCGCATCAAGAGCAGGTACACCTACATGAACAGGCCCACAACCAGGTTACATTAAGAAATCTGTTAAAGGTTGCAATAACTTATTCTAACCCAAACAACCAAAATATATAACATTGACCAGTGACCACCAATAACCCCCTAATGTACATGACAATATGTTTTGGGAATGAACACAGTGGTGTAAAGTGATCTCACACAAATTCACTCATTTACCCTTAAAAGCCAGACAAAAATTGGGGAGACTGGCCAAGTTCAGAAGCTAGTCTTTCCACTGAATGCTCTTACATGAATATGCTTAGTCATTTCAGTAACAAGAGAGAGGCGATCAAGTGCAGCCTCATCAATACCTCCCATCTGTATCAAAAATATACAAAAACATCAGCAATGGACAGAAAAAAGTAAAAAAGAATATACACTTCATGAGAGGCACTTAAAGGTCTCACGTTTGATATGTATGCATCATAGGCTCTATTTAGTGAAATTGAATATGGTTTTATTAGGTGTTATGAAGGGGGTTACAAGTTGAGAGAGATATAAATTGTGTATTACATATATATACAATGGGCATTATATGCTGTACACAAGGGTATAAATGGAAGAAAGGGGGAAAAAATTTGGGATTACACTTGAGACTTTTGGGATGCCATCTTAACTTTGCCAATTTCGATACATTTAGCCATCACTCCTCCTTTATAATGTAGTAGAGATTATGACAAGTCATAACTTGTGTAATTTGTAAATCAGTAAATGTACATTATTATGTATATATACTTAATCAATTACAATTCTCAAAACATTCTAATTATGTGGCTCTTATGATAAAACCATACGTTACATTAAGAGCCTTCCTTACATCTACTTATGTATTGAGATAAACGTTGTATAAATGGTTTTGGGTTTTTGGCCACAAATATAACACAACTAGCTTACAAACTCGTGTGTTACACGAGTTAAATATAAAAAAAAATGAATATCACAAATTTGTATACAATCCTTATCAATTCAACCCAAGGTATATACAACAACCTTGCGTCCGCATTTTAAACAACAAAGCTTTAATAACAAGTTATTCTTCTAACATATTGGAGCAGATTTACATTTTCATGTACCATGTTTCTGAGGGTCAAACAAAAACATGACAAAGTAAGGTAGTAAAAAAAAGTTGGTCAAAGGGTCATCGTACCCCCAACCCTCCCTATCTCGTGGTTTCGACGATGCCTAATGGTACAAAAAATACATATTTTGGAATATGAATAAAAACACAAACTGAATACTGCTTAGGTTATGATGGTATGGCCATGTAGAATGCAATTTGAATTTTGGTTTGATGGATTACATAATTTAGATGGGTAGAGTTACATAATTTAGATGGGTAGAGATAACGTAAAAAGTAATGTAAGACCCTAACCCATTCTCATGTGTTTAAAGAATAAAATAAGGGTTGAACATGTGATACATTTACCAAAAACCATGTTAAGACGTTAACAAATATGTACAAAACACGACTTTGAAACACTTGACATAAGTACTATGTTATTCACAATGATTTCAACCCAAAAAGGCTTAAGTTTTACACCCAAAATCAAGAGTCTATGCGGAAGCTAACACGATGCAACGTTCGGTTCTTCACAAAATGAGCTTGATCATCATCCATACTCCGAGTTATATACCTAGGGTTGAATATGAAAAACAAACCCATGAATGTGTGTTAGTTTAGTCAAGTAATTGAATAAAACAATCAGCTTAAGGCGAAGGAAAAAGACCAGCCGTAGCTTACCTCCCCAAAACAAAGAAAATCAAACAAAACTAGGCTGAGCGTCCTAGACGCACTTCTGGGCGTCCAGGACGTTGCCCAGCGTCCTGACGGGCGTCTCCAGAAGGTCTTGGGCGTCCTGAGTCTATCAGTTGGGCGTCCTAGACGCGTGTCTGGGCGTCCTAGGCGCATACTGCTGCACAAAAAAATTGTGAAACTAACATCTTGACTAGTTTTTAAAGGGGATTTGTATACCTTTGAACCCATGTTCAAGGCCCTTCGTAGGGACACTTGGGGACTTATTTAACACCATTATATCATGCTTATAAGATGTCATTGATCAAGTTCCTTTTTCGGTTATTACATGCATATGTTGTTTTTATCCAAATCGACCCGTTTAGAAGTATTCGCCTAAAACCAAGACCAAAGCTGGACATATGCTCATCTAAAGACATAGTCAAGGTTCACACATGGGAGATTAGCTAACTAACCGGTTCTAGCTTACCCAACACTTACCAATAGCGGGTTTGGACTAAGCTTGGGCACATGGGTTTTATCGAGGACTTGTCCTCATTACGTTTTAGTATGTCCATTCATCCTAACTCCCTCCCCAATCGATTCACAACCTGATTTTTGATTAATCCCTCATCACTAGAGGTAGTTTTCAAGATTTCCCTTGGGCAATACGCCGTTGTAGCGCTACCTTAGTGTCTATGGCCCCGTGGGCCATTTATGCGTAATTTCAAGCACCCGGTCTACATTGCCCATTGGTATAACGGATTCACCGGTCACTTATCACTTGGGAGTGGTTGCCTAGCAAGTCAATATCGCAATGGTATGAGTATGAGATTTGAGTCCTAGAAGGACTTACCTTAGCTCGCGCCCCTTTTTGCTTCTAGACTAGCTTGAGATTACTAACATAAAGTCTACGAATATACTCAAGCAATTAACAACAATCGATATCGGCATAATGTTGACCCTCGTTTTAGGTCCTTCTCTAACTAGTGTTTCACCCAATTGACCCGTTAGCCTAATTGGGATATTGACAACCTTCCTCTAAGGCCGTTTTCTATTAATTATGAATCTAGTTTAAGCTTCTTTTGTGACATTCCAATGACTAGTTTCAAATATACATACAATGGTATAACTAAGCATATAAACATACTAGGAATATATTGAGATTTAAGCCATCGAGTGACTTACCTTATGCGTGCTTCCATGTTTACCTCATTCCGAGATTTCTTGACCAAACGAAGTTTATTGTACTCACACCTAGATGTGTAATCCACAATGGTGATTAAAATCATGCTCTTAGACATTATTTATTTTACCACACAATTTTTGATCAAGCTATCAATGCCTTAACTATGCCCAAATGAAAACGAGTTTCATTGGGGCATTTTATCAAACACCTTGTAGGCGTCATTTTCCTAACTTTAATTTTAGGACATTAGGACCTCTTAAATCCATCATTAACTAAGTTTATCATTACTAGCATTCCAATAAACATCTTAATCATAGTTTCTCATGGATATGCATAACAAAAGCTAGTAGTTCATAGTTTAAAGGTGATTTCTACCAATCTACCAAAAACCCAATTCATTTTATAACATGAATCTAGAAGGATATAATCATCACACAATAAATATATCAACATACACCCAATTTTTACTAGTATTGAGCTATCCATGACTAGAATGAACACTACCAACCCTTGACTCACGTTTTTATAACATCTCAAGATTTTCATCATAGCCAAGCATGAACATTATCATTGAATTAGGCAAAATAAAGATTACCTTAGTGTGTTTTATGCTTGGATGATTCATTTTAGGATTCCACCTTGAATCAAGCTTGTTCTTGAGCTCCTTAGGGTTTGGTGTGTGTGTGTGTGTGTGATGAACGAATTTAGGGAGGTTGTGTGTGTGTGTGTGTGTGTGTTTTATAAGTATTCAACCAAACTCATGTTTGGTTATTTGGCACATTTAGCCCCTCCCATCTTTTGTCAAGTATGTACTAGCTCAAGACACTAATCGAGTTAGTCTCGTGTAATTGCTTAATCCTTGTTTGGCTAACAAGGTTGACGGGGTTAATTCCCTAGACTAGGAAATTCGTATAAGTCATGCTTCATACGGTTCGTTTAAAAGCCACGTGTAAATATATTATCATAAAATACGATTTAGAAATTTTTGGGGTGTTACAAGTAACCTTAACGTGAGAAGCGTAGAAAGCAATCTCGGCCATTAGATTAACAAGATGGCTAGATGATGATTAAAAACCCTAATCATACTTGGGTCAAACTAACCAAGGGTAAATTAGGAAAAAAAACGTCTAATTTTTTTTAAATCGTAAAAACAGAATCAAAATAACGAAAATCAAAACATAATTTTTCATCGATTGAGATCGATTAAACCAATCTGAATGAATACACAATCAAAATACAGAAAACAACATCGAATACATTCATTATCAGTAATTGAAAAATAAAAAAAATAAGAAAAACAGAGTATTATAATTATACAATAAATCAGTCGAAAAATCATATGAATCAACATTAAAAACGAACGTATTATTTGTCAGAAGCACTCGATTTTTATTCTAGAAGAAGAATTAAAGATAAAAATGGGTTATAAAAAAGTTGCAGACGAAGAAGAAGATGACTATGATAACAGGTAACTTTAAACGCACTCATTGAAAATTTAGACGAAATCATTGAAAATTTGGACGCACTCATTAAAAAATTTGGACACACTCGTTTGAAAATTTGGAAGCACTAATTGAAAATTTGGACGCACTCATTGAAAATTTGGAAGCACTCATTGAAAATTTGGACGCACTCATTAAAAAGTTTGGAGACACTCATTAAAAAGTTTGGAAACACTCATTAAAAAGTTTGGATACACTCATTTGAAAATTTGGAAGCACTTATTGAAAATTTGGAAGCACTCATTAAAAAGTTTGGAAGCACTCATTGAAAATTTGGAAGCACTCATTGAAAATTTGGACACACTCATTTAAAATTTGGACGCACTCATTGAAAATTTGGAAGCACTCAATAAAAAAAATTTAAACACACCTTTTACAAATTTTAAACGCACATGTTTCCAATGTCGTCAATCTTTTGTAAGGCTAGGAGGTTTGAAATTTGAAGCTTGATCCGGATATGTACAAAGAAGCGGTGGTTTTGTATCTTGAAATGGGATTTGAGTTCTTGTTTGAAGTGGGCGGTGGTTTTTGAATTTGGAAATCGGATTGGTTCTTATTTGAAATGGTGTATCGGCGGTAGGTGATGTTGATGATGATGATGGTGGTCAGATCTCGATCGATGAAGTTAGAATAAACGTTTGCTTCAAAGGAGGAGGAGATATAGCAGCTGTACCCTTTTACCCTTTTAATCAATTAGGATTGGGTTAGTTGGAGTTAACAAGGGTTTACACGTGTGAAGCTGTGATGGCTTCCTACACTTTGTATATTAAGGTTCTTTGTATCGTATACTTTTTCAATTAGATTATCTCAATATGATTTTTCAGCTTAAACATTCTAACTCAATTTTGAAGGTTTGATTTTTATTTTTTATAGCAAAATATTTTGCAGGCTATAAATATTAATTCACTTTTCCTATTTGTCCCAATTTACGATCCGTTTTTTTCTTCAAGTTTCTAGTAACTCAATTTCTTCAAGTCCAAAAAAATCCAAAAAATAGTTCGATCAACATGATCGTCTAAATCTTACAAAATATAAAATCCCTTTCACTAGTGTACAAGAAAGCTGGCCGGCTACGATAGAATCATGGAAAATATTCGTCACCAAACAAAATTGATCGCATAATATACTCCTACATATATATTTATGTGCATATCCATGTCGATAGAATCATGGAGAATATACCTCACCAAAAATATTGATCATAGAATATACTCTATAGATTGTTACAATAAAATATCAAATTCATACTTTATTCTTCCAATCACATGTCAAAGCTCCAATTATATATATTTGTGTGCATATCCATGTTCTTTATACCAAATCATTCATCATTTCAAAATTGCTACAACTTTAGACTGACAAAATGCAATATCGAAAGATTTTGAAGAAGTTGATCGATGATATGTTGCCAGATTGGAGGGACAAGTTTTTGTGTTATAAGGATCTGAAGAAGCAACTGAAGCGCATATACTCCGGACGCGGTGGCAGTAACAAGAGGCTGAAATCGACGGATGGCGATAAAGTCAATTCGTTAGCGGACCCGAAGGAGGTTGCAGCTTTCGTGAAGTTATGCCAAGAGCAGATCGACAAGTTTAACAATTTTGTTCTTGATAAACAAGAGTGGTATATTATTAGACTCGAGGTAATTTGGATATTGACTAGCTTCTGGTCCTAGCTATTATGTACATATATGTTGTCACTAGAAAAGTGACACTTGTTCCGGAAAAAAATATATTTTTCCATTAGTTTTTTTTTTCTGACGAAATAATTTTGTTCAGAAATTAGTCGGGAACATGATAGTTTTCTAGTAGTGTTTCATACGGTCACTGAACTGATCCCATTTTTTTTTCACGAATCGAAGGTTCTAGAAGATAGGTCGGTTGCGGCCAAAGATTCAACGCAAGAGCTTGAGAAAGTTGGTAGAGATCTCGCAGATTTACACGGGGAGATAATTCTTTTGTTGAATTATAGTGCTCTTAATTACACGGGTATTGTTTTCTTTCATTTATTTTGAATACAACTTAGTTTTCAATAAAAATAGTATCAAAACGGTTGCAATTTTATAGGACTAGTGAAGATACTAAAAAAGCATGACAAACTAAGTGGTGCGCTAGTTCGCGTTCCTTTCATCCAAAAAGTTCTAAAAGAACCATTTTACGAAGTAGACGTGCTAAATAGTTTGGTGAAGAAATGTGAGACGATGATTGACCGACTTTTCTCCATTAATGAACAACGATCGTCATCCACGTCTGCATCAACAAGAACAAAAGAAGAGAATGGACCGGAAGAGAAGTGTTTAATTAAAGTTCCTGAAGAACTTGTTGACATCAAGAGCATGGAGAACACATACATGAAACTCACACTTTCGGCATTAGATACATTGAAGGAGATTCGAAGTAGGAGTTCAACTATAAGTATGTTTTCGTTACCACCGATTCAACAAAGTATGGAGCCACAGGAGGTTTGGATAAAGATTCCTGCTGTAGAAGAAGTTGCCAAGTAAACTTATAAACATTATGTTATTTTGTTAATGGAATCTGGTTTTTACATATGAAATATTATTTTTTATTTGTAACATCCCAAATGGGATTGTAAGATATAAAATTTCTAAGTGTCAAACTAAATGATTCGATCGATTGAACAACGTATTAGTTAGTGTATACAAGAACACTCATTGGACTCTTTTAATTCAACAATGACCACCCAAGAGTTTTATTCTCTCAACCTAACTAAGCAAACAAACTTAAGTCTTAAACTAAGTTAGATAATAAGAAAACATTTGCAAGTGAAATGACCATTATTTTTAACACAAACTTTTTAAGTTTAAGCTGTGGAATGTTTGGTGAGTTTTATTTATATATATATATATATATATATATATGTATATGGTGGTAACTACAACATATATGGTGACATTGTCAATTAGAATGTATAGATAATGAAACATTGAAACTTAAAGGGCTAGACAGGGATTTTGGTGAAACTCAAAACCAAAAGATGGTGACCAAAGGGGGTGTCACGCTTTAGACATTTTCTTTATGTTGGATAATAAGTCAAAATCAACGGCCAAACAATAAGTTAAATCTGGTCAAGAAAGGTTAAGGGACCAGTTGTGACAATCACCAAAGTTTGATACTGCTTTATAATAGTTCAAGTTAATAAAGAAGAGACTGAAAAGATGAGGGACTGACTATGTCAAATTGAAACTGTTAACAAATTTGTTAACTAACAAATTGGGATTAGGGTTATAAGTAGAGGTTTGATTCAATCAGTAGGATTAACTTGTTTTCTTTTCAATTCAGTTTGTAATCTCATTTGTTATCATCAATAATAAGCTCTCGAAGCATTTGTTCGTTAATTCTTGTTCAATTTCATAGTGTTTTTACAACAATTGGTATCAGAGCCAGGTTGCCCAATTATGTGAAATTGGTGATTGTTATCCGTGTTTAAAGATCAAGAATGGTGACAACAAAGTTCGAGTTGGAGAAGTTTGATGGAAAGAACAATTTCAGCCTGTGGAGGTTGAAGATGGGGGCTCTTCTTGTTCATCACGGTATTGTTGATGCCCTGTTAGGATAAGCAAACTTGCCTAGTGGATTAACTAATAAGGAGAAGAAGGATATCTTGGAGAAAGCCCACAGTGCCATTATTCTGAGTCTTGGAGACAAAGTACTCAGGGAAGTTTCTAAAGAAACTTCAGCAGCAGGGGTATGGGCTAAGTTAGAATCTCTGTACATGACCAAGTCTTTAGCCAATAGGTTATATCTGAAGAAAAGGTTATACACCTTTCAGATGGGCTATGGAAATACTCTGGAGGATCATACAGATGAGTTTAACAAGTTTATCTTTGATCTTGAAAACATTGAGGTTGAATTGGATGGTGAAGATCAGGCCATAATCTTTCTCACATCTTTACCATCTTCGTATGAGCATTTTGTGGATACCCTAATGTATGGTAGAGAAACTTTAACTATGGAAGAAGTTTTGGCTGCCTTAAACTCTAAAGAGTTGAAGAAGAGGTCTGATGTGAAAGAAGAAGGTGGAGAGGGGTTGTTGGTGAGAGGAAGGGCTGATCAAAGAGGTTCAAGATTCAAGGGAGAGACAAGGTTCAAGAGGAGATGTTATGTTTGTCATTCATAAAACCATCTGAAGAAGGATTGCCCTGAGTTGAAAAAGAGAAAGGGTGAACAGAGTAGCATGTGTGATCACAGTCAACAAGATGGATCATCAGAAGATTATGATGATTCTGATGTTCTTGTTGTGACAAGTGATGATCTTTGTTTAGAAAAATGGGTAATGGATTCAGGTTGTTCATTTGGAATGACTTATGTTGAAGGGTATTTCAATAATTTGAAATATGGTTATCTTGGTTTTGTCAAGATTGGTGATGGCAGAATGTGTGAGATCATGGGAATTGGATCAGTGACATTCAAGTTAGACAATGGATTGTTAATGAATGTTCATGGGATAAGGTATGTTCCTGACCTAAGAAGAAGTATTTTGTCATTGGGAGTTTTTGAAAGAAAAGGCTATGATGTGATTTTCAAGAATGGTAGAGTTCTTGTTATGAAAGAATCAAGTGTTGTGATGTTACGAACAAGACAATTGAATAATGTCTATGTTCTTGATGGTCATGTTATGTCTCATAATATAGAGTTTGTTGATATCACAAATAGTCAAGAAGTGGTTGAATCCTGTAAATAGGATGTTGAGAATAAGTTACAGGAGAGTTACTTGGAGAATTGTGTGAAGAAAATATGTCACAGGTTAGTCTCTAAGATAGTTTAACCAATTATGAGTCATGTTATTTTGTGGGGAAATTCAATGGGTTGGGCTCTTGATGAGAGAGATGATGTTATGTCCAATATGGATGTTTTTCCAAGAGGGTATTTTTGGAAAAAGTTAGAAAATTGATTGGCTTAGATATATATGGGAAGTCTAGTCAGGATGACTGTGAATCAAGAACAGAAGTGTGTGTGTTTTTGGAATATTATGATGATATGAAGGAAATTAGGATAGGTGGACTAGATGGTTTGCAGCCAAGATTAAAAGGTAGCAGGATTTTGCTATGATTAGAAGGTGTTTGGACTGAGGTGGAGTCTGCACAAGGTCAGGTGGAGTTTGTCCATAATGGGGTGGAGGAGCCTGGTGATTGTGCAGGAAAAGGTGCTCAGGTGTGCAGTGATGTTTTTTTGTGAAAAAACAGGACTGTGGTGATAGTGACAGAACAAGGAAGAAAGCTGTGAAGTTTTTGTCTTGTGCTAAATCTATAAAACCAGGAGAATGGACCAAGTGGTTTAAGATAATGAGTGATGAAATAGGTTCATTATGGAATGATAATGCTTGGTTAATAATGATTAGGTCAGGAATGGTGTTTAAGAACAAAACTGGCTGCAGGGGTAAAATGGTCACTGTTTTGGTAAACTCTAATTGTGTAGAAAAGATATGTTGTAAATGGGTCAAAGTCAGCTGTGTATTTAAGAAGATTGCAGATGTTATAAGGAGGGAATGCAAGTTATCATATGGGTTAGGTTTATGCTTTGCAGAATCAGAAGTTATAGTCTTGAATGAAGGTGTGAAGAAGGGCATATTAGTCCAGAATGAATCTGATATGAATTCAGCAGAATGTGATGATCAAATCAATGCTAAAATTGTGTTTGATTCATATTTGGGTGATTGATGTGCTGGATGGACTTGTGATTGTTGACTTAAGGTGGATATTGTTGGTTAATAAGTCAAAATCAAAGGTCAAACAACAAGTCAAATCTGGTCAAGAAAGGTTAAGGGACCAGTTGTGACAATTACCGAAGTTTATTACTGCTTTATAATAGTTCGGGTTAATAAAGAAGAGACTGAGAAGATGAGGGACTGAATATGTCAAATTGAAACTGTTAACAGATTTGTTAACTAACAAATTGGGATTAGGGCTATAAGTAGAGGATTGATTCAATCAGTAGGATTAACTCGTTTTCTTTTCAATTCAGTTTGTAATCTCATTTGTTATCATCAATAATAAGCTCTCGAAGCATTTGTTCGTTAATTCTTATTCAATTTCATAGTGTTTTTACAACACTCTAACATGTGTAAAGAGAGGACACGGTGGGGAAGAGAAGAATCAAAATTTCTACAATCGGTGGGGAAGTGAATAACCAAAAGATAGTGGCCAGAGGGCTGATGGCGGAGAAGGTAGGTCGACGGTTTATGTGGTGCCGTGGTATTGTTGCTCATTGTTGTTCTGTGTCTCCGTTTCTTTTTTTTTTTTTTTGTTATTATTATATTATTATTTAGATTGGATAATTTGATTATTCAATATTTGTATTATTAGGTATAAATTAAACTGGACCAAATATAAGTTATAATAGATAAATCATAAATGACCAAATACGTTTTAACTTTAAGATTCTAAATTTTTAGAGAGGGTCTAATAAATTTTCGTTTTCATATATTAAAACTTTTCTATAATATTTTTTTGGCCCATCGGATAAACAGGTCTCGGCCGGAGGTGCAGCTCGCCCACCCCACGGCCTGCCCTTACTCAAATCAACTTTGTCTCCAAACATGTTAATCAAATCAACTTCCCTCAAAAAAGAGTTGGCATGGGGTATATTGGATTGCATTATTTCCTCAACATTTTTCTTTTCTCACCAAGATAAGGGACCCAACACTAGTGCCTACATTAATGGGTTTTTATGATTAACTCCATGATTCAAGCCATCTTTTATGTATTTCCTTACTATATGTTTTGATTGCTTTTTCCTTGTATTTAAAAGAAGGTTATCTTCTCATTCAATATAACAAAAGAACATTTCACAATGTAGTCCTAAATCATTTCTTCTCTCCATGAGTTTCATATATACATATTACATATATTGTGAGTGTTTATGAAATTTTATAGGGTGAGCTACCCCTCGGATAAAAGGGTTAAACCGGCCCTCCCTATATACATCCTTAGTTATGATCTACCACTTGAATAGTTTCATAAAAATAATTGATTAATTGATAAAAAAAAAAGAGAACAAATATTATAAAAAAACAACCTGATTTATTTTTTTTTCTCGTTAAGTTCACTTAACATTTTCTTACATACAAAAAACCAACATGCTTTCCTAATTTTAATATAAAAGTCTTCTAATACCTTATAATTTTTAATACATTTTTATTTTAATATTAAAACGAATATTGTAGTTTTTAAAAATAACAATTTTGGTTAAACCGAAGAAAGTAAAACTGCTCAGAGTTTGGGAGAAGTTTTTGAGTTGTGAGTTGTCCTCCCGCCAGAAGGCGGTGATTGAATGCCTGAAGGTCCCCATGCTCAGGACTTTTTGACCGTTATCCCGATTGAGGGTTTGGGTCAATGCATGTTCGCAGTGGAATACAGGGCTATACTCAAGTACCGGTTGATGATCCCTATGTATCCGGAAGATGAAACATGCCCCATCTGCCGTAAATCTTGCATGGATAAATATGGGGAGCACGCAATTCATTGCAAAGAGCTCCCTAGGTTCAAATACAGGCATGACGGGGTGAGGGACGTTTTGTGGGACATCCTGAGAAGAGCTGGGATTTCTGCCAAAAAGGAAGCCCCTGTAAATTTTCTCACAGACCCTGCGGAAGGGAGATCCACCCTGCGACCAGCGGATCTACTTGTCTTTGTTTGGGAGAGGGGGAAACATGCTTGCGTGGATCTCACAGGGTATCTCCTTTGGTTGGGTTAAGGGAAACAGGGTTTGTAGCTGGGCAATCATCGAGAAAGGCGGAATCGAAGAAGGTAGATAAGCATGCTAAAGCCTGTGCAGAGAACCAACCTGCCTTTATCCCCTTGGCCTTTGATACCTTTGGCTCCCTAGCGCCAGAAGCTATGCGTTTCTTGACCAGGGATGACGGCGCAGCTTGTTGCCCGTCTACCTTCTATTGTGATGTAACGTTCGTATTTCGTTTTAATTAATGAAAGAAATATATATTAAAATCTTCTTCTAAAAAAAGTAAATACAGATAACAAATTTGTCGGTGAACAAGTAGCTAGTCTCAAGTAATACATATCATAGCAAATATATTCATATTCACATAAAAGTTCAAGTTATTCTACACAGTGTAACAAAATGAGAAGAGTGAGAATGATACAAAAAACACAATAAATCATAAAATATGAAATAATGAGGCACAAAATATAACACAATGCTGAAGAAAAAAGACACAATGAATTGAAAAAATGACACAATGATGGAAATAAGAAAAAGACACAATAGTACATAAAAGACACAATGACATAAAGCATATTCTAAAAACTACAAGCTAAAACTCCAAAAAACGAAGACCTAAAAACTAACGTCTATGGTTCGATAAGACGGTTCCAATGCCGCTTGAATGAGTTCAATCGAAGTCCATTTGATACATTTCCTACGGCTTCGTATTTTTCTTTCACTGTGTATTTGATCCTAAACCTTAGGGCATGTGTAGTGGGAGGCTCCATGGGGCTTTAAGGGGAATAAAATATTATAAAGTATTAAAAGGGGCTCCCTGGGTTTTATGGGAAAAGATGGGTGTAGTGAGAAAGAGCTCCATGTGGCTTCATAAATGATTGGGTAATCATTACTTAATTATTATTTTTTATTTAAATAACAAATTTAAATACCAAATAATTTTCCATTAAATAAAAAAATTACAAATACTAAAAAAAATAGAAATACTAAAAAAAAGTTGCAAATACTAAAATAAAAATTAGAAATACTAAAAAAAATACAAATACAGTCACCGTCGTCGTTTTCTTCTTCTTCTTCTTCTCCTCCTCCTCCTCTTTCCCTCCCCCTCCTCCTTCTTCTTTTTCTTCATCTTCGTTGTTTCGCATCGGGCGAATCGCCCATGCTTCCTCGACCAAATCCCCCTTCAACGCATTATGTATATCCTTGGAACGCAACATGGAACTGTTTTGTATTCTCTGCTCCATTGTTGTTTGCGTCCCTTCAACAACATCTTCCGGAAAATAGTTTTGGCATATTGCTTTTCCTTCGTCTTCAAGTATAATATTATGCATTATGATACAAGCATACATCACCATTCTAATTTTTTCTTTTTCCACACACGACAAGGATTCATAACAAAATGCCATCGTAGTTGAAGAACGCCAAAACACCTCTTGATGTCCTTTCTTGCGGACTCATGAAGTCTCTTAAAAAATTGTCTTTTTTGATCGAGTGTTTGAGAAAACGTTTTGACGAGCATTGAATACTCCGGATATATACCATCCTCCAAGTAGTATCCATGCTCGTAGTAATTATTATTTGCATAAAACTCAGCTTTCGGTATTGTTCCGCCAATGTAAGACTCTAGCAATGACGAAAACTGAAAAGTATTTATGTCGTTCATACACCCAGCGAGACCAAAGAAGGCTGACCAAACCCAAAGGTCTTGTGAGGTAACGGCTTGTAAAACCAACATTGGTCCCTTTTGGTCACCGCGTGTATGTTGACCTCGCAATGCGGATGGACAAGTATTCCACCGCCATTGACGACAATCTGTACTACTAATCATGCCGGGTATGCCATGTTTTTGTAAATGCACTTCATATAGTTGTTGAAGGTCGTTCCATGTCGGGTTTCTCAAATATCGTTTTCCGTATAATTCGCATATACCTAAAAAAATTAAAAAAATATAAATATATATAAAATGTAACTACTAATTATAATTATATATAAAATTGTAAATATACCATAGGCGAAATATCCCAAGGTATCGCGTGTGGTTTTCTGCGCCATCTTCAAATACTCGTCATTGTTATCGTATATGTTCTCGTAGGCGAGTACAAATAACGCGGAAGTGACATTTTGAATTGGGGTGAATCCTAAACACCCTCTACCTTCGGGTTTTTGCTTAAAGTAGTCATATGTTGACTCTAAATCTTCGGTAATGCGCACAAATAAGCTTTTACTCATCCGAAATTTTCGCCTAAACAGATCAAGGCCATAAACCGCATCAGGATTGAAATAATCTTTCATTAAACGCTCACTGGCGGATACACGGTCTCGTTGTATATATTCTCTAGTCAATTTCTCCTGTGGGGGGGGGGGGGGGTATTTATATGATGCATGGCATTCGCTGCTAGCGTAACCGCACTCGTAACGACTTCTTCCTCTTCCGCGTCGTCGTCGTGAAAAACCTTTGATAAAGATCGGTAAACGAGTCTTCGGAGGGAGGAGACGATATTGTGGCAATTTGTTTGTGTAGAAGAAAATTGGTTTTTGTTTGTGTTTGAATGCTTTGTGTTTGAGTATTTGTGTGAATATTTGTATGTATATTTGTGTTTAATATATAGTGTTTTTTTTTTAATTCGACCGTTTGAGAATAACGGTCATAAAACCCATCTTTCCAACGTTCAAATAATGGTCACTCCCTTGTTCCTCGTGCCATAACGTTCGCCATCTCCATAACATCCCAACCCATAATGCCTCCATAGCGCCAGTGGGAGCGGTGTTCCCGACGCTATGGAGGTCTAAAACACCCCATAATGAGAGTTCACAACGCCCACTACGGGTATCCTTATGTCATTGTTTAGTTTAAATGCTACTTTAAGGTAGAAGTAATAACTTTTTTGGTCCCTATTGTGATGGGAAGCATCAAGCATGTACTACAACGCTAACAATTTATGGTGGTAACTTCAAGTCCAAATCCTAGTATTTTCGGCATCCCTAAGGTCCCAGTACTCTCTTCTATAACTGGCCCTATGAGGCTATATTTGTCTAGACGTAAAGTCTAAAGTATTAATGGATCAATGTGTACATACATGGATTACTTGGTGGTAGTTGGGTTGTTATCGGGTCAAATACATTGTCCATTTATCTTTTCGAGTAAACCCAATTGGGGATGACGATCTCTTAGCATGAGCTTCCTGATCTGGTTTTTGAAAATTGTGGTAAACAAATTGTATACAATGATTTAGTTTTTGGTTAGGAGTAGAGCATTCACATTAGGTTACCTATATTTTGTAGTGGAGCCAAACATTTTTTACCGGAGGGTCACAACTTAAAATATATTTTTAACATTCTAATTAAAAAAAAATTATATATCTTGTTAGATTTCTTATTATAGGAGATGAATGTATATGTATGTATCCCGGTGAACGTTTTGTATAAATTTGTTACAAAAAAACTTAAATAAAATCACAAAATTTAATAAATTCATATTAATAAAGTAGACTCTACTCCTATTTATTCTTTTTAATATAATGTACTCTAGTATTATGTAAGTGGACTATAGACTACAACCTAGTTAGTGTTGAGTAGGTTTTGAGTGGGGTGCAAACGAGCCGAGCGGTTCGCGAGCTACTCGACATCGGCTTGGTAAAAAGCTTAAACGAGTGGAGCCTTATCGAGCTCGAGCCCGAGCTCGAGCCTGAAATAAAGCTCATTTAGTTATCGAGCCCGAGCTTGAGCCTCGAATGTAATGTTTGATTGGGCTTGTCGAGCCTTATCAAGCTTTGCTTATTTATGTCAATTAATACTATATAACCCAATTGTATTGCAACCCATGCATTAACCAAATTAATTTGGGCCTTGGGCTTCTTAATTGTCCAAAACGAGCTCATTAATGGTCCAAAACAAGTCCTTAATAGTCCAAAACGGGTTTCTTAATGGTCCAAAACGATCTCGATCTGAGCCTGGGCTCGTTTAAACTCTTGCCATATACACTTTGATCGAGCTTTCGAGCCTAGCTGGAGTTCTGAAATATACTATCGAGATGAGCTCGAGTCCTAAATACAAGGTTCGAATCGAGCTCAAGCTTTTGAAAAATGTCACGAGTCGAGCTCGATAATGCAAGGCTCGGGCTCGGCTCGGCTCGTGTGCACCCCTAGTTTTGAGTTACTCAATATAAAATAAGTTAATAATATATGTAGCACTAGGTTATATCCCGGGATCTTCTCGGGATAGACACATATAATTTTAAGACAAAATATGTGTTACGATTTAGCATAAAAATTAATTTACTATAATATGAGAAAGCAATAATTTTAATTAGTTAAATAAGAATAAAATGTATACTTAAAAATAAAATGTATGTTTGGATGAGGTGCAAAGACAGAACCACGCATTGCAGGCATGATTGAGGCGATGGTGTTGGAGATGCAGCTTTTTTTATCAATAAGATATAAAATGATTTTTAATAAGCGAAAATATTAAAAGAAATAGTTAAGAAAATAAATATTAAATAAACGTGAAATAAACATGAAATTATGATTTAATAATATTATTTAAAATGAGAGACAAATAATTAGTTAAGAAAATATATATTAATTAAATAAGAGTAAACATGAAATTATGATTTAATAATATTATTTCATAGGAGAGAATTAAGATAATCATAAGATTTTTATTTATCTATACTACTATATAATGAGTGCTAGACGGACAAAATAGTCATTTCATATTTATCTATATGGGTAAAGTTGTAATTTCATTTAATTAACAAGACAAATTTAATACAACATTCAATTAACACATCCAAATGAATAAATGCATCTTCACTCTTAATTAAAGCATCCTTATCATATTGCAAATATGATGTACTTATTATTTTTAGAGAAAATTACACGTTTTGTCCTTTATGTTTACTTCAAATTGCACCGTGTATTCGTTATCTTTAAAAATTACACTGTGCGTCCTTAATTTATTTGAAACTCTTGCACACCACAAGTCATTTACACTAACCCCATCCAATATCTTGGTTATTTCTAATTATATATTATTCATTTAATGGTTTTAATAATTATTTAAAATACATTTACAACACTAAATTTTTTTAAAATTCTATAGAAGCTTAGTAACATCCCAAAGTTCATTATTTGTATTTTTACTTCCAAAAAATATATTTTCTTTTTTAATTCATAATCAAATTATTTAAGTGATTTAAAAGCCCAAAATTTTTATACAATTTTTTCGATCATATTTAGCCCCTGTGAAAATTATTATTTTAGAAATACTATATTTTAATACTTTTAAGCATTTTAAATCAAGTTATTCATTTTAAGAGTAAACGGTAATAATATTTATTTAGTTAGTACAAAAATTATAGAAACATAATTTACACATCAGTAACAATTAGTTTCTAATAAAATTATATTCATATAATTTTTATACTAATTAAATCAAAATTATTACGATTTACCTATATATTGATGTATAAAGTTGGAAAATAATTTTTCAAAGTATTTTCTGTTTTCAATTAATATAAAACATATTTATTTTCCTTAATAATGAATAACTTGATTTAAAATGCTTAAAAATATTAAATACATTATTTTATTAAATAATAATTTTTATAGGGGCTAAATATGATATAAAAAAATTATAAAAATTTTGGGCTTTTGAATTACTCAAATTGGATTTATAATGAATTAATTATGAATTAAAAAAAATATACTAAATATATTTAAAAACCTATTTTCCAAAAGTAAAAATAAAAATAATGAAATTTGGGATGTAAATAAGCTTCTGTATGATTTAAAGAATTTTTAGAGTTGTAAATGCATTTTAAATAACTATTAGAACCATTAAATGAATACTATATAATTAAATATACCCAAGATATTGGATGAGGTTAGTGTAAAGGATTTGTAGTGTGCAAAAATTTCAAATAAACGACACACGGTGTAATTTTTAAAGATAAAGAACATACGATGCAATTTTTGGTATACATAAAGAACAAAATGTGCAGTTCTCCCTTATTTTTATTTTTATTAAAACATAAGTATTAAATGTAAGTTACTTATTTGCTTATATCCTACATTTTTTAAATAGAAACAAGTGTATAAAATATCAAATAATTAAAAAGACAATAGAAAGAAAGAATAATTGATTTACACACCAAACATAAGTATCTACCACATCATTATTTTAACTAGGTAGCTAATTCACCTTACCTTTAATCCAAATTTCTACAAATGTGTTACCCAAAATTACAAACCAAATAAAACTTGAGATAGATCCAGTAATAATTACTATTAGAAATGGTCATTTACGATATTATAAGTGGGGGAGAATTGTAATATAAGTAATTTATGTTATCCTAAAATAACAAATATTAATTTACTATGTCGAATTTTAATTTACATATGAAGAAAATGTTTTGTTAGTTTTCTTGTCCTGAAACTCAAGTAAAACCTACGGGAAATAAACAAAGAAGTAACAACTACTTTCAAAGCCAATTATTTTGAGAAACCAAAACAATCTATTTACTTGGAAATGTAGATCAAAAGTTGTATTCATTGTAACTCAAGATTGTATTCACAAGAAGCATGCAATAAATCTGAACCAAGCAATTCTATAACACATTTCCTTTAATTAAGTGATAGTTTTTTAGATGACATAAAGTGTTTTTAAAACTGACACATAAATTAAATGATAAGAATGCTAAGAAAATAATGGTCTATGACTGAAGCTAGGTGTATGTTGGTGCGTTGCATTGTTTATGATGTTTCTTCTGTATTTGAACATAGTTGATGGGTATTTGACCACTTTGTCATTTTCACTATGATGTGTGTCAACCCGTTTGAAAAACCTAACCAGGCTTTACACATACCAACAATTTATGTGCTTTACAACGTTAATGCCTATGCGAACTTTCAATTACAACATGTGACAGTCATTTCTAATTTAATAATACACTCTTACACTCATGATCACACACTATAAATACGTATAATGCCATCTCATTTGACAGCCACACCCCGTATATACGAACAACATGACATCCGGTCATGAATCCCACCGTCATCTTGACCTGGACATGCCCCTTCCAAAGCCGTTCATTTTGATGGCTTCATTTAGAGTATTTGAACATAGTTGATGAGTTCATTTTAGTATTTTAGCAGTGCTCCTAACATTTTTATGTGTATTTGACCACTTTGTTATTTTCACTGTAATGTATGTCAACTCGTTTGAAAACCCAACCATGCTTTACACGTACTAACAATTTACGTGCTTTACAACGGTAATGCCTATGCGAACTTTCTATTACAACATGTGACAATCATTTCCAATTTAGTAATACACTCATACACTCATGGCCACACACCATAATTACGTATAATGCCATCAAGCCACAACCCGTACATATGAACAACATGACATCCGGTCATGAATCCCACCTTCATCTCGACCTGGATGTGGCCCCTCGAGAGCCATTCATTTTGATGGTTTCATTTAGAGTATTTAACTACTGTTTTTTACTAGAGACTAAAATCTTTTCTTCTGCTTCAAATTTTTAATGTTCTCTTGCATCAATTTATATTTTCTCACGTGCTTTCAACCCCAGATGTCTTCCCTTATGTTTTCTGTATTCAGAAGTAGTTTTTTAATCATTATTCGTTACTTATGTTTTTTGTATTTAAAAAACTCTATGTGTCATCTATTGTTTCACATTTTGGGTTACTTTTACATCACATGATACTTATTACAAACTAAATTTCTTACTACACTATAATGTCACACTTATTTTCTACTAAAATTGTACACCCTCCGATTATATATTACATATTATCAGTATGTTTGTACAATATACAACACCCACAACGTGGTCAACCAAACGAAACCTCCAAACAAAGCACAACCCCGCCGCAACGCGCAGGATCCTGCTAGTTTATTATATAGTAAAGTAATAATAAAGTTAAAAAATATAAATTAATAAATATTAGGTTAATTGGGTTATTTATAACCTAAATTTTTTTTGCTGGAATTTAAGGGTGGGGATGACTTCATCAAGTGTCATGTGTCTCGACCCCAATCGTGATATAGATGTTTCTTCTTCTTCATCGGAAAGAAACAACCATTGTTCCTCTCAACTTCTTGCTTTCGTCCACCGAAAAAACAATGCGTGTGTATTTTATTTCACCTTTTTTCAATTCTACTACTCTGTCACATATATTTTAAGGGGAAAACTACCATATATATGTTGAATGCAGATACCCTATAAACAAAATTTTGGAGGGTCAACAGACCCTCCTAACATCTCTGTGGTTTCGCTCCTGCCTATTTTTTGGTGAGTGAATCCCTCATATTTTAAGATGGAGTTTTGAGTGGAGGAGATGGAAAACCTATTTTTATCGGTATATTTAGGGATATTTGAAGGAACACAGTTTTCCTGAACTTTTTTTTAATATATTCTAAAAGTGGTTGTGAGTGGCATCCATAAAAAAATAATGTTAAATGTATAAAAATATAGTGTTTTTTTAATGTAATACGTGGATAAGGATAGAAAATCTATGGTGAATATTCTTGCTTTAAATCCAAAGTAGTTTATTGACTTTTCTGAGTTCGACTTGTCCTTTGGTCTCTTGGGCCTTTATAGCCCTGTTACTTGGCCTGGCAAGATAACCCAATGGCAAGGTAACCAACTACAACCATAAATGTCAGCCAATCTTCTTATCGTGAAGTGACACTCTCCTTGCTTTACTTATGGGAGGTAGGAAGTTCGAGTCCTACCGGCACCAAAATGCTGCTGGTGGGCCGGGTTTTACTGCAGTGGGCATTCGGGCGGCGGGTTTTCCTCGAGAACTGGTGTGAAGTTATTGGTGGACCCAGGTTACTCTCGGAGTATTCCTTTGTCCAATGGGTACTTCGTAAGTGATCGGGATTGATTTGTTGACCGTTAAAAAAACAACCATAAATGTCATGCTAACATAACAAAATACACGGATAAATACCTTTTACGTTTTAACAAGAAACCTCAAACACCCACTAAATTAGACCTTTACCGGTACCTTTACAATGACTACTTAATATTTTAATAAGATACACATAAAACCATTTGACTACTAAAGAAGCAAGACCAGAAATCAGATAAGATTTGGATGTTAGTTTTCTCACGAGAGTTCTCCAGGCACCAAGTAAATAAATGTGATCAATGATGTAATCAAGTTAACTTGTGTTTATTGAGACAAATAATAAGGAATAAAAAACAATATTCTCAGTCTGTGTTGTCATTTTCTTTGTTTTATTTATGTAGTCGGTGATACATTTTCTAAAACTATCCCAATCAACATGCTCCACGTCTATTTTTTTTCCCTCTCTAATTTGTAATTATCTTATTTGCTATCACGTTTACTTCCCACATGATGGAATTCTTTCTAAATTTCTAAATTGCCTAACCTTTTAATTTTATATGCATACACATATTTAAATCGGTGGTCTATATGAACACTAGCGGTACAAGTTTTTCTAACACAAACGTGGTTAAAGCATACTCGTTGTTTTTTTTTGTCTTTCTTTCATTCCACAGTAAAAACTAAATTACATCTGGAAAATAGGTAAACGAGTAACAAGCTGCGCCATTATCCCCTCTAATTAAGGTACAATGATAATTTTCATTAACCAAGTAAATTACATAAGGATGTTAGGTAGGCTGGCAACAAGCTGTGCCGCCACCTCTTTTTGAATAGAAAAACCCAACCTGCTAAAAATAAAACCCCGGCCTTCGGGGTGGAAAAGTTGTTGTGCACTACTCGCTGAACCCGAGCCAAAAACCGCATCGCCTCCGGTGCCAAGGAACCGAACGTGTCGAAGGCCAAGGGAACGAAAACATGCTGATTATCCTCACATGCTTTTGCATGCTTTTCCATTTTCTTGGATTCAGCTCTCATGACCGCTTGCCCGGCCACAAATCCACTATCCCGAAGCCCAGCAACGGGGGACACCCCGGTAAGATCAACACACGCATGTTTCCCACCTTCCCAACCAAAAACTAAGACGTCCGCTGGGCGCAAGGTGGACCTCCCCTCCGCGGGGTCTGTGAGAAAATTAGCTGACGCATCTTTTCTTGCGGAGATCCCCGCTTTTCTAAGGATGTCTGCCAAAGCATCCCGGACAAAATCGTGCCGATATTTAAACCCTGGCAATTCTTTACAATGTAACGCATGTTCCCCATACTTATCAAGGCATGCTTTGCGGCATACCGGGCATTTATCATCATCAGGGAAAATGGGTATCATCAGCCGGTAATTAAGGATTGCCATATACTATACTGCCGACATCCGTTGCCCCAAGCCTTAGATAGGGTAACACAGTAAGGAAGTCATGGGCGTGAGGCTTTTGTAGGCATTCCGAGACGGCTTTCTGACGGACGGACAGACGGAAATCCTCTTCCAAACTTTGTACGATTCGGTCATAAAGAGCATTCGCTAGAGTTTTCTGTGGCTTTTTGGGGGCGGTGTCCTTATTAAAGAAACCGCCAATATCAAAGTCAGGAAGGGATCGTTGTAAAAGGTCAATAGCACCAGAATAATCCGTGTCAACGTGAGCAACCCCACTGTTATGTAATATGTGGTCTTGCAGCCCCTAGGACTGGGATCTGGAAGCCACAAAAGCATAGGCAGCCACGTCCCTGGCTGAGGAGAGGCCAAACCCACCAAGTCGAAGCGGCAAAGTCGCAACCCGCCACTGGAGGTCCACAAAAAAGCCCCCCACAGACAACAATGTCTTCTATGGCCTCCCGAAGGCCTTTGTCAAAACAGGAAACAACATTTTCCACAAAGAGAGGCTGGCAGGTACGGAAACCGAAGAGCAACTTGCCACGCCCATACATGATCTAAGCAATATAAGCTCGCTTTGGGGATCCCGCAATCTAGGGAGGAGCCCATGAGGTCAACAACCCGCGCCGCCCTTTTAGCAGATAGATCACTTATGAAACCGGCGTCGCGGCTGACTGCGTCACCGAGTAGTTTGACCCCCCTGCTCCGGTCTTCCAATGTCACTAGGAAACAGACCTGGCCGGATCTTCCCCCCATCACACGACGGCCAGAAAACTTCAGTTTTTCTAATATTGAGCTGGAGCCCTAAAGATGGCCCCTCCAAGCTAATAATGTCAAGTGCTTTAGCCACCTGAACAGAATCCCCGATAATCGTCCCGTCATCTAAGTACCAAGCATGGAAAGGAAGGTCGCAGTTATCCTGTACCTTTAGCATGAGGGGGTGTAAAGCTAATGCAAAGAGCAAGGGCCCCAAAGGGTCCCCTTGCTGAACCCCAGCGTAGGCCCCAATACGCTCATTCCCCACATACAACCTAGTTGGCTGAGCATATAGATCTAAACCCACGGGAAAATGGAAGGGCAGTGACAGTGAACTTCCCGTAACATAGTAGTGCGATCAATAGCGTTGAAAGCGTTAGAAAAATCAACTGTAAGCATAGCATGCGAGCCATCATCATGGAACGAATCGAGAAACCTGTTAGCACTATGAAGCATAGCCTACTCCCTATTTGGAATTCCAACTCCAAACTGAAAGTCCCCTAAATATTTAACAACTTCTTTCCCCACTTTGTTCATGGCCACCTTAGAGACCAGTCTCCTCCATATGGCTCCTACGGCAATAGGGTGGATTCCATTGTCAGGCTTAAGCAACGGGGTAAGGGGAGTCGAAGCAATATATTCTGCGAGCACCTTGGGGCACAACCCCCAGCCACAGATTAACTAATTCAGAGATGGTAGCTAGCAACCCAGATGCCGTAGCTATCCCTTCGCCACCAAGAGCGTCCATCAAGTGTTGAGCCCGCAGACCATCACGCCCACAACATGTCCCTTTCGGGAACGATTTCACACACCGGTAAACACACTCATCTTCCACAGTTAAGGCTGGTTGGGTCAGGGGTAGGGATGGGAGATTGGAAGGCGGCACAATGGGGTGCTTGTCAATAAGAGCATGCATGGTAGATTCCCTTGGGGGGGCAATCCCATTGGATCACAACACTATAATATGCCCTCTCAAGAATTACAATATGGCCTTTTCAATTTTAAGGGGCAGTTTGGTAGCCTATTAATCAGCCTCTTAACCATTCAGCTCTGAATCATGCAACATTCAGACTGTTTGTTTCGGCATCTGAATGAAATGATTAAGTGCTGAACCATTAACCTAATAAGGGATGCTGAATGATTCAGCTCTTAACCATTCAGAGCCTCTTAACCATTTAGATCATCTTAATGATTCAGCACTTAATCTACCAAACAGCCCCTAAATATACTTAGGGACTGTTTGGTAGATTAAGTGTTGAATTATTAAGGGATCTGAATGGTTAAGTGCTGAATCATTAAGTTAAACTAGGGGTGTAAACGAGCCGAGCCGAGCCCGAGCCTGACTGGGCTCAGCTCGGGCTCGTTAAGGTTTTGTAAAGCTCGAGCTCGAGCTCGGCTCGGTTCGAGCCTACAATCTTGAGCTCGAGCTCGGATCGCTAGCAAAATCCAAAGCTCGAGCTCGGCTCGGCTCGGCTCGAGGTGATTTGAGAATCTCAAACGAGCTCAAAAGCTCGGCTCGAGCTCGTAAAAGCTCGGCTATAACTTAGGCTCGCGAGCCCAATCGTTAAGGCTATAACTTAGGCTCGGCTGTAACTTAGGCTCGGGCTCTAGCTCGTTAAGGCTCGATTAGGCTCGCGAGCCCAATCGAGCTTTGTATCTAGGGCTCGAGCTCGGGCTCGATAACTAAACGAGCCATATTTCAGGCTCGGGCTCGTTAAGGCTTGGCTCGTTCGAGCTTTTTACCGAGCCGATCCCGAGCCGATCCCGAGCCACTACGTGTCATTTACACCCCTAAGTTAAACCTCTTAATGGTTAGTTTTCTTGTCCCACATTGATAGCATTTAATGGTTCAGCAACATCTCAAGTCTTAATGCATTTAGCCTTAACCACTCCATTCGGTAGCTGAAACAAACGCGTTGAATACTGAATTATTCAGCGCTAAATGGTTCAGAGCCTCATTAAGAGGCTTACCAAACCGCCCGTTAACATATAAACCTTTTACTTATCATTCGATCTCTTGTTTTAAATTCTTTTGCTCAACTAGATTTTGACACTTGGCCTACTCATAACTTTTTTCTCTTATTACTTATAAAATATGGATTCGAATGACCTTGCGGTGTGTTTATTTTATCTACTTTCGATGTAATCGAGTTTTGTGTAATAGTTACAAGTCACAAAAAAGCACACTATTACCAAATTTGCTCAAGGTTTCATTTGTTTGTTTGTTTTTTACGTTTTTCTTTTACAGCCTTATTTTAACGTTTTGATGTATTATTTTTTAAATGATTAATACTGATTTTGATACTAACGAACGAGTTTCGTCCACCTGTAATTAAAAGAATAAATGCGTCGGCAAATTATTTCAAAGATATAAACAATTATATAACTTCGAATTTATGATTTGGATAGTCGTTAGCTAAATGATGACCACATAATTGAAAATCCTACATATTGATGACTTCCTAGCTTACGCTTATAGTGACTCGATCAAATGGCCTATGGAGTATTTCAATCAAGGGGACCCTTGTGTCCTTGATCATGTGACATTGCCTTTTTTTTCTTTTTCTTTTTAACTCTTAATTTATCTTTAAACATTTAATTTACATATGACAAAAATGAGAGTCGGCCGTAAGGTTGGGGCGTGAGGCAACGCTCCCCAGCCATCTTAGTTGGGTGATGTCCTCAACATCCTAATTTTTTCTTAAGTTTTCAAATGACAAGACGTTTGATTGAAGAAGAGGAAATCGCATTGTCTACAAGTTAGGTGGTTCTCACAGAGCAAATAGGCGCCGACCCATCATTGTCTTTTTGAAACTGCGTTTTTGCACAATTCTATCAACATTTGGGCGACAAGCCGACAACCATCATAAGATTAATTTAAGGTTTAATGTCATCCGGCTAACCTCTATGATACTTGAGGCACTCTTTAACCAGGCGATGAACATCGAGGCCCGTTAAGAGTACCAACGCCACAACGGCCCGCAATTTGCTCACGTTTCAGCGTGGTGAATATTGAGAAACTATGTCGAGTGGAATAACAATCTTTAAGTCGATTTTATTTTAATTATGTAATTTTCATTTCAATTATCTATTTCTAATTTTAATCATATATTTTTTACTTTTAATTATGTAAGTTTTATTTGAAGTTATAATGTTTATCTATACTATATTATAAAGCATGAGGGAAGGATTCCAACAAAATTTAAGTAATTACAACATATAATGCATATGATACAATAACTTAATAAAGGTAGTAAAGGGTGAAGTTGTCTTTTTACATTAGCAATTAAGTTGATTATGAAATAATAAAGTTGTTAGTGACTATCCATGTTTCTAACTCCTTTACAAGTTATTAGTGACTATCCATGTTCCTAACTCATTTATCTCATTTATGTCTATACCTTCTATTAGAGCCCTATAAATAGTGGCTATTGTGTTGTTATTATATACATCTCAATGAAACAAGTCTCTCATTCCTTATTCTCTTTATAATCTTTGTTTGTTAGTAGTCATTGTCACCAGCTTCTTTCTTCAATTTGTACCTTTATGAGACATTATTCTTACTAATATCTTATGGCTTCCTTCTACCATGAAAACAATTAATGAACCATTTTCTTTTGTTTCTGCAGATTCATAAGGGATTCTATGTACGAGAAGATTGCAGATAATCGTTATGTTGTAATTGGTCGCTCAAAATTTTGTGAAATATAGGGTACTGATCTTAAGGTAACATTTTGTTCACCATTAAACAAATATTCTTGCAAACATTATGTGTTCATGCCTCCAATCAATCCATACTTTGTTGTTTTTATAATATTTTATACAATTAATATCTAGGGTTGAATTTTATATTTAGGAAGTTCATGGCAAAGAAATCGTATAATATATTGATGCATGGAACTACCGTAGTCGCTCATAAAATTGATAGGTAAGATACGAAAATTGATATATAAGGCCTTAGAGTGAGATGGTTTTGTATGTTTGACTTTGACAAGCTTGAGAAACATAATCATATTATGGCCTTACTCATGGGTTAATGTATAAAAACTCTTAAGGGTTGTCATAAAAAAAGTTTTTGCAATTAAAAACCGCAAAGTATTCATATGATCTGAATACAATATATAACATCTTATGATTATATAGTGGTATACACAACTGGGTTGTTGGTTGACAAAAGACACTCATTCATTATATGTCATATATTGTGGACAATAACTTGCATATGGACCGATTAATCAATGTCATACATTTTTTATTATTAATTCGTAACAATCAAGCCGATAGTTTAAGTTTAATATTTCTGAACCTAAACAATGTCTATAAATTGAGATATAAACATAGCATGGAATGAGGAAGCTTACTACATATTTGTAGAGTAAAACAATGAATGAACTATGTTTTTTTTATAAACATGAAAGTTAAAATAAGAAATGCAAAAAATAGATCAAAAATAAATTCATAATAATCAAGCCGGTAGTTTAAGTTACATAATTTTAAACTTAAACAATAATACTATTTCATTCAAAACAGTAAAGATAATAAATCTTTAGTAGTAACTAAAGATGAAGAAGATACAATAGTTTAAATTTTCTCCTTAATTGTGAAAGACACAATGGTTAAAAATTTTCCCCTCAACCGACGGGGATAATACTTGTACATACATGACTATAAGAGTTAGACATAGAAAATTCCTAAAATGCATTTATCTATATCTATACTGTATTATAAAGTATTTAGGTTACCCACAAAATTTAAAAACAATAATGAGAGATGACAAACTTCTCTTTTACAACCTTACACCACTATATGTTAATCAAAACTTACACGCGTATCAAAGCTTGGTCATCATGCCAAACCTTCATGATGAGTCTATGATGTCCTTCTTTGTCTCATGTAAGAAGCATCAAGACCATATGACACGTGTCCTACCCTTGTTTGCATTTATCATCACATATTTATTTTTGTTGTTGCTTCGTCTTTAGTAAATGTTGTGCTCCCGCCGCAACGCGCGGGCACCCCACTAGTAAATTAGAAATAGATTTAAATTAAATTAAAAAAAATGATGTCTCACAAATGATTAGCGTGGTTTTAATTCACAACAACTTACTTGAGAATGTGGGCTTTAGAACTCCCTTTGTCTATATGACGCTTTAAAGCCCTAGAGGGCTCTAAAAAGATATTAGGATGGTAAGTGATATACACTACAAACAAAATGTCAAGAATATATATTTTGTTGGGTGCAAATTATAGTGTATTTACTCTTGGAGATTTAGGAATTGTTGTCAAAAAACAAAAGTGAAAGTCGAGTTCTCTCAGTGACACAATTCACGTCTCAAATTAAAAGCTTACAAGTGCTTGAATTACACTTAGTACAAAATAGTTTATGTTTTATGTTGAATTCAAGTTACAATATGAACTCCCGGCTTTAGTTAAAGTTACCGTTTAATTTGTTTTTCTTGTTCTTTTCACTAGGCAGATTATGCCACTTAGCAAACTCGCATTTTTTAGTTCTTTTTATAGCTTATAAATTATTGTACTTCATAAATTTTACGAGCATCATTGCAACGCGCTTGTTATTATATACTTTTAATGTAAATTTTATTCAAAACCAAGTTAGTGCTATGATGTACAAGTATTCGAAGCACGAACACACAAGGCGTCAAAATTGCTTCACCATTTTATGAAAAAATAAGAATTGTCACTTTTACATGCTTATTATTATAAGATTTTTCATATTTTTATTTTTATTGTTATTGTGAGTGCCGGTACCGTAACAAATTAAACCGATACCCACTGCATCACGCAAGGGAACCCCACTAATTCAAAACATTCGATATCTTTAGTGGTGTTTTTTTTCAATGAAACAAGATGCGGTTTGAATAAGTTGTTCCAGTCATACTTATAGTCGTTTGTCACATTCATAAAATTAAATCAAGAATCTTTAGGAAATCATAATCGTCTCTTATGTTAGTTAGCTAGGTCTCTACTATAAACCATCATTTGTCGGTATCATTAAGTTTATCTATAACGCATTCTATAAACTGTAGGAAAAAAGATGTGGCCAAATATACATAGACAGTCTACAAAATACATGGAGACTTTTGTATTAAGAAATGACTTTAACATACTAAAGAATTAGGTAACCACCAAAAGAGGGTATGAAATAAGATGTACGTTCGAAGGCCTACGTGTCCTCACTATCATTTTGAATTTTTGTCATTAAATTTGGAATGACCTACAATCTTAATGCACCCGTCCCACCACTTGCGATTAAGGACCATTTTGGGAACCTTATTTTGAAGACACATAGTCACTACGTACTTTAGCAATAAAATGCATTTGTTTGCAAAGTAGTTTTAGAATTAACATACAAATCTACTACCGTTGATTATAATGTGTAGGTAGTTATGAGACACGTTTTAATAGAGTGACCACTGATTATAATCAACATCCATTGTATTTGTATACTTTCATAGTTGCACTTGCACTCTTCATAATTGATATGGGAGAAGAGACGTACTTTGGTATCATTAAACACACATACATTTTGCACACGTAATATATCTATCTAGAATGGGGTACGTACAGCCTAAGTAACATAATGCAATTACTTGTATTAACATCAATCACCATGGCCATTGTTGCTAAAACATGAGTACGCTCACACATATTATTCGAGGACTTGTCTCATCTTGATAATTCATAATAATGACAATTCTGAAACTATTGGTGATTCCATGTTCGATAAGTGTATAGCTTCCCCCTCGGTACACTGCCAATTCATCCCACAAGGGCAGTACCGCGTGGGTTGGGTGATGTTCCCATATGTATCATCTTGCCACCTCATCTACACGTCACGCTTATGCGTAAAAGATTCATAATACAAGTAATCAATGATTTTGATTTGCTCCCTTAGTGTGACTTAATTTCTCTAATATTTTTTATAATGTACTATCCTCATAATTATTCAGTATTCACCACCATAATGTATGGCATGTATGTACGGAGTAAATTTTAGTGTAAAATAGCATTGTTTTAAGAATCAAATGGTGTAATTTAGTATTATTAATTTAAAAGTAAAGTAGGTGCCTTTCAAAAAAAAAAAAAATTAAAGTAGGTGTAACATTTTTTCTTAAAAAAATGGTAAACTGATTTTTTAGTTATTCCAATATATGTATGGATCAGCTTTTTTATTTATTTATTATTTTTAACTATGCTAATATTAGTTTTATATCATAGCATATATAAGATCATATTTTAATTATATACGTAAGTATTCTTTTATAACTACCTAGTTAATTAATTAATTAATTAACTTGTTAACAAGGATCATAATTTCGCAAAAAAAGATTAAAAAAAACGTATATTTTTTGAACGACCAACAAATCAATTTCCAAGCACTCTCGGGCATCCTTTTGGCGAATCAGGTACTCGAGAGTACCCGGGCCACCAATTGCCACCAATTCCCGGGAAAACCCGACCACTCACCCGCCCGAAGGCACGAGAGTGAAATAATCGGTAAAACCGGTCGGGATCAGGACTCGAACCCAAGCCAATGGCCGGGTCATCCCTCATTTCCCCTCCACCAATGTCCTCCAAATGTAGCTAGTGGGAATTGAACCCAAGCCTCCCATAGAAAACTTTAGGCCCTCAACCAACTGAGCTACAAGTGTTGGACAAAAAAAAAAAAAAAAAAAAGTACTACATGCACCATCATATTATGTTTCGATATCTACATTGAAAACTATGGTATTCGTATGAAATTCTCAAAGCGTAATATTCAATATATTTCAAGTTGATAAGCATGAAAAGGAAACTAGATGCAGTATTAAATAGTCGTCTCAGAGTAAAGAATTAAATATGCAACATAATTAAAGAGATAATCGTTTTATATTATATGTGTCTTGCTCCTCTAGCTAATTGGTAAGGGTCAACCCTTACCAAGAGTGATTTGTGTGAAGAAGCTTGAATTTTAAGATGGTGTGGGCCGAAAATCACGAGACCAAAATTTACATAATATCAAATTAAATTGGTGAGGGCCGGACTTAATATATACAAAAGTTTCGGGCAAAAACAGAGAAATTTACACTATTGAGCTAAAAAATGGTAGAGACCGAGGCACCCATGGCTCTTCTTAAGCTCCCCCTGCATGCTTTGCATATCTTATTTTTGTTTAAATGGAAACTGTAAAGTTATTAGTTTGCATGTTCTTACTCTCTTTTTGTGTTACTATAACAAAATGTTTAATTAAAACACGATATGCGTGATATGTACCTATAAACCCATATAAATACAAATAATCAATATATTGTATGCACACATGCATTAATTAAGTTTTTAAGACCAACAGAAATTCTATAAATGCATACAACTCACATGATTGCAACAATGCAACATAATCACTTTATAAATATGTACGTTTGCATGGTAACTGTCGTTAAGTCATACAAAATCCTATATGAATATGGTATCGTATCTTCGAGTATAGATTAGTAGCGCACATTTTGATATAACATGCATTGAACTTATAGAGTTGATTGAATGGATAAAATAAAAGTATCTTATATCTATACCATTATCATTATAAAAATCAAAATCTTCTTTCTAGAATAACTGTTTAATCATATTTATACATCAATTGATGATCAACTTTTTTGAAGAAATAATTGACCATCCGTTTGGACATGTATATATCTAATCCTTGTCGACATAGACATATCTAGTGCAAAATGCAGCCTAACAACTAACAAGGACCTTTTATTAAAAACATTGTTAAAGTCGTACCATGTGACATAATTAATTAGTCCCTAAAACATGCTATAAATGGCATTACAACCACCATCAAATTAAATCAATGCAAAAGATCACCTTTTTTTCACTCATAATATAATGACACTTAACATGAAAACCCTCAAACTTCCTTTTTGTGTTTGCAAGATTAAACATTTGACAAGTCAAAATCATGTCATATATATATATATAAAACACGGCAATAATCAAAGTAGCCTTTTATTCTTTATGATAAAAGCTTACATCCTTATTTTGTGAAACAAAATCACATCTTCTTACAATATACATTTCATAATATCACAACATATATATCTATTTTCATATTATCCTCTATTACATCTTATTTGGACTTAAAATCAACCTATAATCATCATCCTCTATTAAATGATTGTTTTGAGAGGGATGATAATATATATATATATATCATATGTATAAAAGTATAACCCAAATTATAAACCATTGGTTAATCAACTATTAACTATACAAAGTGAAGGTGGAGTTGAATTCCAATTAAGCAATTCTTCAATCATTTGCATCACCACCTTGTTTTCATCATCTATTGCTTGATCACCCGAACCATCGTCCTCCGCCACGATAGCCGCCGTCTCCTCAACCGTCCTCTTGCCACCAAGCTCCACCTTCATAACCCACCCGGATCCAGATCCTTTCCCAGGTCGTTTCTGCCACACTCCAAAGCTAGAATTGTCACTATCAAGACGTAAACATGTTAACGAAGGTGATGGATCTTTGCAGCATTTACGCAGCTTAGCAGCAAGTGTTTCTGCCGGTATCTCTGTCTGGTTGTTGCTAGAAACATGTTTGTTGGTGACAGGAAAATTAGTTTTTGCAGTTTGTCCATTCATTAAAACAGCTGCTTGGTCATATGCTCTTGCTGCTGCTTCTGCTGTCTCAAATGTTCCTAGCCAGATCCTTCTTTTTCTGTTGTAACACATACATACATTAATAAAATAAAAGTGTTGTACAAAACAAAATGGTTGGATAATATTGGTGGACTTACAGGAGTGGATGTCTGATCTCTGATACCCAAGAGCCCCATTGTCTTTGCCTGACACCTCTGAACTTCTTTGAATGTACCATTATTAATAAGTGTTGTTGTCTTCAGTTCCAAAGATTTATAGGAAAAGATAAAGTACAAGATCAGACGTGGTAACAGTATAAGGAGAGAGATGAAGTAAATGTAATCTCAAATGTGCGGTCTATATATGAATATGTTGCTTGCATTAATAAATGTATAATTTCTCACTTTTTTTTTTCACCATAATACCATAACCATAAGTAATACTCCCTCCGTCCCATTAGAAGTGTCTTAGTTTGAAAAACACAAAGTTTTAGGCACATTAAATGATTTCATTTTTTATTTGCCAAATGACAATAATACCCTTGTCATATGTGGGTCCATCATATTTTTTGTTTATTTTAGTTGTGTTTTTAAGGGTAAATTTGGAAGTTGGCTAATAATTTTTTAAAGTGGACACATGAAATGGGACAAATAAAAAAGGGAATATGGACACTTCTAATGGGACGGAGGGAGTAGTTGATGCCCCTTAGGGGGCATTTTTCGTCACATCATTATCATAAAGCCCCTCAAAAAAATGTGTAATGGTTAAAGCCACTTAGGGCATGTTTGGGATTCCTTATTTCACCAACTTATAACTTATCTCCTTAATAAAAAAGGAGATAAGGAGATAAGTTTGTTTGGGTAATGGGTTGAAAAGGAGGTTTTTGTGGGTTGAAAAGAAGATAAGTTATAAGTAAGAAATTGAAACTTTTTTATTAAGGAGATAAGGAGGTAGAAGAAGGAGATAAGGAGAAGGAATCCCAAACATGCGGATAATGCCCTTTTTAGTTATTAGTTTCCATATTTTCTATCTTATTTGGGCATTATACTAGAAATGTCCCACCCTCTTATTGCCCATATAATGCCTAAGGGGATGGTGTTGGGGGCATTATTATGATTATTCATGCCCCTATAATGCCCATTACACATGGTCTAATAACCTTGTATATATATACATCTACTAGGATTTGTTTAATAGTTGTGGCTGTTCAGTTTTAAATAAAAATTTATATCGAAATATAGATTAAAACAAATTAACGTGTCACAAATATTTATACTTTTATAAAACATTAGATTTTAAAAATGTTACATGGATCGAAAATGAAGACCGACACTGTTTTTGGTAATACCGATACTAGCTAGTTCAAATGTTGTTTGATTGGTATAACATCATTCAGCTACCAGGGCGGTACCAACAATCGAAGTGTTAATTACCGATATGATATGGTACACATAAAATATTATATTGAACACAACTCGGTATGTAACAAGTTGGTTTTAAACAACCCATGTGTTAACAAGTCGAGGCGTTATAAGCAAGCTATATGAGACCAACTAACTAAAAGCTCAAATCACACTAATTTTAACGAGGTTGAGCTTAAATATATATAAGATAATCTAATAAACGAGCTTATGCCTGAACGTTACATATTGCAAGCCTAAGGAAGTTTATTATATACATACAAGTATAATATTTTTTTTTATGTAAACTCAACATAATAAAAAAACATACATAGTTGTTTGTATATATGCACACAATGTACATATAGGATCCGAATCAAATGAGAACTCGTTCGAGTTGTGTGAGAACTTCCATCCAATTTTTAACATTTAAAATGTATAATTGACAAATTAACAGAGATGCAAATAAAAATGTATGAAAAGTGACGTAAAATAAATATACGTCAGAGTTACACCAATGTAATTTTGTTACTTTTACACCAAAGTCATTTCTCTAGCATATATATATATTTTTTTTTTATAATAATAAGATATAAATAAGATATTTTAGCAACTTTTTTTTATTTTAAAAAAAAAGACTCATTATATGAAGTTCTCACGAGTTATCACAACTCAGGTAATTCTCATTTGAACCTAACCTTACACATATAGTTTGATGCAATACTGTAATACCAATATACATCAAAGACGATAAAACCATAATATGTTTAAAATATAACTAACTATACGATTATTACTTGTAATTTATCTATTTTTATCATTTTAATATTTATTTATTAAAAATTATATAATTTGTGCTAACTTTTACAAATAGTTTTACCATGAGTATTTTAGATGTACTAATGGTGAAATCATTTGTAAAAGTTGATATCAATGAATCAATTCCAATAAATAGTTACGAAAATGTCAAATGAGTAAACAATAGGTACTAGCCATCTAATTAGTTCTTTAAATAAATAACAAATACAAGTATCAAACCTATTATATACATACTTAATCTGAAAGGGTTATTAGGATCAGGTAGGTACGAACAGATACATGTTCTATGAAGATAGGATAAGCTAAGGTAGATGATATATTTATTTACATAGTTGTTTGTTATATTAAGACCTGCTTTCATTATTATCATGTTAAAAGGTAGGAAAAAATTAAATGAAAAATAAAATAAGACTGGTAAACTTTGAGTTAAAATTATTTGTTTCTCAGCATAATCATCATAAAGTTTGAACACAAGAATTTTTTTTTCAACGGCAAATTTTTACACCCTATGGGACTTGAACCCATGATTCCCCCTTAGGTGTTTCCGGAAGCTTTGCTTCTACCATTGGGCCACCAACCCTTACTTTCAACATCTTTATTAGTAGTGTGGTGGTTGTGTTTGTTGGTTTACATGGTGATTACCTAGGTTCAATTCTTGCAACCATCCCCCTTTTTGCCTTTTTTTTGGCTTGATGGTTTTTGTCTTTTTCAGAATTTTGTTATTATACAACACTTATTTATATATAAATACATATAGTTCAATAAAAAATAACAAAATGGGGTAGTGATGGAGTGGTTTGTGGTGCATATGTGTTCTTTGAGGTCTTGCGTTTGAAACTCGTTTGAGTTTTTTTTTTATTGTTGTTAGTTTATGTTAAAACTTCAAACTATAGATTGTACTAAAACCCTGTTATTTGTGGGGTTAAATTTTGAAGTGGTTTTAAACCTCTTGGCCTGATTCCTAACTGGATTTGTTGGTGACTTTGGTAGAAAAAACTTATGGATATCGAGTTTAGCGGAACTGATGATGGATTTTGATGGTTGTTTGCAATGTTGTTAGATAATATGTGAATACGGTCTTTTAAAACACAATACGAAAAATGCGCAACGTGCGTGTATAATACACCTAGTTAGTATTGATTTTTCGTTCCGGTCAAAAATTGAAATAACGTTGCTATTAATCTCATCCAAGTATCCAACCGTATTTATATAATTTTTTTGTAAAACCTTTTTAAGTTAGAATTATACACGTACACCGATATTTCAATAAATATTTGATTCGTATTCGATTAAAATTCAATTTGAAATACAAATCCAATACGAACAAACTTAATATAATCCAAGTTCAGCATAAATAATAAATTGTTTTCCTTCTAAATTTAAAACTACTACAAACTTGTTTTTAATATATAAAAACTACCGTACAAAATTATTAAGCAAATAAGGTGTCAAATACAAGAATGGGAAAACTATGACCTTTTCTGAGTTTTGTAAAAGATAAGGTAAGTATGTAAAATACGGCTATAGTAATAGTAGGGATGACAATGGGTCGGGTTTAAGTAATCCCAACCCCATACCCGATTAGGTATACTTGTCCCAAACCCATCCTAAAACCCACAGGGTTTGTGTCGGGTAATTTCCCCATCGAGTATTGGGTATACCTGCGGATTTCGGGTAACCTCATTAATTTTTAAAACTTAACCATTAGGTATATCTGACCGAAAATCCGGCGGGTATCTATTAGGTAACCAATAACCTTTAGCATTATTGAATATATATTTAAATGATTACAAAGTATAAATATAAAATACTTAAATCATATAAAACACTCAAAGACATAGATAACAAATAGTATACACTAATTTTTTTGGTAATTTGTAACACAAGATGACAATCTAGATAGACAATTAGATATACTATGCATACATATATATATATATATAAGTGTTTATATTGCGTGTCTAATCAGGTAAACGGGTATAATTTATCAGGTAATCGGGTTGGGTAAACAAATATTTCATGAAATCCCAAACCCGTCCCTAACCCGTGAAAAAAAAAATAAAAACTAATATCATATCGGACCCATACCCGATTACCTGACTCCAAACCCGTCCCAATTATGTTGGGGTTCGAGTTTGATTGTCATCCCTAAGTAAAAGTAGTAGGGACTATGGACTTTTAGTGTTTGGTCCAAATTTAGAACTTTTTACAATGTGTGTATATATTTAAAAAATGGAAAACCTCATAGAATAGTAACCAAATTTCAAAAATGTTTCAATTAAGTCAGTCGTAATTTTTTTGTTTATAACAAATCAGTGAACTTCAAATCGAGTCTTGCCGAATTTTATACATATATCAAGAATGAAATGGAGGAGATGATGTTGGGGTTGAGATTTTTAATATATGCACTTATATTAAAAAAATATGTAAAAATCCACGTCATCACTTATCAAGAAAAAAAATTATGAGCGACTTAATTGAAACACTTTTGAAAGTTAGTAATTACTATTCTATAAAGTTACTCCTTAATATATCTATATGGTTAAAGGTTCGTGTACAAACGTCATATTTCATGACAAGTGTGAGAATGATTAAAAATGACATGTAGGCATCATCTTTCGATTTAGGCATGATATTTTGAGTTGTGTTTGTTATAAAAACACCAGACACAACAATTTAATTAAAACACAATACAATTTATTATAGTCATGAAATTTAAAACATAGCTAAGACACATCAATTTAAAACACATGTTCTTGGCATATTGTTTTTAAGTTTTAAGCCTAAAATAACTTGTTTTATTTTGTTATGTTTGGTTTTATTTTAACCTAAACAATCCAACACATGATGAACAAGTCCAAAAAATGATCCCTATATATCAATTTCTTAATCATTCTCACATTTCTCACGAAATATGATCTTTGGACATGAACATGACGCCCCCTCTATCAATTTCTTAATCCTTCTCACACTATTGGATTCAAATCAAACTAAGTCGAATTTTGAATTTGCCGAACACGAATCGAATTTTGAACACCCATATCTAAAAGGTGAGGTTAAAATTTTGCAAACTATATCTAAAAGGTGAGGTTTAAATTTTGCAAACTATATACATAGGTGGTATACACAATATTTAAGTGTGTGTATATATAGGGGGATAAATTGAAAACCCCATTGAATTAAGAAAACCCGTGAAAACTCAAGTTACAACATTTTTTTTTGAAAAATTACACAATGTAACAAACATGTTTTTAAGCGTTTTGCGTAAAAAAAATCAAAAAGCGCCAAGGTTTTATTTAAACAAATTGTTATGTTATGTATGTAACCCGTCAATTACAGGTATATTACAGCAAAGTTAAAAAAATAGAAAAAAACTAATCTAACGTTTTTTATAGGGGTTGGCTAAATGCACCCCCTTTTTCTACTTTTCACACTCCCTTTCTAAAAATTTATTTTTAAAAATTGTTAAATTTCACCCTCTAACAATTTTTATTTTTATTATAGATGCAGAACTTGCGGTTATAAAGCCATAAGCCTTCTATAGGAATTAATTAACTATTTGGGTATAATTCGATATCGATTAAGAGAACAAACATGAAATCCTTCGTTTTGTCTGTTATTTTGAATGTTTTCCCTTGACTTTCAACTTCTTTCTCCTCCAAGGTTCCAACATTAGGATTAAATTCCTAAAACTGTGACCAACAAAATTATATAAAGCCCATACTCTTCGAATATTAAATCCAATGAACAATTATTGTAGTCATAGGAAAAATCAATTAGCAAAAATGAACAAACAGTTTATACGTTGCTACATTTTTATAACAAATATGTGCATTACGTTTAGCAAAATATGTATGTATTACCACATTACATATCTTTTCTTTGAAATAAAGAGATGATGATAAATAAATAAAGTGGTAGTGAAGAGATGATGAATTGATGATAAGTTCAAATTTTTAAAGCATGGATAAGTTTTGTTTGTATAGTTTTATTATTTTTTAAATTGTTTAAAAACTTAAATTAGTTGCAAGTTTAAAAAACAAAAAATAAAAGGTGTAATTGTATTTATTTGAAACATTAAGGGGGGAGTGCAATCAGTAAAAATAATACAAAAGGGGGTGCATTTAGCAACACCCTTTTTATATTTTTTTACTCAAGATGCTTAAACACATATTTGTTACATTGTGTAATTTTTTCAAAACAAATTTTTTTGTAAGATTAGTTTTTATGGGTTTTCTAAACTCAATGTGGTTTTCAATTTACACCTTACCTATTTAGTTTGAGAAAAAAAAAAACACATGTAATTGTCTTGGTCTCTCCCATCACCACGCCCCAACCCCAGAAAGGTTGTGTAATTTAATGAAAACTGAAAATTAACAAAAGGGAAATATGTGTTTTTAAAAGCAATTGCAATAAATTTTTCACCTACTAATAAAGTGGACTATTTAAGTATTTATATGGCCTTCATAACCACCATCAGTAAATGACAAAGACTATTTGTGTGTCCTGTATACTCCACCAATGTTCAAATCAATATACTGGTTTGCGATTTATGTTCTTAAAATACATTTAACGTTATGGTTGGCAATTTAACCAATTCAATATTTCTACTGGATCAAATAAACATAAATAGAACCTTTTTTTATAACGTAGAATTTAATTGTGTCAAGATAATGATTAAAGATGGATCGAGAGAGATAAGATTGCACTTAATTAAACAGAAAACTAATTACACAGTTTTTTTTGAACGTTAAACTTCATTAATCACAACGGTCGACCCTCAACTAAGGGCCGCCACCACCACATTACAATATATACATCGGATCAACCAACCATTTCTTCCAGTCTAAGTTATTGAAACTAGAGCGATTTTTAAGCCAAAAAAACGACATCGATTTAACTAACATAATTACTTCTATAACCTTAACCGATGCTCCTTCGAAGACCTTTTTGTTCCTTGTTTTCCATAGCGCCCAGCAGCCTATCATCAAAATCCCACGCAGAATTCTCTTGTACCATTTTGTTTGTTTACCTCGGCTTGGCAGCAGCAACAACTCGCCAATATTATTGAACATCGGCTCCTGTATCCTGCACCAGCGCCATATACCTTGCCATACTCCACTCGCGAAACCACACTTTGCGAACAGATGCGCTGCGTCTTCTGGTTCAGCTTCACACAGCGGGCAAGCGATGTCTGTTAACCCAATATTCCTGTTAACAAGCGCCAAACGGGTCGGTATCTTTTCCATTTCAATTCTCCACATCAGCATATTCACTTTAATTGGTACCCAAGAAACCCAACGCATCTCATGTTGTCGCTGCAGATTTCGACCCGTTTGTAATAGTTTTTTCACACTCGCCACAGAAAAGACTCCATCCGAATCTGCCTCCCATACCCATCTGTCTTGCTCTCTGGTTAGTACCACTTTCGAAAGCATCTCCTGGACATCTTGCATCTCTGATATCGTTTCCACTGAAGTAGCTTCTATTCGCCAATCGTCAGTCAGTCTCGTACCGATGGTCGCATCCCACTGAATTCTTTCTCTGACAGAACAACTTCTATTCCTTTCTTTCGAGTATAAACCTGGCCATCGTTCTTTTAGGGTTGGGTTATTCTACAAAGGCTACAAAAAATGAGAAGGGTGAGAAGCCACTAAAAAATGACATGTGGCAAAGGATTAAACAAGTGGGAAGGGTAATTTGGTCAAAAAAATATGCACATGCAAGTCACATGCTATTTCCACCTTCATTTTTAAATGTCCGTAACTTTTTTATACGTCATCGTTTTTTAAAAAAAATTATACCATAAAATCGAGCGTCTTTTTATCTTTAATATAAGTACCATATTGTTATACTTTCGAAAAAAAAAGTCAAAAACCCACTTGCGTAAGACACAATGGAGTGTAAAACACAATGAGCACCAATTAAATATAGGGTATAAAACATAATCAACAATCTAATAAAACACAATGGATGACATACTAAAGACACAATGAATAGAAGACTAAAACACAATGAATACTTTTGAAAAAAAAAAGTTGAAAACGCTGTTGCGTAAGACACAATGGATGACATACTAAAGACACAATGAACAGAAGACTAAAACACAATGAATACTTTTGAAAAAGGTCAAAAACCCAATTGTGTAAAACGCAATGGACGATATAATAAGGATACAATGAACAAAATATTAAAACACAATGAATACTTTTGAAAAAAAAGTTGAAAACCCAGTTGCGTAAGACACAATGGAGATAGCGTAAAACACAATGAGTACCAATTAAATATGCAATGAACAATAGGGTATAAAACACAATGAACAGTCTAATAAAACACAATGGACGAGATATTAAAGACACAATGAACAGAAGACTAAAAAACAATGAATAATAGACTTAAACACAATGAACAACATAATAAAACACATTGTACACCTAAATACAAAACTCATTTGCGTAAAACACAATGAAAATCATACTAAAAACATAATAGACAAAGTTAAATGATGTGTAGACTAGAAAAACATAAATAACATATTTATAAAGCACATGTGCATACTAATATACTATAACACAATGAACGAGCAGAAGACACAATGGAGAAAAAAACCCACTTAACACGATTTTTTTTTTTCAATTTTAATGTAGCAATGTGGTACTCATATTAAAGATAAAAAAACGCTCGTTAATATGGTGAAATTTTTTTGATAAAAAAATATCGTACGAAAAAGTTATAGACGTTTTAAAATGATGGGGGGAATTGACATGTGCATTGCATGTGGAGAGAGAAAGTCAACAAAGGTGGTTTTCCTTTTATGTCCTTCCTCTCATTTATTATTTATTTTTTTCAAACAAACTAATCTCAACCCTTCAAATATATGATCAATGGATCACAATCCTTCTCACCCTTCCTAGAAAAAGTTTCTTGTGTATTTGATCCTAACCCCGTTCTTTTAATGGAGAGCAGCCATACCATATATCTTTCCAAAACAACATACTATCTCCCTTTCCTATTTTACCCTTAATCCAGAATTTAAGTTCTTTACTATTCAGCATCAATTTTTCCAGGAAACTCACAATTTTCTTCCAACACCCAGGATTTTTTACGGGTAAAACCGCCCATCTATGAGGACCACCATGTATCTCTAGGACCACCTTTCTCCACAGTCCATACACATCGGTCTTAAACCGCCATGCCCACTTCGCAAGTAACGCTGTATTCACATCCTCAATTCTTGAAATTCCCAACCCCCCGGCCTTCTTTGGAGTCGTTACAATATCCCATGAAACCCAATGTAATCCCCTACCTTCCTTCCCCCCACACCAAAGAAAATGTCTCATCATTTTTTCAATAGCCTCGATAACCGCCACCGGTGCCTTATATATTGACAAGTAATACACCGGGAGACTAGATAACACCGACTTAATCAAAGTAAGTCTACCACCAATGGAAAGGAGGTTAGACTTCCAGGATTGTAGCCGACCCTTAATGGTTTCCAGCACTCCACCCCAATTCTCAATCCGACTCATGTTTGCACCCACCTTTATTCCCAAATAATCGAAGGGAAGTCTCCCAACCTTACAACCAAGGATATTTTGTTCTTGGTAACATACTAACACAATATTATAGATTTAACATAATATCATTGGAAATTACAATTTATTCCAATGTTATAAAAAAAGTTCCATATTTAGTTCGGATCATAGATGAGACTATCTTTTGTGCTAATTATGTGTGAGTTATGAGTAGCTAAATGGTGAAAAAAATTATAACATATGAATAAATTAGTATGATGGTTTTTTTAGTACATATATATTCGCATTTATATGTAAAAAGAGTAATTTAGAAAATGTTTTATTGATCAAATAACTAACACTTATAATTTGTTTCTTTTATTCGCAATAATTTAGTGTTTAGTAACGAACCTCATCACACACACATACATATGTATGTAAGCATGCAAATGTATACAACATTTGATAGGTCGGATGTGTTATTGATAAGGGAGGACGAAACACCATCGGTTACCATCATCGTGGTACCCCTATCCGATTGGCAACACTATCGCCGGTCACTTGGGTGGTACCCTCATCGGTTGGTCTTTGCCGATGAAGCATACGTGTGTGTGTGGGGTGGGGGGGGGGGGGGGAGCTACAGAGAGAGATGGAGGGACCCGGGGAGAGAGAGAAAGAAAGATGTGTGGTTGCATACCTTTGTTAACCACCGCCACCGGTTTTCAAGGTTATCGTCGGGTAGTCAATATGGCACTTGTTTGTTGGTGTTTTGGTCGCGGAGGACCCCTTCCTCCCTATCACTGGCGTGTGTAACCATGTTACAACTAATGGTGTGTTTTAAGTTGTTACAATTGCGTTCTAATGCATTGCAATCATGCCTTAAATGTTTCAATTTTGATTCACTATAGTTCATCAGTATTGATTTACGTTTACTAGACTATTAGATTTTTTTAAATATTTTTACACATTGCAGACAAATGAGGTATTTTATTTGTTAACCACCGCCACCGGTTTTCAAGGTTATCGTCGGGTAGTCAATATGGCACTTGTTTGTTGGTGTTTTGGTCGCGGAGGACCCCTTCCTCCCTATCACTGGCGTGTCTAACCATGTTACAACTAATGGTGTGTTTTAAGTTGTTACAATTGCGTTCTAATGCATTGCAATCATGCCTTAAATGTTTCAATTTTGATTCACTATAGTTCATCAGTATTGATTTACGTTTACTAGACTATTAGATTTTTTTAAATATTTTTACACATTGCAGACAAATGAGGTATTTTATTTGAAATGCTACACACACATATATGTAGGGTTAGGTTATTAACTTACTATACAAATAAGTTTTAACCTACAAATGAGTCTTAATGTGAGAAGTGAAGGGGGAATGATTTATTTTTTAATTTTTTTTCAACTTGTTAAGCATATTTTTTTTTATTCTAGTGGAATAATAACAATAATTACTCAATGTTACAAATTCTTTTTATTTTTCTCATCTAGAAATATGCTTGAACAAAGGGAAAACATTTAAAAAAAATCTCATTCACTTCTTATGTTTAGTATGTTATGTATTTGATTTTTACCCTAGAAATTAAATCTATGAATAATTAGGTTAAAAGTATTGGATAGAAGATCAACAATTTATGTATGTAAATTATAATGGGATACATAAATGCACATTTTAAAGTATATGTTAAAGTTTGTTTAAAAAGAAACTTACATCCAAGTACATCCATGCATGAAGATTTGTATGGTGTTAAGTAATGAAACACTTACGCTAAAAGATATCTCTTTCTTCCTTGATGGCAAGAAAGAATCCCACGTTAATATCTACAATAAATTCTTCACCATTCGACCCATTTCAATTCGAATACCATTTTCTAAGGCTTTCGGTTTACTTCTTTTACATGGCTCCACATTTACTCCACGGAACCATCCATGCCACCATAATTGAGGTCGATAGATTACATAACAGATGGGATTTTAAGGCTTGTTTCAAGGTACGTTTATTTGCCAAAAATATTACTCCGTATTAGACTAGATAAGTTGCCCCAAAAAGATAAAAATCTAAAAATTAACTTTTTGATTTTACCAAGTGGTACAAAAGTGATGTAAGGTTAAATTAATTAGCGCTTTTTTTAGAGGCTAAAATATAGTCTGCGCTATATTAAACACACCTTTTTGTTAATAGTCCAAGCTTTATACGTGTATTATTTTAATTTGTTTTGAACATATTTTACTTTTCAAGTGTTTTAGTGCCATTAATATTTAGTCCACTCTTTGCCATCTTAATCGATGTTAATGCTTATTTGTCCTATCCTAAGTGGAATTTTAGAATTGTCTATTTATGATTTTTAAAATTCAATATTTATTTAGAAAATAGTGGGTGCACGGCTTATTGCCCGTCTGCCCGCTATCCTAATGTAAATTTATCCTTTGTAAAATGAAAGAAAGAAATAAACCACTCCGACTTAACTTTTTAGGTGTAAGTTATCTATTTTGGTAAATTTCCATTGATTGTTCGTTAATTTGTACGTTAGCCTTAGAATTCGTGATAGAAAATTACAATAATTTATCACAAATTAGTTACTTTTTTTTTTACCAAACACTTGGGTGAAACAAATAACCTGCACACTTTTATGTGTCGATATTTTCTTACATATATCTTTTCACATTTATAGCGATCATCTTTTCCGTAATTGTATGTGTGAAATTTTAACATGTTAATTTTGTTCACAAGTTACTTGCATGTTTATAATTGTATAAAAATCATATGGATCTGTTTGTAAATGTAAAGATTAATATGTGTAATTTAAGTATTGTAGAGTTTTTAGTTTTAATTACTACCTTATAAAATATACCAAAATCACCCATGACCTCTTGGTTTAGTGGTATGGTGTCCCCCCTTACAAATGTGAGGTTGTGGGTTTAAATCCTTGCAAATGCAAGGTTATGTAGAAATAAGGTGGTATAAATATTTGCCGTTCAAAAAATAAATATATATGAAAATCAATACCTTAGTTGAACACATAGGCCATAAATATAAGTCACTAACTGGGCCTATTATCTTGAACATAGAAAAAAGTAGATTGTGGTATGTTGCTAAAAATTTTTGGGCTAAAAGCCCAACCTTTTCTTTGGAGTTTGTATATACGTTAATAAAAAGAATACGTTAACGTAGTTTATAACAAGAGTTTGAATATAATGATATCTTACTTTTATGTAGGGGTGTTCTTTTTAACCGATAACCAAGAACCGAACCGAACCCGAAGTGACCCGACCCGAGAAACTACCTTACCCGATTAACCCAAACCCGATTAAGTGCATACCCGAACCCGAATGGAGTCTTTAGGGTCGGTCTTCGGATTAGTTTTGTATAATTTGGGTTGACCCGAATAACCCGAATAACTCAAAAACAAATAAATGATCCAGTTTCCATGTTATTATGTATATCGGAGTGGTGTTTTTGTAGCCAAATTTGCAACTAGATATTACAGCCCATGTTGTGGTTTTACTTTACACATATTATAGCCCAAAAAGATATAAATACGCAACCCAAATTGTTGGAAATATGTAACTCAAACACCTGAACCATTAAACTGATAACCATTTAACCAGACCCGAAAAACCCGAACCCGATTAACCTTATAACCGATAACCATTTAACTAGATTGGGTCGGTTATCGGGTAATATTTTCACAACAAAAAACCCGAATAACCCGACCCGAATAACCCGATAACCGAAAACCAAACCCGATGAACACCCCTACTTTTATGTGTGTTTTTTTATCAAACAACTTTGTTTATATTTACAAGATAAATAAAACAAAATTTAATGTTTTAGGAGTTGACCCTATCACCGAAATTCTTTGGATTTGTTTTATAAAATTACGTTTTGTTAATAACAAAAATATACGATGAGTTAATTGTTTAAACTTCTCACTTATTGTCTATAGACAAGAGAACTTGTATAATTTTCATACGTATAATAATAACTTATTTCGTTCCTTTACATATAATTTCTTTTCTAATTCTTTCAATGGAGCCAACAAGTCAAGGAAGAGGGAAAAAGTTATTATCTCAAGTCAAGAGAATGATATTTTGTAGCCCTGAGGTAAATATTATATGAATCATTCGATACTCAAATTATCTCAAAACAATAATCACATTAATCATTTCCAATAATTTTTTTAAAAAAAAAACTAGGTTGTTGGCTCGAAAATCTACGCAACGGTCGACTTGGAAAAGGCTAGAGTTGCAAGAACAAGATTAATCGAGAACCAACCAACCAACCCTCGTTGGAACGAGTCATTTCACATATATTGTGCACATAATGTTTCAAACATTATATTCACTGTCAAAGACGACAATCCTGTGGGTGCAATTCTTATCGGTCGAGCTTACCTCCCTGTCGAGGACGTCCTCGACGAGAATGAAGTCAACCGCTGGCTCGAAATATTAGACGAAGATCGTAAACCAATTCAAGGTCGATCAAGAATTCATGTGACACTAAAATATGTTAGTGTAGTAAGAGATAGCCATTGGTCACAAGGAATAAAAAGTCCTACATTTGGAGGGATACCCTATACCTTTTTTAGCCAAAGGGAAGGTTGTGAAGTAACGTTGTACCCCGATGCACATATTGTTGATGACAACATTACTTCGTACTTAGTCTCTGCAGGATTTTACGCGCCCCAAAGATGTTGGGAGGATATTTTTGACGCGATTAGTAACGCGCAACGTTTAATTTATATCACGGGATGGTCTATTTACACGAAGATAGTGTTGATTCGTGACCCAAGAAGGTCAAAACCGGGAGGAAACGTGACATTGGGCGAGTTATTGATACGAAAAGCCGAAGAAGGGGTGAATGTGTTGATGCTTGTTTGGGATGATAGAACTTCGGTCGAGGCGTTAAAGAAGGACGGATTGATGGCCACACATGATCAAGAAACCGGAGATTATTTTCGCGGTACGAAAGTTCATTGCGTGTTATGCCCTCGTGAACCCGATGATAAAAATAGTTATGTTCAAGGGGTTCAGGTTGCTACAATGTTTACTCATCATCAGAAAACGATCGTGGTTGATAGCGATAACTCGGGAGATCAATCAGGAATGAGGCGAATAGTTGGGTTCGTTGGCGGTATCGATCTTTGTGATGGTCGATATGATACGCGTGGCCATTCTTTGTTTCGGACTTTAAAAGACGTTCACCATGATGACTTTCACCAGCCTAACTTCACCGGGGCCGCAATCTCAAAAGGCGGTCCGAGAGAGCCTTGGCACGACATACATTGCCGGCTAGACGGACCGATAGCGTGGGACGTTTTGTACAATTTCGAGCAAAGGTGGACTAAACAAGTTGGAAACCAATATCTTTTCACGCTGCCTGAGCTCGACAAGTTCATAATTCACCCTACCGAAGTTGCTACATCAAATGACCGAGACACATGGAATGTCCAGCTGTTTCGGTCAATTGATGGGGGCGCAGCGTCGGGATTTCCCGAAACGCACCAAGAAGCATCTATATCCGGCCTCGTTACTGGAAAAAACAATGTGATTGATCGTAGCATTCAAGATGCGTATATTAACGCGATACGTCGTGCAAAAAACTTCATCTACATAGAAAACCAGTATTTTATAGGGAGTTCGTACGATTGGAGAACAACCGATGAATTTAAGATAGAGGACATTGGGGCTTTAAACTTAATACCAAAAGAACTCTCACTTAAAATTGTGAGTAAAATCAAAGCAAATGAGAGGTTCGCCGTGTACATAGTCATCCCAATGTGGCCCGAAGGGATCCCCGAAAGTGGATCCGTACAGGCCATTTTAGATTGGCAAAGACGGACAATGGAAATGATGTATAAAGATGTTGCTTCCGCAATTCATGCCAACGGGATCGAAGCACAACCTAGAGACTACTTGTCATTCTTTTGCCTTGGCAACCGCGAAGTCAAAAAACCTGGTGAATACGAGCCACCAGAGAAACCCGAGCCCGATTCCGATTACAGTAGAGCACAAGAATCACGGCGCTTCATGATTTATGTTCATGCGAAAATGATGATCGGTAAGTACTATACTACTTTTTTTTGCCCAAATAACCATGAGAATCCATGAAGTATTATATAATGAACCGAACGAACATCAACAAACTTGTTTGTATATGTTCATTTAATTTAAACGGACAAATGAAGTAATATAAACACATAAACGGAAGGATTTTTTGTCCGTGTCCATTTGTTAAAGAATGAACGTATGTATGTTCGTTGTGTTCGCTTATCAATATTCTAAAGGAATACTTTGCAAACTTAGAGGTACACAAATAAATATAACCAAAAACAAATAAACGTAACTGAACAAACATAAATGCATGAATCTAAAAAACAGTTTATGCTTACGCATATGTGTTAATGTTCGTTCGTTAACTAAATAAACAAGAATTCCATGTTGGTTTCTTGATGAATGAACATAAACAACTCCTGTCAAATAGTTTATTGAATTTTCAGTTCGTTTACATGACTACATGATTTTTCTAACATTCTTTTTCAACACTTGCTTGCAGTTGATGATGAGTATATAATCATCGGGTCAGCTAACATCAATCAAAGATCAATGGACGGGGCCAGGGACACCGAGATTGCGATCGGTGGGTACCAACCAAACTACATATCGGCTCAATGGCCGGTTCGAGGTGTGGTATATGGGTTTCGGATAGCGCTGTGGTTAGAACATCTTTTTTACATAGATGAGGCGTTTCGGCATCCAGAGAGCCTAGTGTGCGTTCGAAAGGTAAATGACATTGCCGATGAGAACTGGAACTTGTATTCGAGACCAACGTTCGATGAAGATCTTCCGGGTCATTTGCTACGGTATCCGGTGGCTATCTCGGATGATGGAGACGTTATGGCATTGCCGGGATTTGAGTTCTTCCCGGACACCGAAGCACGTATCCTTGGGACAATATCTCTAGGTATTCCTCCTATTCTGACCACTTGAAATGATTCACATTGTAATTTATTATTTGGGAATTATTTGATTTAAAATATCGTGTATAAAAATGTTCTATATAACTTATTGTTGTTTGCGTAAAAATATATATTGTGTCACGTGACACCACCTGAGTTGTATAGGTGAAGAAACACTAGTTAGATACGATTAAACACAAGCAGAACAATGACATATGTTTATTGATACGGACTGGATGATTACAAGGAACTCGAATAATAGTAAATACAAATATTTCAACTATAATTTCTCTCTAAGTTTAGAGTAGCTATTCTATGATTTTTAGACAGTGAAATGAGTAATGACCGACATTTTCTCTCTAGGAGATAATGGGTATTTATAGTGTTGAGTAGCGTCCTCTAATTGGCCGATCGAGAATGACAACTGTCCTGCGTGGGTCCTACAAGTTTGTCAACCGTTGGAGAGTACAACACTGTTGTCCTGCTATTGGCTGGATGTCCTTTTCGAGTGTCCTTTTGTACCTGCCAGGAGATCATGGAGTAAGGAATTGTCTTCTTTGATTGGCTACATGTCCCTTTCCTTGTCTCTCCCTGTTTGCTGGCAAGCCTTAGGTTGCGGCAAAGCCTAGAAGGTTCCGTTTACTCATTTCATTCTGGCATGTGATATGTGCCTGCGCGCGTGAGAGTACATATTTCTTCAATACGTTAACGTTAGGTACCAACTTATATAGGAATGTTTAAAGTAACAAATGATTTTTAGTTTTTTTTTTCTAAGATATCATGTTCTTTTTTTTTTTTTGAATGGCCAACAAATCCACGCCCAAGTAAACTCGGTACTGGCAAAATTCCCGTAATCCCCAAGGGACTTACAGAGATTTGCCGGACCACACCAGATGCGCGGGAACCCCGTGGAATGGGTAAACCCTCGCCCCCCTCAGACTCGAACCCGGGTAAAATCCGGGCCCAAGCTTCACCAGGATGTCCATCACATGCATCCAGTGGGAATCGAACCCGGCTCCCCCAAGGAGGAAACCGGTCCTTTCCCCATCCGGGCTACATGATCAGGACTAAGATATCATGCTCTAATTTAAATGAACATAAACTAAATAAATAAATAATAAATAAATTATTATATAGAAAAAGAGCAAATATTCTACCAAACATATAGCGTAATAATAGGCATAGCATTCCATCCTTGCGTGTGCATGTGGCCTTCCGTGATCCGTGAATGCAGCTGGGCTCTTCTTTATTTATGTTTCAGCTAATTGACCAAGACCTTTAGTGAGCATTTTATCTCACTAAAATAATCAAACAGAAATGTATTAAAACGTTGTCTTCCAAGTTATTTATATAGAAATCTTAAATACTGTGTGATTAGTGTAATTATATAAACCTGCATTTATTTGGAATTTTGTTATTTTTATACGAAGATCATAAACAGTTTTTTTCATGATTTTTTTAGGATTTTTCTGCATTATTTTTGTGGAAAAATTATGGATTTTAAAGTATTCTTAGAATAATTTACTGTAGAATTTATTTAGCATTTGATGCAATCAAAGATATTTTTGGGCACAGGTTTTTCTGTAAAAAAAAATGACTCAAGTAGGGGTTAGTTCAATCCAAAATCTATTTTTCTTCCGGTCCCCACTAATTGTACGATGGTAACCTACTAACGTGCAATTAACATAAATATGTTTGAAGCTGCAGGAGGAAATTATGATGGGGTTGGCTAAATGCACTCCCTTTTTTTACTTTTTACACTCCCCTTTCTAAAAATTTAGTTTTAAAGTTGTCAAATCTCATCCCTATAAAATTCCTTATTTTTAGTTCTAAAAATATTACACGTTTTCCTTTGGTATATATATCCCTCATTAAAAACTTTATTAACAAATAATTTTAAATTCTTTATATTATTCAATAAAAATATAATATTTATTACATATATAGTTATATTTAATTTACTTGCCTATTTGTTTATCAATCTCATTTTCAATGATTATATCTTAAAATCAAATCAAAAGACTTTATCAGTAAATCTATTTAATATACTTTATAAATGTTACGTTGAGCAAACTTTTTTTTTGACATTACGTTGAACAAACTAATAATATGTGTAGTAACTAATTTCCCAAAACTTATTTACATTACTCTAAAAAACTGGAAACCTTATTCGCATGGAATATTCTAATAATTAATATAACTATATCTAAGGTTTGAGTTTTCAGCTATTACATAAAAATTCAAAATTTTAAAAATAGTTCTATAAATTAAAAAAGGATACAAACTCGATGTATATAAAATTTTAGATAACTTTTGGTTATATAATTTAATTATATTTTTAAAATGGTATAAAATCTTAAATTAGATTCAACTAAAGAAAAATCTAAAATAAAAGGTTTGATTGTATTAATTTAAAAACTTCAAGGGGGGAGTGTAATCAGTAAAAATTAAAAAAAGGGAGTGCATTTAGCAACACCCAATTATGATATTCCAACAACCAAAAGTTGAATAGTTAGTTTCATAATCCAAGTCTACTCTAAATTAATAACTATAATATAAAACTACCGCATTAATTAGTTGATTGATATTGCGACGAACATAGGTGATACCATCCTAACAAATTACCATTCCCACTCAAAACAGTCAAAACTAGGGGTACAAACGAGCCAAGCCGTTTGCGAGCTATTTGAGCTCGGCTCGGTAAAAAGCTCGAAACGAGCCGAGCCTTATCGAGCTCGAGCCTTGCATGTGAAGCTCGTTAGGCTCGTCGAGCCTAGTGTAATATTAGTTTTTTTTTAATATTTAATAATATTACCACTTATTTAAAGTTATTTAGTAAACGAGCCCCAAGCTCGAACTTCACTTATAGAGCTTACGGGCCTAAACGAACTATTATTTATATTATTTTTATTCAATGTATTAACTAATTGATAATGAATGAGCCGAGCTCGAGCTTGACAAGTTGTCAACGAGCTGAGATCGAGCTTTGAAAAAAAAGCTCGAGCTCGAGCTCTTATAAACCAATGCTCGACGGACTCGGCTTGACTTATTTGCACCCCTAGTCAAAACCGCGTGATGCTCTAAGGTTTCTTTCTACACTTTGTAGGTTAAGAAGCCTTTATACCCAATACTTTCTCTAAAAAAATATCTATAAACAGAAATTCTCAATTATGTTTTTGTTTCCTCACACCTTCATAGAAGTATACCATTTTCTAAGCCATGTTCGAAATAATTTAAATACTAAGTAAACATTCAAAAAGTATAACGTGTCAAAGTTCCTTTACCATTTATTTAACGAGTAAAATTAGAAGTAAACTCTATATCAAAATAAAATACCATTAATAAAAGACCTTAACGTGTAAAACAGAAAAAAATAATGACATGATGAATTAATTTCTATGACAATGACTTTGTAGTTTGTAGTTTGTACCTATTTTATATACTTTAGGCATGGATAGTAATTCGTATAACCATGAAAACTATTCAAGAGGAAGCTGCGATAGCTTACTCGTACCCATACACCGTAAATGTTGCCAACTTTGTCTCGGTCAGGCTTTCGGGCCGCGACAACTACCCGTTGTGGCGAAAACAAATGCTTTGCCTCATCGAAGGTCATGACATGCTCGGTTTCATCAAAGGCATACAACCCGTTGACACCAAAAAACACCAGTGGTGGCGAAGGTCCGACGCGCTAACCCAAGGGTGGATACTAGGCTCTCTTAGTGAAGATGTGCTCGCTACCACTATTAAACTTAAAACTGCCAAAGATATTTGGCTACATTTAGAAGCTTCTTATGGTTCTTTGCCACATCAATCTAGATCAATTCCAGAGTTGAAATTAGAAACCGAAAGGATTTTTGATGTGAGGCCGACTTTGCATTCGATTTCTTTGCCTGCGGTAGCTCCTGTTCGTGGTATGTCGCAACAAATCGATCTAAAAGGCGATTCGGTGATCCCAGCCGTAGAAAGCAGTTTCCACGGTAGAGCTTGGAAATCATCGGGGTTAGAAAGGGCTGGTTCCCCTGAGGAGAGCTTGGCAGACATTATGCTAACACTTGTTCCTTCGGATTTACCTCAGAATTCTGATTCCTTACATGGTAAACCTTTGTTCTACCTTTTCACTTATTATTGTGTCTTAGCTTTGGATTAGAGTTGTATGTTTATATATTTTAGTTGGACTTTGCATTTCTATATGTGTGTATTGTTTTATATTTGTTTATGTTCTTACTATGTTACTCCTTCGTCGCCCCTTTTGTTACCGGTAGCTTTTTATGTACTCTCATCGTCCCAATTTAGATGTCATGGGCCCACAAACACACATATTAAGAAATCTTTGTTTGTATGTTGTAATATAATAATAATAATAATATCCTCAAGTTATTATTTCAAATCTTTGATTGTGTTTTGGCTTTTATTAGCAAAAATAAAAATTGCTTAGAAATGGATATTTAATTTAGGACAACAAAAAGTGCACAAATAGGATATTTAAAATGAGACGGAGGGAGTATATATTTTATTTTGTTTGCGTGCCTCTTTATCTGGAGCCCTAGTTATCTCTAAACTTATGTTCGCTCTCTTTAGAGATGGAGGTAAGGCTTACCTACATCCCATCCTCTTAGACACTATCCCCTCCCCTATTTCCATTATTTTCTTATGCATTTATCTCACAACCTTTAAATCATGATAAATTTGGTTTAGTCAATCACCACGCGCATATGTTTATCAACGTTTTAACATGGTTTTTTTTTCCTCGAGGTTAATACTAATGTACAAATTGTCGAATCAAGCCAACAAATTTTAACCCCTCACCATAACAAGCGAGTTTGGTGCACTAATTTTGTTTAAAGTCTCTTATACGACAAACTCTGCACTTGAAACCAAACCTAGTTAGGAATCAAAACCGCTATATGAGCAAATCACAAGAGCTATTTGTGTAATGAATTATATCCTTTTCAACATGTGTTTAACAGAACCAAGGACTTCTCTTCATTTATATAAAGCTGCCCTTAGAGGTGATTGGGATGTTGCACAAGATTTAATAAATCAAGACGAAGAAGCATGCATCGCCAATGTCAACAAATATGGCTTTACAGCTCTTCATATTGCAATTGGGACAGGAAAACAAGGAATTAATTTTGTTGAGAAAATGGTAGCAATGTTACCACCAAATTCTCTTCTAAAAATGATAACTTCTAGAGAAAATTACACACCTCTTCATATCGCAGCAGTTGTTGGCAACACCGAAGCGGTCAAAATCTTGGTGAATAAAAATCAACAGTTGTTATACGTTAAAGATGTGGATGAACTACTGCCCCTTCATCGAGCTCTTATTAATTCACATAAAGATACATTTTTATATTTATTGCATGTCACAAAAGGCGATGTATATCCTTTTACATTCACTGGAAATATAGGTGTGACACTTCTATCTAATGTTATTTTCGCAGGATATTTTGGTAAGTCAAATAATTATATATACAAGTACTAGTAGGCAGTTATACGACTAAAACATTGATTTGTTGTATACTTTTGACAGATATTGCACTTGATTTAGTCACTCGATATCCTGAACTGGCTACGGCGGCACCATCTGAAAATGTTGATGCCCCTTTAATGGCTATAGCAAGAAAAGCAGATGCCTTCAAGAGTGGATGCTCCCTCAATTTATTTGATAGTTTAATCTATAAATGTAAGGTTCTATTTTGATTAGGCATTTAACTTTTATAACTTTTACTTTTATTTCATATGGTAGAAGGATATATAACAATGTGACTTTAGGTTTCTTAGGTTGTCTTATATCTTTAACTACTCAAAAGTGTTATATTATTTAGTAGAACTTCTTAAATTATTTTATTTAGAATTTCATTGATATAATTTAAAATTTACCACTATTTACCTAGTAACTATTATTTACTAGTTTTAACATGATTGCGTTTGACCTACTACCCAACCCGTCCAATGCCGCCTTTTCCAAAATGTATAGGGCCCACATATTGACAATGACAAATGATAAAACGAAAGAATCTTAATTCTTGTATTGTTGTTCCATGTTACAGATGTTCCTTTGAAGTTCGAGAGCCCTGTATCAAACAAACAAAAGGGGAAGATGGACTTATTAACTTCAGGTCTGTTGTAACTTTTCACCAATAAAATTACCGTCTTCATATTCACTAAATAAATAATCGACTAATTTCTTATGTATGTCTTAACAAAACTAAAAATAATTGTGTAGTTATTCAAGATATCAATCTTGTGGTATGGAAAGTTTTGGGAAGGTTTGGTGAGTATCTTCAATTTGTTCTTAAACATAAGTCAAATTTAAAGGTTAAATGGCGCTAATTCTTCATTTTGACTTGCATTTAGTGCCACATATTACACATATTCAGAAACTAAAAATGGACCATCATCAAGCCCTTGCACTCGTGAAACGATTATGCCAAGAAACCAGTGCATTAAATCTTCAATCAAATAGTGTCCATTATGCTAATCCAATTGTTGAGGCATCAACCAACGGTGCTTATGAGGTTGTTCAAGAAATCGCAGACACGTTTCCTCAAGCAATTTGGTACAATGATAAGAATAAGCATTACATGATCCAATTGGCGATCCTTCATCGATGTGAAAAGGTGTACAATTTGACATATCAAATGAGCGATCATAAGCATTTTCACAAAACTCTTAAGGATAATGACAATAATAATCTATTGCACTTGGCGGGAAAATTGGCACCTCAACAGAAACTCAATCTTGTTTCAGGTGCAGCGTTACAAATGCAACGTGAATTACAGTGGTTTAAGGTAACAAATATTTATTTCATTTTTTTTTTTTCACAAAAAAGCCATTTTTATGGTATGGTTTCTGATTTTTACACAAATGGTTTAAGAAAAATCATATTAGTAATTTAGTTTTACATATTGAATTTGTTATATATTAATTAATAAACAATACTTACAAATGACTAAAAGGTGTTTATAGGCCAATCAAACTTCTAATCGTTATACTAAGCATTACTTGTATCAAATTTAATTTGTTCATAGGAAGTAGAGAAGTTCGTACATCCAAAGTACAAAACTGAAAAGAACAAAGACAATCAGACACCCGATATGTTATTCCGCAAAGAACACAAAAAACTAGTGAGAGACGGTGAAGAATGGATGAAAAAGACAGCGGATTCATACACAATAACAGCAGGCCTCATAACCACAATAGTTTTTGCAGCAGCTATCACAGTGCCAGGTGGTAACAATGGCAATACGGGACACCCTATTTATTCTAAAGAACGATCTTTCCTGATATTTGCTATTGCAGATGCAATCTCCTTATTCACATCCACCACCTCATTATTATTATTTTTATCAATCCTTACAGCTCGTTATGCAGAAGAAGATTTTCTCTACACGTTACCTTCAAGATTGATAATGGGCCTCGCTACGCTATTCGTATCTACAACCTCAATGATGATTGCTTTTGGTGCCTCTTTGTATCTTTTATTTGGTCAAGGGAAAGATTGGATTTTGATGCCGATAGCTGCATTATCTTGTTTACCAATTACTTGTTTTGTGACATTACAATTTCCACTTCTTGTTGAGTTAATATCGTGTACGTATGGTCGAGGACTTTTTGGTAAGCAAAGTGATAGACCGTTCTATTGAGTTTATCATTAAATATTATATGAACTAGGATAACAAGAAGTTGGATTTTAATGTGCAAACATTTTACATATAAGTTGATATTTTGTTGTTTTAGTTGCTATTTTGATCCATACCAAGTCTTGTAATAATCGAGAAGTTGTCGAAATGGGATGAAAACCGGTAACATCATTATTACACAAGCCTGAATTGTGAATTTGTTAAAAAAAAACATCAATACTTGGTGTATATCTTGATTTATATTGATCTATCAAGTTTTGATGTTGGTTTATAGCTAGAATCAGGCTAACTTTGCAAGTGTTTAGGGAGTTTTGGGCTGAAAAGAGTCATTTTGTGTACGAGTAGTTGTACTATCGAAGGAGAACTTATGAGTCCAATATATATAAGATCGCTCTACTTTCGGTTAATCTACTTAATAACCCTTAAAGAAACCACTTGTTTCTTTAAATATAATAGTTACAACGGTACTAGGTAACGAGTAGCATGAAACCTAATTAGAACTGGTTAGAGGGGAGTCCGGGGAGGCTCGGTGAGAGTGGGAACACCACCCTGTTTTTAGGGATTTTTTTTTTACCAAAATTTAGTGATCTCATACATATTATCGGGTTAAATTGGGAAACCCTCAGCAGTCATATAACCATTAACTTAGAAAAATAAATATTATGTAAATCTGATTTACATAACCCAATATGCTGAAAAATTAAGCATGTCGTTTTTGGGAAAAGAATATATTGCATTATTTTAAGATAATAAAAAATAAAATAAATACTCCGTAATATTTTTGAAAAGGAGAATAGGTTGTAAATTAAAGAGATGGGAGTATGTGTTCTCCAGGTGCATGGTAGTGGTAATACGGGACAAAACTCAAAAGCAGCCATCCCAATGAATATGTGAACATGTGCTTCCTTGCTGACTTCCGTATCCTAGTAAATGTGAACATGTTCTTATCCCCTTCACATTTAATAATTTATTACTCTTTACTTATTACGTTTTATTAACATATTCAATACGTTTTAAAACGATTTGTTTGAATTATAAATTTTATATAAGCTATAGATATTATAGTGAGACGTTTTCAATAAACTTTTAATATTAAGTTAATCTTGTGTCACATAGAGTTGCATAACTTGGAAAAGTAAACCACGGGCCAACATAGGATACAAAATTTTCTAGATAAGTCAAGTTTTGCTATGAATTATAACTTTTTGATCAAATTTCTGCATTTGATGATTGCAAACGGAATCAAGCCTTTTTACTACGCAGTTAACTAGTTATTTCGACATTAAAAACGTGTTGTAAAACTAAAGGTCCCAGTGAGACCAAACTAGATAATCTCATAAGATAGAGGTAAAAATTGCCTTATCCCATCTTTACCAAATCCTACCATTGGGTACAGCTATTAAATAAAACTTTTTTTTATATTTTTTTCATTTTCATTTCTTAAGCTTGTCAAATTAAATCAAAATATAAATTATTTGAGTACGTTTTTAAAGTGAATAATTAGATTGTTAACTTGTCCTTTTATGGTTGGTTAGAACATGCCAGTCCTTTTGATTTATGTCTTAGGAATGTATGTACATAAACAATATGAGCGTTTGTATTGTTTCGATGTGTTTACAGCCACAATTTTTTATAATTCTTAGGATAAAAATGATTTCAGATTTAAGCGCGTTATTTAAAAACTGAGACATATCATTGAGATAAAATCTAATTTTATCTTACTTTTTAAAAAAGACATCAAGTACACCGTTCATGCCAATTAATGTATCCTTCTTGCTTTCCTTATATAAGGTGAAGAGTTTAAGTCCTACTGTCACCAAAATGCTGATTGGGTCGGGTTTTACCACAATGGATCTTAGGGCGGAGGGTTTTCCCTGGGAACTGGTGTGAAATTACTAATGGACCCGGGTTACCCTTGAAGTAATCCTTTGTCCAGTAGGTACTTCAAGAGTGCTCAGGATTTATTTGTTAGCCGTTCAAGAAAAAAGTAGCACTGTTAGTAAGATCAATTAACATTTACTGGAGATGATATACCCATCGGATTGTTATAGCTAACTTTATTATACCTTAAAATAATATTTATTTACCACCCGTCATAGCGCGTTTTTCTTGTTTGCTTAACAAAGAAAAAGAAAAAACAAAGAGAAAATTGCGATAATAGCCCTTGACCGGGTTGATTTGCGAAAATAGCCCCCTCAGCCGTCTTGGGAAGACGGGTCCCAGTCCCCGAGGCGTCTCAGACGTCTCCCAAGACGTCTCCCACTACAACCAATAATTTACCGCCACATCATCACCCACCCACTCTCTCTCCTCTCTCCTCTCTCCTCTCTCTCTCTCTTCACTTTCCAAAGACGTCTCGGAACCGTCTTCACTCTCCAAAGACGTCTCGGAACCGTCTTCACTTTCCAAAGACGTCTCGGAACCGTCTTCACTCTCCAAAGACGTCTCGGGAACTGGGAACCGTCTTTCCAAAGACGTCTCGGAACCGTCTCCAACAAATCCGGAGCCCTCTTCGGAGTCGGTTCAGAGGTTGTCGGACACGTGTCAAAAGGTAATTGGTCCGTGGGAGATTTCGTATTAAAGATGGTTGGGAAGCCTCGGGAGGTGCGAGCCGTCTCTCCGAGACGCCTGAGGGGGCTATTTTCGCAAAACACTCGGGTCAAAGGCCAAAATGGCAATTTTCTCAAAAACAAATTTATTATGGTCAAATGCAGTGCATACAACTTAATAACTTACATAAAAAAACAAAAAACAATATCCTAGAACACACTTTTTTATTTAATCTGTTTTCCTTTGTTGGAAAAAGACTTCACCTCCTCATAAAAGTGCACCATTTTCAAAGTTGTGTTCAGAGTAATTCAAATCAAATACTTTATAAATAATCAATACAGTAATATAACAAGTATAATTTCCTTGCATTAGGTGATTCAATTTATTTAAAGAGTAAAATATTAAAAGCAAATAATACAACTAAAACAAAACACTATAATAACACCATCGGTTATGTCTTCACACCCCGGTAAGGTGTCAAATGTTCCAGCATTAGGAGCAATGTTTTAAAAACCGGTTTTTTAATTATACCGGATTTAGCTAAAAAATGGTTCAACCGGTTGAACCGCTTTGTACCGGGCGGTTTAACCGGGTTGATTGGTTAGCTATATAATTTCATAAATTACAACATTAACACAAAAAATAATCTAAAAGTACATAATTACATACTAAATACTATCAAAAAGTTAATCAATAATTAAAAAATAATCCAAAAGATAATCTAAAATTTTTAATTTTTTAAAAGTTATTCCTTAATGAAATAATAATCTAAAAATAACCCGAAAACTAACCTATGCTGGTACCGGTATAGAGGTTCAAACCGGTATACCGGATTTTACCGGCGGTATAAAATCGATACCGTTTCCCATATTTACCGGAGTGTTTCGTACCGGATTTTCATCCAAAAACGGTAATACCGGTATAACCGGCCGGTATATACCGGTTTTTAAAACATTGATTAGGAGCATTGTACATCAACCCAATTGCTCGGCCCAAAAGTATTCAACCAATAAAATTCACGCTTATAAAAAAGACGATTATGCGTAGCAGTTTTTCGACTTTGTTAAACTTCAGCTAAGTTTTGTTTTTGGTAGAATCAAATTTACTATTCAAAACAGAGTTGTGATACAACTTATTATTCGTTATACTATAAAGTTCCTTTAATTTGATTATTTGAATATCCAAAATATTAAATAATATTATTTTAATAAGGGAAGTAAAACTTGTAAAGGCTCCTCTTATTTGCATCTAGAAAAAACTTATTTGCACAACTGTATATGGCCCGTATAGATTATAGACCTCTATATGCCGTAGAGGGGTCTTTATGGGCCATATATGATTTTTCAGAGAGCATTTATTGTCCAATTATTAGGAAGCATATACGAGCCATAGAGCCTTTTACAGCCCATAAAGACCCCTCTACAGCATATAGAGACCTACACGGACCATATAGATTTGCTTTTTAGAGAACATTTATTGCACTGACATCATATACAACCCATATAGGTCTTTAAGAGCTCTAGAGAAGTGTGACACCGTAAAAGTATGTAAATTGTAAATAAAATGACCCATTTAAAACCATAGATGAAAAATAAAAAATAAAAAGCAGGAGAAATAAATGACTTTTAACGTCACTTACATATTTTACTTGAACTTAAATTATTAATACAACTTGCCAGTGTGGTAAAGAAACGTTTAACATGAGATACATTTCACTTTTCATCAGTATGCCATGAATGATTAAACCTTTCCACCACCCATCACTGTAAAAAAAAACAAAACCATCAATGGCATCAACCAACGAAGCTACAGAAGAAGCATACTCATACTCATACCCATACACCGTCAACGTCTCCAACTTCATCTCCATCAAGCTCTCCGGTCACACCAACTACCCATTATGGCGAACCCAGATGCTCTGCCTCATCCAAGCCCACGACCTGCTCCCTTTCATCAACAACAACGACCCACCTCCACAAACCTCTCACTTATGGCACAAATCCGACGCTTTACTCCGTGGCTGGATATTAGGCTCTTTAACTGAAGATATCCTCACTGGAACAATAAGTTTCAACACTGCTACAGATGTTTGGAACCATTTAGAATCTTCTTACGGTTCGTTGACTAGTCAACCCGTTGTTAAGGAAGAAGTTAATAATAATAATAGTATTGGGTTGGTGAGGACGACGCCGCATTCGAGGTCGTTGCCGGTGCCGTTACGTCATGTGTCGCAACAGATAGATTTGAAAGGTGACTCGGTGACGTCAGGTGGTGGTGGTGATAACCGGTTTAGCGGTCGGACCGGGAGATCAAGGGGGTTGGAAGGGATGGTGTTTCATGAGGAGAGTTATAATGAGATTTCGTCAACGCTTGGTCCGTTGGATCTGGCTGATGAGATCAATGATTTTTTACACGGTAAATGTTTCTTTTTTCTTTTTTCTTTTTTCTTTTTTTTTTAACGGACAGTAGCGGCGGATCTTTTAAACGGTGGGCCGAATGTTTTAAAGAAAAAATAGAGGGGTCGGACTCAATACATATAAAATTTTCGGTAAAATTTGCGCTATGAAGCAGTAAAACTGAAAGATCCGCCCTTGTTCAGGAATGTACCTAATAGACTGATACATTTATTTATTTATTTATTTATTTATTTATATTGAGTTATTTTGTTTGGGTTGAATCTGAGATGTATCTGATAACACATTATGCACTTGAAATCTGCAACTTGTTTATCTATTTTGACTTATTTTGTTTGAATTGTATCTAAAATGTATCTGATAGACTGATACTACAAATTATGCAGTTGAAACCGGCAACTAATTTATCCGTTTTGACTTATTTTGTTTGAATTGAATGTAAATTGTACAACTGATGCTACAAACTACGCAGTTGAAATCTGCAACTGGTTTATCTGTTTTGACGTATCCAGTGGCGAAGCTTGGTTTCGGAATCGGCGGGGGCCGGACTCAACCCGGACACAATTTACCTACGAAAATCACAAATTTCCACTACTGCGCCAAAAAACAGGGGGGCCCACCCCTGGCCCCAAATAACCTTCGCCTTTGGACGTATCTTGTTTTGGACCGAATCAGTTGAAACTTGAAACTTGTTTTCAGAGGCGAAGGTTATTTGGGGCCAGGGGTGGCCCTGGCCCCCTGTTTTTTGACGCAGTAGTGGAAATTTGCGATTTTCGTAAGTAAATTATGTCCGGGTTGAGTCCGGCCCCCGCCGATTTTCCACTACCGATCGAAAAAATTTGAGTCCGGCCCCCGCCGATTCCAAAACCAAGCTTCGCCACTGCTTGTTTTGATATTTGAATGTATATGTTTGTACTGAGTATATATCATTCTTGGTGATACCATTTTCAACATGTGTTTAACAGAACCAACTATGAACGCAAGTGCTTATCTCCCGTTATATAAAGCCGCTCTTAGAGGAGACTGGGATGACGCACAGGATTTTATAAATAAAGACGAAGAAGCAGTCACAGCCAATATCAACAAATACGGTTTTACAGCTCTTCATATTGCAGTCGGGACGGGAAAACAAGGAATTAATTTTGTTGAGAAATTGGTGGCAAAGTTAACACCTAAATCTCTCTTAAAAATGTTAACTTCTTCGGAAAAATACACACCACTTCATATTGCAGCGGTTGTTGGCAACACCGAAGCGGTTAAAATCTTGGTGAATAAATGTCAGAAGTTGTTATATATTGAAGATGTCGACGGATTACTGCCCATTCATCGAGCTCTTATTAATTCTCATAAAGATACATTTTTATATTTGTTGAGTGTCACGAAAGGCAATCAGTATCCTTGTACGTTCACCGGAAACATGGGTGTGACACTTTTGTCTAATGTTATTTTTGCAGGATATTTTGGTGAGTCAATGTTCCTTTAACTGTTACAAGTATCAGTGTGCAACTATGACTAAAGTGTTGACTTTTTTTTTTTGACAGATATTGCACTCGATTTAGTTGCAAAATATCCTGAACTGGCTACAACTATACCGTCTGATAACGTTGATGCTCCTTTAATGGCTATAGCAAGAAAAGCCGATGCCTTTGAGAGTGGATGTCGCCTCAATTTCTTTGATAGTTTAATCTATAAATGTAAGTTTCTATTCTGATTACGCATTTAGCATTCATAAGATTTAGTTTTGTTTTATTTAATATATGGATAAAACTCATAAAAGTGATGTGATTAGAGGTGGCAATTTCCATTCGTTTATTTATGAATGGTTGTTCGGGTAATGTTTTGTCTTTTTTTTTAAAAGAGATGATATAAACGGTAAAACGAGTAGTCTTGTGTTTATTGTTCCATGTTACAGATGTTCCTTTGAAGTCGGAGAACCCTGTCTCAAACAAAAAGCAGGGGAAGATGAACCTTTTCTCTTCAGGTTCGATACAACTTTTCACCAAAAAATAATTTTCGTTTTCATATTCACAAAATACCGATTCCGTACGTTTTTTTAACAAAACAAAAATCATTATGATGCAGTTCTTCAAGATATCAATCTTCTGCTCTGGAAAGTTATAGGTAGAATTGGTGAGCATCTTCAATATCTTCTTGTACAAAAGTCAACTTAAAAAAGTCAACTTTAAGAAGTCAAAGAAGCTAATTTGTGTATCTTTATTGGAATTTAGTGCCACATGTTACACACATTCAGAAGCTAAAGCTGGACCATCATCAAGCTCTTGCACTTGTGAAATGTTTATGCCAAGAGATCAGTGCGTTAAATCTTCAATCAAATAGCATCCATTACTCCGGTCCAATTATTGAGGCAGCAAGCAATGGAGCTTATGAGGTTGTTCAAGAAATTGCCGACACGTTTCCTCAAGCAATTTGGTACAGTGATAAAAGTGGCTATTTCATGATCCAGTTGGCAATTCTTCATCGATGTGAAAAGGTTTATAATTTGACGTATCAAATGAGCGATCATAAGCATTTTCACAAGACTCTTAAGGACAGTTACAATAATAATCTCTTGCATTTGGCGGGAAAACTGGCACCTCCACAGAAACTCAATCTTGTGTCTGGTGCAGCGTTACAGATGCAACGTGAATTGCAGTGGTTTAAGGTAAATAAATATGTTGTTTTTCTACTTTTCCATCATAAATAACCCGGCTTGATCTTGGCCAACTCAACCTTTATGATTTTACTTAACGTAACTATATGTGATTTATTCAGGAAGTAGAGACGTTCGTGCATCCAAAGTACAAAACTGAGAAGAACTCATTCGATCAAACACCCGAGATGTTATTCAGCAAAGAACACAAGAAACTAGTAAGAGATGGAGAAGAATGGATGAAGAAAACAGCCGATTCGTACACAGTAACAGCAGGACTCATAACCACAATAGTTTTTGCAGCAGCCATTACAGTGCCTGGAGGCAATAGTGGCGATACAGGCAACCCACTCTACGCAAAAGAATTATCTTTCCTAATATTTGCTGTTGCGGACGCAATCTCCTTATTCACATCCACAACATCATTGTTACTATTTTTATCAATCCTAACGGCTCGTTATGCAGAACAAGATTTTCTCTTCACATTACCTTCCAGGTTGATAATGGGTCTCGCAACATTGTTCCTGTCTACAACCTCAATGATGATTGCTTTTGGTGCATCATTGTACCTTCTATTTGGGCAAGGGAAAGATTGGATTTTGATTCCGATAGCTGCATTATCATGTTTACCGATTACTTGTTTTGTGACGTTACAGTTTCCGCTTCTTGCAGAGCTAATATCGTGTACTTATGGTCGAGGACTTTTTGGTAAGCAAAGTGATCGGCCGTTTTATTAACTTCATCCTTTAAGATTAGACAAACCTTAGAGAACAAGAAGTTAGGATTTTTGTTGTGAAAATATTTACATACATTAATGTTTTATTGTTTTTAGTTGCTATATTTATGCATATCTAGCCTTGAGATAACTGTCATGAAAACCATCAACTGTCATCATTAGGACATGGGTCTGAATCGTGAATTTGTAAAGGCCCATTAATATATGATATTGTTAGTGTTTATAAACTATTGACTTGGTTTCACTGTTTGTCAAAGTATAGCGTTTGGTCTCTTATGTTGAAAAGCCTATGAAATTACCAAACATGTTTGGTTGCACAGTTAAAATAAAATCTATAAAACTGGTTAGTTCCCCGCCCTAACACGCGGGTGGGAACAACATAGTATGATGACCTTGGATACATTGATGTATTCAACGAGTATATAGCCTTGGTCGATAAGCCCTAGAAATCTTTGAAATTTCATCATGTTTTTAAACGGAAATTGCTAAGGGGGTGTTAAACGACTACATTAATGTTAAAGGGGACTCCGCTGTTGCCCCCAAAACCTACGTGGCGCAATAAAGCTCCTAGGGAATTTATCCTGCACCTGGGCCTTACAGAAATATAAATTACAAAAGTTGCTAAACCAAATTGGTCGTTTTTGATGGCCGGCTTGTAACAACGTTTCTAAAAAATCTGAACTGCAAAACATAATGACATAGGTACAAAAAAAGATGTGATACGACACTTTCAATATTTTATTGGGCCAGTATTGCAGAAAACATGGATGGGCCAATTTTGATGGAAAGAACTTGGAAGTAATTGTGGCTTGTGCCCCATTCTTCTTGTGATAGAGTGACATGGGAAGTGAATAATAGGACTTGGGACTGAAATGTCTCAGGTTTGATTCCAGATGCCATACGGGTTTTACTGATTCTTCACTGTCGTGCCTTCAAGCGGGTGATGGTCGGGGTTTTCTTCGGATCAGGTGACTAGATGGGTTCTAGCTACCCAGAGCTACTTGCGGACGGGCACATAAGACGTGTCTTCACCCTGAGACGTATGGTGCTTTCACAATGTTGGGTGCCCTGAATAGCCGGGACATCAATTTATTTGCCGTTAAATGCCGTTAAAAATTGGAGCTTGTGCAGAACCCAATTTTTCATGAACGAAACCAAAAGGTTTTGGGTTAGGTTAACTATGTGGCCAATAAGATTATATATTGTCGTTCTATTCTTTTCGTTGAATTTTATTTTTAGAGTAAAGATCAAATACAAAGTGTTTTTTTGGTAAGAATTGTGAGAATCAAAGGGGGTTAAAAAAATTTATTTTTTTTTAGAATTTTATTTTTCCTATGTGTTTAAACATACTTTCTAGATGAATAATACAAAAAAAAATTTAAAAAATTTTTTTTTTAGTGTAATTACGTCATTAAAGTAAATACATTAGTTTACACTAGAGTAATTATGTAATTACTCTACACCAAAAAAAAATTAATTTTAAATTTTTTTTTTAGTTTTCAATACTATAATACATGTTTTACAATATGGGAAAAAAAAATTTGAAAAAAAAAATAAAAAAAAATATCTCCTTTGATTCTCACACTTCTTACCAAAAAAAAAATTTGTACAAGATCTTTACTTTTATTTTTATATATATCATTTTCAAACATTGGTTTGCGCCAGTCTACTCTTGGGTTTTTAGCTTTGACCACAAAAGTTTATTCCTTTGTAAACATACGTCGTTTGGAAGCTTCATATCCATGGTTTTGAAAACCGGACCGGACCGGCCGGTCGGACCGGTCTCCGGGGCCTGGACCGGTCCGGTTCGGGTGTTCGGACCGCTGGTGCAGTGAACCGGCTTCGGACCGGTGAACCGGCCGGTCGAACCGGAAAACCGGGAGGTTGGACCGGTTTTTTGTAATTTTTTTTATTTTTTTTTTGTTTTTTGGGCCGGTTCGTTGGACCGGTTGAACCGGTCGGACCGGTCGAACCGGTGAACCGGCCGGTGGTCCGGTTCGACGTCCGGTCCGGTTCTGAAAACCTTGTTCATATCACTCTCTCCCTCTGCGCTACTTCATTTCATTCCCTGTTGGTCCTCCTCCACCAAACCTAACATCTATCCAACACCACCACCTCCTCCTTATTACTCAACCGCCGCCTGTTCTGAACCGACGACACCACCACCGTCACCGTATTCAGCTTCTCACGTACAGTTTATCCTCACCATAACTTTCCCAAAACTTCTTCAATCCATCTGCAATTTCCTTCAATTCATCAGCTTCTTCATTCTTCTGTAAGTAATTATTCAGTTCTCATCTTACCTATCATCTTTAATCTTCGATTTGCTGCAGCCGATTGATTTGCACCTTCCATGGCTTGTAGGTTTTAAACTCTATGCTCAATTCTGTCTCATGCTCTCTTCCTTCTAATTTCTCTCAACGTATACACTTCTCTCTCTGTAAGTCTATTTTCCGATCGTTCCATGTTTTCCTTTCCATCTACGGTTAATATTATCATATAAACTGTATTATCTTACTTCAATCTATGTTTTTTAACTTACAATTACACTCTTACATTAATCAACTATGTTTTCATCGTTCTGTATGTTCTCACCTTTAGGTTAAACTTATTTGAGACTCGATTGTTTGTTTACTTACACTCTCCTTTTGTGTTGATGATAAATTGGTAGTTTAATATGACTGTTTGGCCCTTGATGTTCACAAATAGGATTTAATTGATTGTAGGTAGCACTAGCACGTCTATACATCTGTTTATGAAGGTTAGGGTTTACTGAATATATCAGGTTAGGGGATCATAGATTTTTTTGTATCATATGGCTTTGGTTTGTTTAACTTTCTGAGGTTACTATGTCACTTCAATTTTTTTTATAGTTCCTGTTAATTGCCATGCTAATTAATGAGTTGAATTTGTGACGAACCAGTCACAAAAGATTTACAGAAGGTGAATGCGTGTCTCATGTAATCGACTCACCGGCATCGAGAGATAAAACAATCAACCTGTATTTATGTATAGCTTGGTTGTTCACTGAATAGTGACATGTATAGTCCTAATTGGTCGGTGTCTGAACTTGCCGGAACCCTAAGGCTGCCGGAAAATGATTTCGCTGGTATATATCTACCCCTAACCTGCGTTTCATCTGGTGAATTAGGATTTTAGGTCTGAAGTTATGTACTTGCTTTTATTTTGGTTATAATTTCTTGAATTCTTTGTTTTCCCAGTTAATATTTTGGTATGTGGTGTTGGAGTACATTTTGTGTATGCGGTCTGTTTAATCGAGTCTTAGTTTCTTTTAGCCTATTATTTTAGGCCAATGAGTCGTTCAATTTCTTTTTGTTATATACGTATTGGGAATCTTGAGGAAAAAATATTTGACATTTTGTTTTGCTTTATACATATTGTAGTTTCAAAGGTGTTTGTAATGTATTTAATTGCATCACCGCTTGGTTAATTTGGATGCTCGCTTATTTTATACTAATTACTTGTCTAGGTATCTTGTATATAAATTAACTATCTTACTTGTACTTACTCACTTGAAACATAAACACCCTAGCTTTACTGTATGCAAATGCTGTTTTTGGCTTACTTCCTCTATTTGTGTGGGAAACAGAGTTTATCTGGAATTGACCTAATTCCGAGATGAAAGCTAAACGCCTGTCTTTGGATATAATCACCACACTTCCTCAAACCATAATAGAAACCATACTATGTCTTTTACCAATTCAAGAGGCGGCAAGGACAAGTATCCTTTCGAGGGAATGGAGGTACAAATGGACCAAAATTCCTAAACTTATGTTTTCTGACCCAGATGGAGGAGGGCAAATAATGGAGACAAGTGAACTTTTATGTGCTATAAACCAAGTTATGTTACTTCGCCAGGATCCAATACACGAGTTCACCCTTTACATACAAGAGATTGACGACTCATCAAAAGTTGGACTTGATAAAACAATACTTCATTTGTCAAGGAACCATACTGTCAAGAAATTTAAACTTGAGTTTGAAGCTGATAGTAGTCCGTATGATTTACCCTCATCCATCTTCTCCTTGCATCACTTAACGGAACTATATCTCGGTTGGTGTCGTCTTGACCATCAACCGACATTTGATGGATTTGGTAGCCTTACAGTCTTAACCTTGGATTTTGTAATGATCTCTAGAAACACACTTCTACATCTTTTATATAATTGTCCATCACTTAAGAGCTTCACTCTGGTAAGTAAGTTCTTACTCATTCTCTTGGGCTTTCGAAACCTATCTGAATATAGTAAGTTGCTGCAGCTTATGCTCGAAGAACAGATTCTAGGGGATGAACAATCCGACATGATTGAGCTATTCGAGTGTTTACCTTTGATTGAACGTCTGACTGTTTGGAGTGAGATCAGTTCGGTAATATATTTCTCTACCTTTATATAATATAACTGAGCTTTTTATTTATTTATTTCTCTTTGAACTTTGGCTGATGGTAATTATTTTGGCTTGTATATGGTTCAAGTGGTTTGTTCCAGATTTGGTTCCACAAGAGCTTCCAACCTCACTAATCCACCTTAAATACTTTCGTTTCACACAAATGTCTTTTCATGACGGCTATAGATTGACTTTTCTTGCTGTTTTGATCAAAAGCTCCCCAAAGTTGGAGAAAATTGAGCTAGAGGTAAATCTGATTTTGTCCCGTATGTTTTTATTTTTATGCCAAATACATTGACAAAAAAACGACTCTTTCTGCAGATTGATACAAACTGTATATGTGATCCCGAGGAATATGATGAATATCATTCAGATGTTTGGTTGGCGCATCTATCAGATGTTTGGTTGGAGCATTTAAGTGAATTGAAGCTTGAATATTTTAGCAACTTGGAGCCTGAGTTGGAGTTTGTGAAGTTTATCTTGGCCAGGTCACCCAAGCTGAAGAAGGTGAGAATAAAAAGTGCTTTAAGATGGATGAAGGATCAAGAGATAGAGATGTTAAAAAGTCTCTTGCGCGCCCCACGCGCGTCCGGGGCAGAAATCGATGTTGTTTAGATCACTCAAGTTTCTCTAGAATTAAGGTTAAGATTTAGGATAGTAATATTGGGTTTTGTATTGCACTATTGCTACTTGTTTTTGTGGAATTCTTTTTGATGGTTGACTTGCACACAATTGGTATACTCGAAACTAGTCTTGGTAATGTTGACCCAACTAGTTAGCTTTGGGTTGTTTCGGTTTAGCAGGTCAGGCGACTCAGGAGGCGACTGAACAAAGAATGGGTTCTCTTTTGGTTGCAACTTATAAAGCATCTGAAACTGCCAACCTTTTTGGTAGCCACTTATTAAGCATCTGCATTGGCTACTTACTAAAGCGAACATATCTCTTGCGCTCTTCTTTATTGGTTTGATGAGCAACATTACAGCTGCTGTTAAGGATTTGAGGTTCTTCAGTCACTAGCTGTTTATGCTCGGAGTGGGATCTTTTTGGAAAGTTTAAATGGTTTAGGATGTATGCAGATATGGTTCAGGAGTAAACATATCAGCAGAATCTCACAAATTCAGGAGTGTGAATTGTAAATGTATGTATATAGCGGTTCAGTTCACTATTAGCTAGTTCGGTTAACTAATTGATTCAGTTCGGTTAATTCGGTTTTCTAGATGTATGTAACCATAACTGAACTGAATTTTAGGTTATCAAAAAAAAAAAAAAAAACGAGAACCATTGTTTAAACTATTTTTGCCAACCTTTCGTGCAGGTCATAATTATATTTAGCAGAGAAATGGTTGATCTTCACTAGTGGTGTAAACAAGTCGAGCTGAGTTCAAACTAGCCCAAAAGATGGTTTAATTTGTTTTAAAGGTCGGGCTCTATTTAAGCCCTTCTAGACTTGCACTCGTTAAAATAATTTATGTTATTAATTTAAAACCACATTGTTAGAAAATCTGGTTTAATTAGTATAGAGTTAAGTTCTTGTTTGGGCCATGAAGTACCTTGAATGTGGTTTGCAAGTTTTGCATAGTTGATCCTCAATAGGTATGCACTCATGTAATCCAGTTGCTACTCCAGTTAGATAAATCCAGCAAGCTTAGAGCCGAGGCGAGTGACGTTTTTCATGACCCTACCCTTTTTCGAAGCCTGGCCGGTGCAGTACAGTATCTCACCTTTACGCGGCTAGACATATCCTATGCGGTGCAACAGGTGTGCATGCATATGCACGCACCACAGGTCGACCATTGGAATGCTCTAAAAAGGATCATTCGCTACATTCAAGGTACTTCATCATTTGGGTTGACACTTCATGTGTCTAAATCACAAGCTCTAATCTCCTATACGGATGCCGACTGGGCCGGTTGCCCTGACACGAGGAGGCCTACTAGCGGATAGTGTGTTTACTTTGGTGATAACTTGATTTCTTGGTTGTCTAAACGGCAGAGCACCGTCTCACGTTCCAGTGCTGAAGCAGAATACCGGGGAGTCGCTAACATTGTCGCAGAAATCTGCTGGTTGCGTAATCTACTTCTTGAGCTACACCATCCATTATCTCGTGCCACATTAGTGTATTGCGATAACGTCGTGCATCCAATTGTAATTATAAATATTATTGTACATCAATAAAAAGGATCAAGGTTGTATCCTCTTTCACAGAGTATATAAAGATGGTTTTCACTAAATAAACCCATATATAGGCTGGCAAAATTGGTCTAACCGTCCCGAAACATCGCAATAAACATATAGGTTAGAAATTAATATATGTTGTTAGTTGTCAATAATTGCAAATTACAAATAATCTAGGTACTATTCCTGTAATTAGATGACAAAAGTCACAAAACTAGAAGAGCGCTTCCAGAGTTCCAGAAGAACTTCATTCATTCTTTCTCACGCAATTCCATTGCTCCCCAACCAGGACTTCTCGTGATTAAAGTTCCTAATAAGCCCTTGAGTTTTTAAATGAATTGCAACAAGGGACTTGAACTTTGTAACTTTATCCAAAATCAAGCTTAAAATGTAATTCGTTAAACAAAAAAAGTACATGTCACTACCTTATTCCAATATTTTAAAAGACAACATTTTGGATATTCCAAGACCAACATTGTAACCTATAAATCTTTAATTGTTTTTTCTAACGGCATTTTTTTAAGAACCACCTTCTTCAGCAACGGGAACTTGAAAAAATTTTTATGGGAGCGAAAGTCATGAGACCTTTAAAACAATATAGGACGAACTCAATACGTATAAATTTTTCAGATGAAAACACGTAAAATTTTCCATCACACACGTCAATACATCACTAACAAATGATCTACGACATACCACAGTTTACACAGATAATATCAATAATACAAATTACACCGCATTTAGCCAAATCCCATTTTGTTGAGACCAAATAGCATGGTCGTTTTTGAAAATTCAGGTGCTCGGGGTGAGTCGTGAAAAAATGTGCCCCTTGACTTAGGTTAGGCTTTAATGAAATAAATAAAGTAAACTATTTTTTTAAACAGTAATTAAAGTAAATATCAAATTGATGGATAAACTCTTCACAGTTTATAGCATCCCATATTTCGTTCTCGATACATATCATCGTCAATCCGCAAAGTTTTTTTTTTATAACTTAAGTGGGCTAAAGTTGCATCGGTATTAGCTAGTGGATTAATGATTAAGTTACTTAAGTGAGTTAATAGCCTAATATGTTCGAGTTTTGAAATTTTATGTTATAATAGGTATATTACAAACTAACAAAATTCTCAGATCATTTATGTAAAACTTACAAATTTTAAATGAATTATAAATTGATATTAGGGATGGTAATGGGTCGAGTTCGGGTAGGGTATTGGTAATACCAAACCTGTACCCGTTTATAAAACCGTATACCAAACCCGACCCGATACCTGTCGGGTATTAGGTATATCCATGGGTAACGGGTATACCCGTTATTTTGTTAAAAGAAATACCCGTTGGGATTTGTAGTAGAAAATACCCATAAAGTTTTGACGTTTCATTCTTCTATAATTAATGGGATCGGGGGAACTTTGGAAAAATTAAATATATAAGGAAATGATATTTTAGAAATACAAAGAGACAGACATATACTAAATATAATATATATATATATATATATTATTAATAAATTATATCGGGTACTTTTGCGGGTAGTTGGATATCCGTATATCGGGTAATCGGGTCGGGTATCGCAATATACCGTACCCGAACCCGAAAAAATAAAATTTTAAACCCAAACCCGGATCCATACCCATCGGGTTTCGAATATACCCGTCCCAAATATTTCGGGTTTCGGGTATACCCATGAGGTTCGGGTTTTTCTTGCCATCCCTAATTGATATACATACTTAAAATG
>CM063527.1:47544704-47549704 GCA_032199755.1 Ambrosia artemisiifolia | reverse complement strand
AAACCCTAAACCCTAAACCCTAAACCCTAAACCCTAAACCCTAAACCCTAAACCCTAAACCCTAAACCCTAAACCCTAAACCCTAAACCCTAAACCCTAAACCCTAAACCCTAAACCCTAAACCCTAAACCCTAAACCCTAAACCCTAAACCCTAAACCCTAAACCCTAAACCCTAAACCCTAAACCCTAAACCCTAAACCCTAAACCCTAAACCCTAAACCCTAAACCCTAAACCCTAAACCCTAAACCCTAAACCCTAAACCCTAAACCCTAAACCCTAAACCCTAAACCCTAAACCCTAAACCCTAAACCCTAAACCCTAAACCCTAAACCCTAAACCCTAAACCCTAAACCCTAAACCCTAAACCCTAAACCCTAAACCCTAAACCCTAAACCCTAAACCCTAAACCCTAAACCCTAAACCCTAAACCCTAAACCCTAAACCCTAAACCCTAAACCCTAAACCCTAAACCCTAAACCCTAAACCCTAAACCCTAAACCCTAAACCCTAAACCCTAAACCCTAAACCCTAAACCCTAAACCCTAAACCCTAAACCCTAAACCCTAAACCCTAAACCCTAAACCCTAAACCCTAAACCCTAAACCCTAAACCCTAAACCCTAAACCCTAAACCCTAAACCCTAAACCCTAAACCCTAAACCCTAAACCCTAAACCCTAAACCCTAAACCCTAAACCCTAAACCCTAAACCCTAAACCCTAAACCCTAAACCCTAAACCCTAAACCCTAAACCCTAAACCCTAAACCCTAAACCCTAAACCCTAAACCCTAAACCCTAAACCCTAAACCCTAAACCCTAAACCCTAAACCCTAAACCCTAAACCCTAAACCCTAAACCCTAAACCCTAAACCCTAAACCCTAAACCCTAAACCCTAAACCCTAAACCCTAAACCCTAAACCCTAAACCCTAAACCCTAAACCCTAAACCCTAAACCCTAAACCCTAAACCCTAAACCCTAAACCCTAAACCCTAAACCCTAAACCCTAAACCCTAAACCCTAAACCCTAAACCCTAAACCCTAAACCCTAAACCCTAAACCCTAAACCCTAAACCCTAAACCCTAAACCCTAAACCCTAAACCCTAAACCCTAAACCCTAAACCCTAAACCCTAAACCCTAAACCCTAAACCCTAAACCCTAAACCCTAAACCCTAAACCCTAAACCCTAAACCCTAAACCCTAAACCCTAAACCCTAAACCCTAAACCCTAAACCCTAAACCCTAAACCCTAAACCCTAAACCCTAAACCCTAAACCCTAAACCCTAAACCCTAAACCCTAAACCCTAAACCCTAAACCCTAAACCCTAAACCCTAAACCCTAAACCCTAAACCCTAAACCCTAAACCCTAAACCCTAAACCCTAAACCCTAAACCCTAAACCCTAAACCCTAAACCCTAAACCCTAAACCCTAAACCCTAAACCCTAAACCCTAAACCCTAAACCCTAAACCCTAAACCCTAAACCCTAAACCCTAAACCCTAAACCCTAAACCCTAAACCCTAAACCCTAAACCCTAAACCCTAAACCCTAAACCCTAAACCCTAAACCCTAAACCCTAAACCCTAAACCCTAAACCCTAAACCCTAAACCCTAAACCCTAAACCCTAAACCCTAAACCCTAAACCCTAAACCCTAAACCCTAAACCCTAAACCCTAAACCCTAAACCCTAAACCCTAAACCCTAAACCCTAAACCCTAAACCCTAAACCCTAAACCCTAAACCCTAAACCCTAAACCCTAAACCCTAAACCCTAAACCCTAAACCCTAAACCCTAAACCCTAAACCCTAAACCCTAAACCCTAAACCCTAAACCCTAAACCCTAAACCCTAAACCCTAAACCCTAAACCCTAAACCCTAAACCCTAAACCCTAAACCCTAAACCCTAAACCCTAAACCCTAAACCCTAAACCCTAAACCCTAAACCCTAAACCCTAAACCCTAAACCCTAAACCCTAAACCCTAAACCCTAAACCCTAAACCCTAAACCCTAAACCCTAAACCCTAAACCCTAAACCCTAAACCCTAAACCCTAAACCCTAAACCCTAAACCCTAAACCCTAAACCCTAAACCCTAAACCCTAAACCCTAAACCCTAAACCCTAAACCCTAAACCCTAAACCCTAAACCCTAAACCCTAAACCCTAAACCCTAAACCCTAAACCCTAAACCCTAAACCCTAAACCCTAAACCCTAAACCCTAAACCCTAAACCCTAAACCCTAAACCCTAAACCCTAAACCCTAAACCCTAAACCCTAAACCCTAAACCCTAAACCCTAAACCCTAAACCCTAAACCCTAAACCCTAAACCCTAAACCCTAAACCCTAAACCCTAAACCCTAAACCCTAAACCCTAAACCCTAAACCCTAAACCCTAAACCCTAAACCCTAAACCCTAAACCCTAAACCCTAAACCCTAAACCCTAAACCCTAAACCCTAAACCCTAAACCCTAAACCCTAAACCCTAAACCCTAAACCCTAAACCCTAAACCCTAAACCCTAAACCCTAAACCCTAAACCCTAAACCCTAAACCCTAAACCCTAAACCCTAAACCCTAAACCCTAAACCCTAAACCCTAAACCCTAAACCCTAAACCCTAAACCCTAAACCCTAAACCCTAAACCCTAAACCCTAAACCCTAAACCCTAAACCCTAAACCCTAAACCCTAAACCCTAAACCCTAAACCCTAAACCCTAAACCCTAAACCCTAAACCCTAAACCCTAAACCCTAAACCCTAAACCCTAAACCCTAAACCCTAAACCCTAAACCCTAAACCCTAAACCCTAAACCCTAAACCCTAAACCCTAAACCCTAAACCCTAAACCCTAAACCCTAAACCCTAAACCCTAAACCCTAAACCCTAAACCCTAAACCCTAAACCCTAAACCCTAAACCCTAAACCCTAAACCCTAAACCCTAAACCCTAAACCCTAAACCCTAAACCCTAAACCCTAAACCCTAAACCCTAAACCCTAAAACCCTAAACCCTAAACCCTAAACCCTAAACCCTAAACCCTAAACCCTAAACCCTAAACCCTAAACCCTAAACCCTAAACCCTAAACCCTAAACCCTAAACCCTAAACCCTAAACCCTAAACCCTGATTTTCATTTGCAAGATTTTTTTCTCTCTCTAGTTTCTCTCTCTAAAAATCCTCTCTAATTCGGCTGCCTCTTTTCCCTCTTCTATGACCGAAAATCCTTCACAAGTGGGAGAAATCCCACAAATTCCACTTCCTAAGCATCCTATTCCACCAGACTTAGTCGGAATTCTGCCTCCATATTCGTCTGATTCTCCATCGATCCCAAAAACCCTAGAAAAAACCCAATCGCCCAACTGTTGTGCTGCTGAAGAAAACCCCACCAACCAAAGTGCTCTGTCCAATCCCACCCCAAATGAAGCGGATGCTGAATTAGCTCGTATACGAGCAGAAAACATAGCCCACGATGCTCAGTTGATGCGTGAAGCAGGTCTCCCTCCCTGCGGTTATAAATCAGCAAACCCCAAAGCTGTTGGTCTCAAAATAAAGGGTCTTCGTAGCTATCATCAGAAAAAACCAGTTGTGAGGTATGCTCCCCTGCTCTCTGACCTTCGGATTAAGGGCTTTGTTGAGGAAACAAGGCGTATTACGGAAAAAACTAAACAGGGGAGGTCCAAATGTATGTCGGCCATAGCAGAAAAAGTGAACTATTGTGGTAATCAGTCGGATTTGGACGAGGATAGTGGATATGAGGTCTCCTCTATGGAGGAAGATGCTGGATTGTCGTCTGATAACAGGGACCAGGACAGGGTAGTAGAGGCTGCTATGGATGAAGATGTTCAAGTGATTGGCGAAAACAGGGCCCCAGAAGATGTTCACATGCTGGAAAACCAACCTCCCATCCATTCCCCTGACAATGCTACTGATGCAGGTAAGGTTTCTGACCAGTACGATCCTATTCAGAATTGTACAGTAGAGAATGGTGAACCAGTAGTCAATGTGTGGGCTCAACATTCTAAATTGGGTTTGACCTTTGCGGATAGAATTAAAGCTAATAGAGAAGAAAATGGCGAAAAACTTGAATTTATACCTCCGGTTTTAACTCCGGAGGGTAAATGTCGGGTCGTTTTCACCAAAGAAGATATGATGTCATCGGCAAAGGCCTTTCCTTTATATTTATATGGCTACTTTTTGAGCACCTCTATGGATTTTAACAAGGTTGAACGTCATTTGAAACGCCTATGGAAGCCCTATGATGTGGCAGAGCTATCCAAGAGCTCTACGGGCTTCTTCTTTATTAAATTCAATAGTGAATTGGGTATGAATGGGGTGCTAGAAAATGGTCCCTGGTTGGTGGATAATATCCCTATAATGTTAAACAAATGGGAACCGGGCCTATGCCTTCAAAAGGAGGAGCTGAAAATTGTCCCTCTTTGGGTTACGGTACATGACGTTCCTATGGAACTATGGACAAAAAGGGGTATGAGCATCATGTTCAGTGGTGTGGGTGAGCCGCTGTTAATGGATAGAGTGACGCAAGCTAGGGTGGCAAGCAAATCAGGCAAAATGGGCTTTGCGAGGGTTCTTGTGAATGCTAAAGTCGAGTTAAAACTTCCAAGTGAGGTGGAGGTGGAATATCCTGGTAAAGCCGATGGTGAGGTCCGTATTGGGGTGTTAAAACTCTCCTACCAATGGAAACCCCCAATTTGTGACCATTGTATGAAGTTTGGCCACTCAACGAAACTGTGTAAACTTAGGCCTAGAACGGAAGCTGAAGTGGAAGCTGCCAATAGGAAATCTTCGGCAGAAGTGGCCACTAGAACTATTGATAAGGAGTCAAACAGTGTGGCTAAAACGAATGGATTGAGCATGGAGACCAATCGCTCAGGAGGAACCAACTCCAAAGCTGATGATGGTTTCACACAGGTGGCTCGGAAAAATAAGCAAGCCCAAATGAAGTTTAAAAGCAGCCCTGCTACATCGCTGCAGCCA